>MU172335.1:123625-281472 GCA_016695485.1 Suillus hirtellus
AGTCGGAAATGAACATAGGTAGATGGATCAGTAATCATACCAGTAATAGATATAGCTGAAACAACGGAAATAAGGAAATACTGAATAGGCTGTGTTTAACGTTAAATGAACAGGAAATGAAATAGGAAGCTTATCTATATCGGAACAGAAGCAGATCTATGCATTGGACCGGATCGGATCTAAGGTCCAGAGTCCGGAAGAGAAGCGTGGATATTATAGGATATGACACCCAACCAAACTCTTTTTCGTATATGGCCATGGCAGCCACAGAGAAGGAACCGACGCTAAGAGAGGCGTTAAACGGTCCAAACGCAGAGGAATGGCAAGAAGCCATGGACTACAAAATTGGTCAGTTAGAGAAACTAGGAACATGGGAAATCGTAGACCCACCTAAAGACGCAAACATTATACCATGCCATTTTGTACTGGCAACCAAGCGAGGTCCGAATGGAGAGAAGATAAAACTCCGGGCACGCCTAATAGCAAACAGTCAGCGACAGGAATATGGAATTGATTATCAAGAAACCTTCGCACCCACCTCCAATATGACAACCATACGCACAGTCCTATCGATGGCTGCAAGAAACAATTGGGAAATGCATCAAGTAGATATAAAAAGTGCTTACCTCAATGCCACGCTAAAGGATGACATGTATATGCAGGCACCACCTGGATATTTGAAGAAAGGAGACAAGGGAAAGGTCTTGAAGCTGCTGAGAAGCTTGTACAGCTTAAAGCAAGCCAGTTTTGAATGGTCCGAGGAGCTAGAAGAATTTTTCCTCGAAGCCAGATATACACGCTCACAAGTCGACCAAGCAGTGTACTATCGAAGAGAACAGGATGAACACACTGTTATAACAGTATCAGTTGATGACATGGCCATAACATCGAAGCATCTAGAACATATACAGAAGTTCAAGAATCAGTTGCACCAAAAATTCGAGATAACAGACCTGGGAGAGCTTACCTGGTTACTAGGTCTCAAAATAGAGAGAGACCGAAGCACACGAACCATAACACTATCACAAGAAGCGTATGTCAACACCATTGTCGAACGTTTTCACCTCAAGGATGCAAAACCAGCACACATTCCTATGGAAATAGGAATACAGCTAACAAAAGAACAGTTAGACCATTCGCCAGGCACCAAATCTGAAATATCCAAACAACACGTACCGTACCAGAGAGCGATTGGATCGCTAATGTACGCAGCAACTTGTACTAGGCCAGACATAGCGCTAGCAGTGTCAGTACTGTCGCAATTCATGCAAGCACCAGCAAAGTCGCACTGGGAAGCAGCAAAGCGTGCAATCCATTATCTGAAGGCAACAAAGAAGGCAAAGCTTACCTTGGGAGGAAAGGAAAAGGACCTAGAGGCATATGCAGACGCAGATTGGGCAAGCCAAGCCCACAGACACTCTATATCAGGATATCTAGTCCTGCTGCACGGATCGCCGATAGTTTGGAGTGCAAGGAAACAAACAATCATAGCGTTGTCGACAGCCGAAGCCGAATACATCGCGTTAACGTCTGCAACAAGAGAAGTGCTATACCTTCAGTCATTACTGAAAGAACTTTACAAAAGGAAAGACACACCTATTACCATCTATTCCAATAATCAAGGTGCTATTGCACTCGCCATGAACAACAAGTTCCATGCTCGAATGAAACATATCGACATACGCTATCATTTTATTCGGTCAGTAATCAAAAATGGTATCATTAGATTGGAGTACGTACTGACAGATGATAACCTCACAGATGCTTTCACAAAAGCACTACCAAAGCCGAGATTGGAGAAATTGAGAGACAGAATGAAAGTAAGCTGTGCTCAAGGGGGGGTGTTAGAGTTAGTGCATAGTGATGAAGGTACGAGCACAGGAAAGAAAGCTTAGTAATACATACAAGGATGAATAATGTAGGGAACAACTAATAGCCAGAAATGTCCAAGATGGACATTTGTCAGCTATAGCATGGACCATAAACAAGTCCACGCTTACATATACATGGACTGGACACTTACAATTAGTGTACCATAGTATATATACTGAAGTGATATTTAGAATAAAGTCAGTCCAAATAATATTCATAAACTCCTACTCTAAAAAAGTCTACATACTTCTACAGCACCTCCTGTGAGCCTTGCAGTGCCATTGCTTGAATGAGGGTCCCAGCCTCCAACAGATATCATCCCGCCAGACCATATCACTCTTATTCCCATTACACCACTCGAGGTCAGCCAATATGGGAGGAATGTGCGAGTGTATGCAAATTGTATCTCAAGTGAGTTGGCCAAGTTCTGATCCATGCTTGCAGTAAAGATGAGTGGAGGCGTTCTTGGTCAAGAAAGGTCCTTTGGATTGTTCAGAGTAAGCATGCCGGCGAGAAAATGAGCGATAAGATTGAAATGGACTCACAGGGAGCTTGCTCCAGTAGCGGGATGGGAGCCGCTCACACAACCAGAAGGGGCTATGATATTCTATCAGCCATATAAAGTACATCTAACCCCTGCTACTAGTACATGGGTTTACTCAAATTACACACCAGAGAGTTTTCACTGATGTTGATGTTCAAGATCTGAAAATTAGAGTCAAAATTAACAAAGCTGTTGAGAAGGTGTACCATGAAGCGCGCAATGCAAGCGTCCCCTTGGATCCATTCATCAAGCTAGGGTTAGAGCTCATTGTAAAGGATGGCAAAGAAATGTGGGGCTACTACTTTGTTGACCACAAAAAATGTGTCATCTTCTGGTTCGAAGACCACAGATCCCATGCTCTCATGAGCCATATCCAAGGGGTAGAGCAAAAAAGTCACATCAGTAAGCTCTTTCAGTGTAATTCTTTCCATTTAAGCTCCTGTAATCGTATCGCCCCCAGTAATGTTCTCGACGAGTGTTCATCATTTTATGTAAATACATACCTAGATCAATACAGTTTTGCAACATTGTGCTAGTTGCCAATGATTATCATAAGCTTGCACTATACTATTGGTCTTAGAGCTAGCTACTATAAAATTTCACAGCTTGCGAAAATTTGTCTAAGAACGTCTAATCTATCTAAGTCTATATGGGAGGGTTTTCCTGATGAGTGCCGACAATGAGCTGCGCGTTGTCAGGAATGGACAAGTCAGACAATTGTGACATGGCTGATGAAAAGGGCATAGTAAGAAACGATCAGAGAGAACTCAGCATAAAATTATAACAGGTTTTTTTTGAAATCCTCAATGTAACAGTTGGTCAACGACTCAGCACACTTCAAGTCCTGAAATCCGTGCCATTCTTGCCACGTCTCGACGGTCCGTACGGCAGCATTGGAGTACTTCAAGATAGCTTAAGGAAGGTAAGTCCGAGAAATTACTCAAGACAAACTGCGGCACCGAAGTCATTCGACAAACATAATTATTCAATTATATCTTGTCCCAAGGGTAATTGAACGAAATTCTGCCGGAACCCAGCTGAAACAGCTTGAACATAAGCGATGAAACAACAAACCACGGTTGAGCAGATTGTGCGACACATGTGACATGTCACAAATCGACCACTTCAACTTGACTACTTATTTCAAATTTTCAATGCGTTATACTTATGGCAATTGGCCCGCCTTGGCAAGCTAATCACTACACACAGCATGCAGGCATAGCCTTAAAGAACTTTAATGTGATGCATGATGTCCAATAAGAAGATCCTGACCCGTACTACGCCATAGATGAGTATGTGCTCCCCGAGGCTAACCTTCAGCTGCACACCCTGCTCTGAATTTTTCCCCTCCCCTTGTTGTTATTCCTGACATGTTATTGGGCAACCCAGGTGTACTTGGTCCGATGCGACACGTCACGTCTCCCCTCTGCCTCGTATTCGAACATGTCGTGACTGTATTATGAACGCAAAAGCGACCTGCTGTGAGCTCTCCTATTTATGCCTGGGACTCGAACCTCCCTCACCTGAGTATGTGAGTAGAGCCTCTGGATCATCTTCTATCGGTCTAGGGACTCGTACTATGACCCAATCGTCTCAATTGTGACAATATTTCCAATTTGCAATCATATTAATATCAGCCTGAGTGGTCGTGCTGGGACGTGGCACAGGGTATTTTTCTTTCCACTCGAACCACTTCATCCCGACTGGCGTTTTCGTGCAGATGACGGACCTCAAACTACTACTGAACCAAATCAACCCGTTCTCGTCTCGCCATGAGACGAGCGACGATTATAATGAAGAAGAATTTAAGCTTCCGAACATGACGTCTCTAGTCATTATGCTTGTAATGAATTTCCTTCTTCAAGTAAGACAGCGATGTCAACCATCATGCAGTTGTCACTCACTGCTTCGGCCTCCATAGATCTCGTTTTTCATCGTCATTTCATCGTCAAGCAAATATACAGAATACTTGGGAGGAAATGCCACTTTCTCTGGAATTGTCATCGGGATTCCCACAGCTTTTGCCGGACTTTCTTTGATTCCCTTGACAAGGTACGATAAAGGTATGTTTAGATGTCTTCCTCTCTTTGGACAGTATTTCAATGTTTATTCTTCCATCCTGCTTCAAGGGATGTACAAAATGCCCCTTCATGTTAGTTGCTGCTTCTCCATTCTAGGCCACGTCGCCTACGCTCTGGCTTTCCGAGCCAACTTTTTATATTTGATTTTGATCGGCCGTTGCCTTACCGGGGTTGCATTCTCCATGTTCATGTACTGCAAACGGTACTGCACAGACCCTCGAATTGTTGGCATAAGACGGAGAACGACGCTTGCTAGCTGGATGGTCATCTGTCAAGCCATGGGCATGAGCTTCGGTCCATTTCTTGGTGGCGTGTTGTACAAAGTCGGGTTCTCAAACTCAATTTTCAACGGTTATACAAGCCCGGGATGGATCATGACCGGGATCTACGCTGGCTTCTGGGTTTTGATGACAATATATTTCGAGGACATCCCTCAACCACCAACCACCAAGGAATTGCGGTCAGCAAGTCCCATCGTTTCTTTACAAGTGAAAGGCGAAGACACAGAGGCTTCTCCAGATTATCCATCAGCATCTACCACACATCCTGCCTCACCCATTGACAAATCATTCAGAGCACAACTCTCGCTGATTACATGGTTCCAGTGGGGTGTCATTGCATGCATGTGCTGGTTCTCGATGCTCTGTTTTTTCATCCTAGGCTCTTGGGAAGCCAACCTGCCTGTGTTTAGTGCCACTGCCGAAAACTTTCACTGGTCACCATTTGCTGCAGGAAATTTCATTGCTCTCGGCGTAATATCATGTTTTCCTTTCCTTCTCCTCAATCTCCTAGCTGCACGTCACATACAAGATCGCAAAATCCTTGCATTCGGTACGATTATCGGCCTTGCCGGGCTTATCATTTTTCTTTCCATCCTTCGCACCGGCAAAGTCAATTATGGCTCGCTATTTGCATGTTGGTGGACCGTAGCGCTCGGTTTTAACCTTGCGACCACTGTGACCCTTAGTCTACTCAGCAAGCAGCTCCCACCCGAGTGGAACGGGCCCACTTCTATATTAATTCAATGCAGCAATTTTACTGGTCGTGTTACCGGCGCAATCTGGGGTGGTTCGGGTGTTTCTGTGGGGATGTCGAACTTTGTGGGATTGGAGATTGCTATGGTCGGTATTGGAGCTGTTTTTTTCACCGCATTGTGGAAGGATCTAAAGACGAAGACGGGATAACATACTCGGAGGAGAACCTCTTTTAATATTTTGACATCTATCTATAGAGGCTCGACATTGTGATTACTGCACAACACTGCTGTCGTCATAACGTGCCTGGCCAAGTATGTATATGAGTACTAGTAGTCTGCCTTCTTCGTAGCATAATTTATGGGGTCCAAATGACAGATATGAGGTGTCGGGGGTCCTGCCTGCTACGACATTCAATGAGAGCTTCGAGTTGTGTCACTTGTAAGACAAGTTCCGCCCTACCATGAAAGTCTTGATTGCACTCTCCGTTCATCTTCTTTCTGTGTTACTCGTATCAGCACACGGCGGCCATGAAGACTCAGAAGAGAGCGCAAAACTTGCTAATGCGGACTACGCCATTCGACATGTATGAGAGACCCACACATTGATCCTAGCCGGTGCTGATTCTTCATTGTTCGTAGATGGCTACAGAACACCATATGTGCGCAACTGAAATATATCACAACTTTTTGTTCTTATATACTGATACAGCGACTCCTTCGACATGGAGAGTTTCTTCCAGCTTCATGATTTGAACAGGTAATGAAACACAACCCGGGCAGAGGGTTATTGACCCGTACTCTTTGCTTCAGAGATGGTGTATGGGACCGGGAAGAAATTGAAGCTATATACGGCGTCCACCATGTGTACTCACAGAAAAAGTCGAAGGTTTGGTAACTGAACTAATTGCGCTTGTTGTGTGCTAACATCACGATAGGACGAGATTGAACATCAGAAGAAGGCTGATCAGGTCGCGGATACTGTCCTCAAGCTCTTGGATAAAGATGGAGACGGCAAGGTTACGCCAGAGGAGTTTACCGCTGTTGGGCTAAGTGGCCTGCCGAGTTTTGACGACATAGGCGCAGAGGGACACCATTACGACGTAGAAAGCGGTGAGTTTTAACTCACCGCACGTCATAATTATTACTGAGATTGCAAAAAGAGTTTTTTTTACATCATGAAGGTGTGTTTGACGTACAACTCATACTTTCATGATTTGTAGCTCAAAGGATATCCCAGAACAATATCACTCGACACCTGAGACACAAACCGACGCATCATACACTCACCCCGAAGACCTTGAACACTTTTCACAGCACGCAGCTATTGAACGTGAAGAAGCAGAGCGAGAGGCAATATTTCAAGGCATCACAGTTGAGGAAGCCATTCGTGCACATGAAGAACCCCCTGCACGTCCTGTATCCCCCGCTGAAAGCGCGCCAAAGCCCAAAATTACCCGTGGAGTCCCACCAGAGAAACAGGATCCGGTAGTCAAGTACAAAGATATTGGCAAGGAGAGTGATAGCCAGTCAGAATGGGGTACCGGAGAACAAGGCTACAAGCAGCCTAACACACCGGCAGAGAAAACGAGGTTAGTTTCACGTTCAATCCCGATGCATTTGTTTTAAACAGTTATCTTGTGTTGCAGGAAGAACCTCCCATACAAGGTACGTGCGGTCTAAACCCCCTCGCCAGCTGCATGGAGAGCCGCTAACTCATAGGAACGTATACAGTATAAATTCCGACGGAATTGGGGGGATTTCTGACGAGATATCTGCTGATTACTATCCGCTGCTCTGCCCTAGGAATTCATTCGCATCTATATATACCCATGTGCTCTGCGTATAGAACAACAAACAGATCCCATGTACATCCTAGAGAGACAGACAAAAAACAGCTCATCCCCTCAACGGCCGTCGAACATATCGTCCAAAACTCCCTGCTCAACCGCCTCCCAATCGATGTTTCCACTACTTGCATACACGCTCTCGTAAGATGAGATGCTCACGTGGGAGAAGAATGGAAAAAGGTCTCTAATCGAGTCAATTTGACGGATTGATTTTAGTATGGGCCTCCGTAATGTACGATCGGAATGGGCAGCAGGGAAAGCAATGGAAGCTGATGTTGGCATTGATAGTCCAATGCCTTGTGGTTCCTAGTGCGATTCAGATGATGAATATTCAGATAGTCAGAAAGAAGATAACATACTCGAGGCTCTGGAATAGGTAAACTGCCAACTACTTCAGCGAGCTGGTCAAACATCGATTCTGGGGTCCAATCGTCAGGGCGAAATACGGCATCCACGGTATCGGTGATGAATATCCACTGATGTCTGTAATTCGTCAATAGCCATGCTAACACGGAGAACAAGGAGACAGTACATCTGGAACTCTTCTGTCTGAAGGGTAAGCAGTAAATCAAGGCATTTGCTGGCCGAAAGTATGAGTTGTAGATCTTCTGAGCCATCTGAAGGTATTGAATCAATTATTTGCCCAAATATTCGGTACTGGAATTTGCGTTAGGTTTCGAATAAGATATGTAATATGTTCAGCTTACTAGTTCAGTGAGAATCACGGGCCAAAAGCTCGTCATACTATGTGCAGCCAGGCGGCACAACAACACTCGTATGCAAAGGTAGACTTCACATTGAACTACGGGAGATGGAACATTGCGCAGGATATCCACCAATTTCTCTTGTATAGCCGGAAGCTGGGTCAAGAAGTGGTTTTTCTCTCCTGTAAAGAGGACGAATGCAAGCCGTCTCAAGTTCAACGATCGCAGAAGCATCTCATGCTCTCGGTTCGTGAAGATATTGGCCGAGGGCGACGTAGCAACACGGCCTAAAACGAATAATCAGTAGTGCTAGATGAATTGCATGGTGCGAATTTACCAAGAAGGTCAGGGAAAGAAGTTTTATCACCATCAAATACTGCTTTGATGATGGGTTTCCACTTCATAGCAACGCTGGAATTTGAGCTGAAGATGCGATGATCATAAAGGACATCGGTTACTGCCACTCGCCAAATCTTCATCGCAGGTGGAATTTTGATCATCTCCCGAAATATATCAACCACAACCACATCAGCATCCAGAGGCCTGTCATTAACTTGAGAGGGTTTGACATCTATCGTCAAGAGTAAAGCTTACCTGGCCTTCGTTTTGATGCCTGGGCTCACTATGTAATACACGATGTTGTTACAAGTACTCGCTACCTTGTCGTTATCCATCAGAAACCGGCGCAGCTCTGGAACAACTATTGATGCTATAAATGCGGTGATCTGATAGACAGTCTCAACCAACAAGATCTCGCAGTTAACAAGTCATTTACCTGGGAGGGTAACTCTGTTCCCCAAGTCGGCTTGGCATTATCCGAAAGCGTGGTAGTGCTGGAATCTTTCTCGTCCTGCTTCGAATCCGAGACTGACGATTTATCAGATGGCAGAAAAAGTAGTCACAGAATGGATAACTAACCACCACCACGAAGAGCAGGGGAAGATCGACCATTCGTGACCGTCGACTCCCTCGTGGCACGTCTCATCCAATTTGGTTGATCCGTCGATTTACCCACAAAAGTAACGCATGCATCAAGGAGTTTTCCGAATGTTTCCTACGAATGGAAGTGAGCAAACTTCCATCTGTACAATAGTTTGAAAGTACCAAACCTGGAGATCTTTCCTGATGCGCTTGTCGTCTATGGCAGTGGTCTGAGTGACTTTGTCGCCCAAAACGCATAAGCACCTAATAAACAGTGAGCAGCGAGTGATGATTTTGGGGAATACACACTTCAATGCTAGAAAAACCTGGATCTTGAAATCCCGACTTGACGCCAGGTCCTTCGCGAGCTGCATAAATCGACTCCATACTTGAAGAGCCAGAGGTCCTTCAAGCCGTTGGAGATATTGCTCTAGGAAGTTGAATAGGACGATGTCGGATCTGTCAAGTGATACGTTTGGTAGTCCACTCATTCACTGATTTGATAGACAACTCACAGATTCGCGTTTGCGGGTTTCCTGCTGCGCTCCGAAGTGTTCGAAATACGGACTGATATACTGTCGCAGATCATATGTACCGCGCTTTGTGCACTAGCAATCAAGACATCGACCAAGCCGAAGATACCTGTCGCAGGCTGGTCAGAGCCTTTGGAGCGGAGCGATGCATCATGATCCCAGCATTCAATGACGGATTCCAACACTTCTGTAGGGTGAGCGCGGAATAGGTGCTCCAGAACTCTTCGACAACGAGCATGTGTCCGACTATAAATCATAGACAGAGACTCCGCCTCTGGCCGCAGGCTGGTGGTGTCATGCCACACCATGTTGACCCATATTGCGAGTAAGACACGGATACCATCATGGAGAGATTTGTACCCAGGTGAGTGTGACTGTACGACTGTCAGCTGTGATAGACTAGACACGAAACATCATCAAATTACTTGCCGTTAGCTGATCTTCGACAGCAGCAGATGCATTATCTGTGGTGAAGACATTCGAGACATATCCCAAGATACCTCCTGACTCAGCTCCAGGTTTTTCCTGAACTGGAGCATCATCCTCTGGTGAACTAGCATCTGATTTTTGAGTCAAGCCAAGCACAAGTAACCGCTCGAGCGCGTTGAGAAGCATGGTGAACTCAGCATCAGTTGCAACCCGAGGGTAGCTCCCATTAGTCATTGGCTGGTTTGCCTTTAGTATATCTGAGAGGAGCAAGCGTAGTTGTCGGCAAAGACAATCAGCGATAGGAGAAATAACGCTCTGAAGAGCAGGTTGGAACTGGGGAACCGCCATCAGCACAAAATCTAACCAGTGCTGCATCACAGGACGATTCCGCGGGATCGCAATACCATCTATGATGGTTTGTGTCAGCAGGGAATTGACAGTGTAACCCCCTTTCCCGGATTCCTGCGACCCTTCTGTACTTCGATCCTCTGGAGGCGGGTTCCCGTTGTAGGCGTAAGATGTCGAGGCGGATACAATGGAGTGGAGGAACCGCAGTAACTTGTTTTGCAAGTCCAACCGATGTAAATGGACACAGAGGAAGAGTTTGCCGATGACCATTGGTTCGAGAATTTCGATGGCGAGCATTTCAATCTCTCCGCGAGCGACAATGGTTTGGAGAAGGTCTATAGCGGAGGATTGTATAACCGTGTTCAATGGCTGCATAACCGAAGCATCTTGATCTTTGGGTTCGGATTGAAGGAACCTGTACGAGAATGAAGCGCAATGACGAGTTAGGGGATGTGTCTCACCTTGACAACACCTCGATGAGCGCATCTAGGTAGCTTGCATTGGCGTCTACCCCGGCTAGTGGCAAATTGTCAAAACCACAACGGCAAAATGGTGATAGTCATTACCTGAGCTAAGCCTCTGGAATAGCACATGGTCATATGAACGCCTAAGGAAGGTGCCGCGCGCAGACTTTGAAAAACCTTGACCACCGAATTGGACGATCGAGAGCAAAATCTCGAGAAGGTGGGCGACATAACGCTGGTCAAATGACTTCTCGTAAACGAAGCCCCTGATTTCTTTACCGCTCGCTCTGCTAACTCTGGATATCCGACGGATAGAAGGGTCCAGAAGATCGCGGAGAACTGGTTCCAAGACCCTTTTAGAATCATATAAGTTTTCCACCAAGGCACTAGATCAGAAAGTAGCGTTACCTGATATATGACCTCAAATTACATCGCATCCATGTTTCTCCAACGCGTCGCAAGCTTGGATCATCATGCTTCAAAGTCTCCAAAACTATCATCAACGGCACTTTCAGGCGGACTCCAGGAAGCGAGTCATCCTCTGAGAAAGTTCAGTCAGCATGATAATGGGATGACACTTGTTTACTTACCTGATAGTCGCCAAAGTACTCCAAAGGCCTCGTGCGCCTCATAGACGTTTCTCGACTCAGGAGAACACATACTCTGGGCTATTATCGACTCAACTTCATGGGGCCGTGACATTGATTCTATGGACCATATGAGACTGACAGCTCGCACATGACATGTAGCCAGGTCTGCGTGGAGGTATCTGAAGAGCTACGAATCCAACCTCTATCAGATCAACTTCAAATGTGGTCAAACTTACGAACCTTCTTCACCATACGACTAACCACAGGTCTTTTATCCATCGACAGCTTTGGGCTGAGCTTCTGCGCACCATGCAAAGACAATATCAAAGATACCACTTGGTCCACCAGGGTGAAACTGACGGCCTAGAGACAGATAAATTTCCCTGCCAACGACCAGAGAGCGTCGCATGACATACCTCGAGGTCAAGACAATCGAGCATAGAGTACAACCATTCTGAAGGTTCCCATGACAGACTGAGTATCACATCACAACTCCTGTCCACCGTACGGACAACGCCCGACAAAACTCGCAACACCTGTGACAATGCCGCTCGAAGTTCTATCGAGCCCCCTTGCTGAGCCGAGATTGATCGTGACAGCGCTTGACTTATACAGAACATATGTTCTAAGACAGCCACCAAAGGGTTAAGCACCTCACTGCTCGGATTTGATTCAGTGAACTTAAGTCCGTAAAATGCATAGGCAAATGGGAGTGAGCCAAGAGACGAAGCTGATGTCTGAATTGCTGCATTCAGCCCGGGACGCTGATAGAGAGACTCTAAAGGAATGTGTTGAAAGATTTCCTCTTGCAGAGCCAGACATTCCCGGACAGAAGCTTCGGCAGCCTTGGACGGGTCGCTGTTGATCGCACGCTGTGTCATGGGTCAGCTGCTATATCATGTCACAGTGACAGAAGTCGCACCTGCAGCTCCTCCGTTATGGCGGCAAAAATAATTGGTAGGTGAATGCTGCGAACTTCATCATCTTGCATAGGGAGTGAACGCAGTAGGAATAAGGTCAAGTCGATTGCCTAAAGACAGTGTGAGCTTGCGCTACCCGAGGCCGAGTTGCAGCGAAACTCACCCCAGTTTTGCTGTCTTCGGACAGATCTTTCATTATTGCTGCCAGTAACTGCTTCCAAAGAATACTGGGCTCGACAGCTTCATATAGCGTACTGGCAGTCATAGAAATCTTGGGAAAAGACAAATAAGATGCTCGCACCTCAAATACTAGAAAATAGGACGTACATCCTCATTGTGCTCCTCCGCGTCCCGCTGCATCAGAAATCGGATTGCTTTGAGAGCGTCCAATACAAGAACATCGGTCAAGGCTGATCCTATCTCCCACTTGTCCAACAGCGAAATAAAGATCTTGAACGGTCTTGATTCGGAGTATTCCCCTGAAGGCGCAAACATTTCATCCTAATGACAATTGTTAAGATTTCGTCTCGATATGCCCTAAATTATCACTTACCTTGAGTGTGGTATTCAATAACTGAAGTGCATGCTGTCGCAAGAAGACGGTCTGGTTCTCGCTCTTCTCATCCGGACCCAGCAACCAGGTATAAAGTCGTCGATTGAGTGACAGATCTCGACGCAGGACAACGCCAGTCGCAGCTCTCATAAGTATGACGGTATCTTCCGAGTGCGCTCGTTTGATAGCAGCACTGTCGACCCGCATCGACTGCAAAAGAATGTCAAGCGCGCCCCTTCGAACCAACAAATTGTCGTCCTCGAGCGCCGCTGCGAATGCACGGATCATGAGCCCTATATCTCTACCTACTATCTGAGTTATGTCTAGAGAATATTGAGCAGTCGAAGATCATACTTGGAATTAGCTTTACCTTCGTCTGCGTGTAATCGAGGTAGTCTGCGAGAGAGAAAGTTCAGGGCGGTTCCACGTGCAGACGACATGGTTATCATGATGAGCCATATGTTCTGGACGAAGAATACGGGGGAGACTGTTGTTGACAGTCGGTCGAGTAGGGTGAGCACCTATACCAGTTGCATCAACCACACTCAGATTTGTGAAAAGTAACAATAACATACCTTTTCAAAGAATTCGCCGGTCTCCTCTTCAAGACCCGGGAGCAGTGCAAGGATGAACGACTTCATCACAGGTCTCAGACCAGCTTGTAAAGGCAAGTAATGCGTGTCATATATGGTCAGCAGTATTGGCTGTCTCGATCAGTATTAGATGAAGTAGAACACGTATGAAGCCATACCTTGACTGATGTAGCAGCATACTCAAAGAATGGGAATAGGCCAGACGACCATAATGGCAGGTCCCGTTTGAGACCTTCGGTCTAGCATCGCGCACACATTAGAAGCTACCACGCAATGACCGCGTTACACTCACTCCGAGCACAGAAAGGATGTGCGTATAAACATCCAGAGCACGTTGATGCACGCCAGTTGGTAAAGCAGGATTCAAGCACTGTGCCAACCGTTTAGCAACAATGAGCTTGTACGGGATCTCCTTGAATTGCATGTATGATTGAAACGTCTGTGGGTGTGAAATTGCGTTGAATCCATGCTTCCAGCTCAGTAAAGAAGAGAGTACCTTCAATAACTGCTTCAAAAACGCGATGCAGTCTGCCCACTCGTGTACATTGTCGAATGCATTGAGACATTTCTCCACTTGTTGGGTGTACTTCTTATATTTTGGATCAGAAGCGTATGTTTGATGCACTGTAGCAACCCAAATCAGCGATTCAAAGACAGGCCATCGGAACCTGCATGAACGCGTACATTTCTCCCTGGCACTCGATCTCATAGGGTCTAGCACCGCAGCCGCACTCGTGCCTGGGGTTCCACCAGTGCTGGTCTGCGCGATAGCAGGGCTTTTGTTGGACATGATCGGTTGAAACGCGGCTGGTATATGGTTTTGTGTTCCGACCGTGCAAATGGCCTAATGCGAAGCACCACGGGCCGCGAACTCGAGTAGAGAGCGCACTCAGCGAGACTGAACGTTGCAGGCTACGTATTAGCAGTTGTACCAAATTAAGGTCGATGTCGTGGTCACGGTTCTGTCACACGAAGTAGCCTGTCACATAGTATCGGAGACTTGCACAGAACCAATCATATTAATAGAGGGAGAGGCATGAACAACAATATAGTACGTATATGACATTAATGCAAAAGGTACGAGACACGTTCAAAACATAATCAAAACACAATTACATGAAACAAACCACCTATGACTCCGTGTGCTCTGGCGTGTTCTGTACGGGAGCATCATTACCCTCTTCAGACGCCGGCCCAGCAACAATATTACGCATCTTGGAAGGCGCTTTCACAGGGTGATGATCGGCAATAATAGACGCTGCTCGTGAAGGCGCAGCCGATATGCCCGACATGGCACGCGCCGCCTTAGATTTGCTAGACCCTTTTCCAAGTAATGGTGCAGATATCGAGCCACCGCCTTTTGGCATCGTAATTTTGTCTACATCACCATTCTTATGCGAAGCTGCGGCTGCAGCTGTTGCATTGGCATATTCAGACTCTTTATCGCCGACCCATGATCTAGCGAACCATCGTCCGCCTGCGATGCCCCGTATTTCACGGTTTGCTGTTCTCCAACGACGAATTTTGTTTCCGCTTCGGTCAAGGGGTAACATCGGAGCGAAGCCTGCTCCGATCTTTGGGGGCGGCTGCACAGGGAATGGTTTGGACGGTAAAGGGTAGATAGGGAGAGGTGCAACTTCTGTTGTACCCTCGACTGGAGGGGGAGGAGCATTTTCTGCGTCCTCATGTTCCGAACCCCCCTCACGAGTGAGGGGAAGTGGTGATGAGGGTGCGGTTCCAGCGTATGCTGATGCAAAAAAACAAGTAAATATGGACTACAGGGGAAGCAAGATAATACTTACATTCACTCAGCGCTCCTTCATCCACCACCAAGGTCTTTGCTGCCCTGAGAAGTATTGGCTTATTGATATATCTTGAATTCTAGTTTACGTACTTGGGAGGAGCCTTGGCTCTGGAGCGTTGAGCAGCTGCAGGCCTACGGGGTGCTGCTCTTTTCTTCGGAGGCGGTTTATCGGCAACTGTGGGTGCACTGACATCCTGAGCATCGGTTTGCTCGCCTGTTTCTGTTAATAGAATTCGGTTGAGTAGGAAGAGGGGCTTACCATGGGGCTTTTTGTCGAGATCCTTGTCCTGCTTTTCGCTCTTCCGTGGTTTTGGCTTCCTTGCTGGCGCCTTCCGCTTGGTACCACCAGTTGAAGTAGTAATGGCAGGGGTAGAAGTAGATTGTTGTAATTCATCTTCGTCGTCGATAAGTTGGTCCTCTTCGTCCTCCTCCTCAACGTCATCGTCACTATGTGTCCGTGCCTGTGGGGCAGGTGGTGGTGGTGGGGACGGGGGTGGTAGTGGAACGGCCTTCTTGTTGATAGTTGATACACTAGGTGAGGACGACTTGCCCTTGCCCTTCTTCTCGGTTACTAGTAACTTTACTCGGAATTTGGAGGTTCGAGAGGGCGGAGGAGGAGTGGTCTCTTCCCTGAGAGTTGAAATTTGAGGAGCATCCATGTCTACATCTTCATCCATGTTTTATCGAAAAATGTGCCAAAAATTGATCGTAAGCGCTGGCGTGGTGAGTAACCGATGGTAGAAGAGAGAGTCGAGTAGTGTGCAATATATACGAGACTTTGCTTTGGCCGTGGGTGACGAGACCACTTCCACGAATCCACATCCACGTTCACGTTGTGAACAATATTAGCTCAATGGTATCTAATCCAGACAATCTGAATTCGATTGATATCCTTGCCATTTAGTCAACTCATCATTAACATCCAGCATCCGTGTTCCATAGAACTGATGAGCAGTGGGCTTAGCAATATCCCAGCCGACTACCTTTCCATCCTCATCCCTATCCAGACTCGCGCCCCATATGCTTATGCGGTTGGTATTATAGTTGTGGGATGCAACCCCGACGCCACAGGTCTTGCACCTATACCGTCGCTTATATGGCTTGAGGATATTGTCATAGAAGTCTAATCGAGATTCGTGGGGTTCTGGATGCGTCCATGTGAATGCAGAAGCATCGAAATGCATGGTATGAACGAATGGACACGCTGTAGTTCGAGAATTATTACTCTTTCATCAAAACCAACGGGGTTCCACTTTACAAGTTAATCTCTGGCAGCTCGTACAGTGACAATACGCGCTCAAAATTGGACGAGCAGAGACAGCGTATGATATGGCCTGGCAGAAACAACTGCCTTGCAATAGCGGGACATGATCAATCATAACTTAAGCCTTAAGGATATCGACTCGAAGCACGACCGTCAGGCTTGTAGTACGGAAAAATTACGTCAGCGGGAAACGCCGACTTGCTCCGCTGAAACTCGCAAAGCAGCTTTTCAATAAGCACACTCCAAGTTAGTTCTCCCCGCTTTCAATCTGCTTGCAGGCCGGCTAACATTTACTTCTTAGCATTAACTTTCATTTCGAAAGTCAAAAAAGGTCGAACGATGTCTGCCACACTTAACGTACGCACGCCGTTCTTCGCGTTTACAGCCTAGTATCAAACTAAAGCGGCTATGAACTAGGTTGCTCGCTACAGTGCTCTCCTTTCAGGCGTCTTCTATGGCATCTACCACCGTCGGTCACTGCAAAAAGCCCACGACCAAGAGAAGGAACACCACGCGATACATCAACGTGAACAGTTGATAGCACAAGCAAGGGATGCATGGAGACACAAGCAGGAGAGTCCAAAAGAGTCGGATGGTAGTGAGTTGCGCCCGGAATATTTTCCTTCCATACTCTTTTTTTCGCATCTTACGCGCGTTTCCTATGTGTACTAATTTTGAACTCCAGTCATCACAAACCCAGAAGATCCACGATTCGACCTCGAGAAGCTCGTTGCCAAATGGGAGAAAGATATATAATGGTCGTTTAGTCCTGCTTTCCTCCGTCAGCTATACCTATAGATCACTGCCATCCTCAATTTCACTTTTGTGGCAGACGTAAATGAGCCATATCATCCGAAAATTCTGAACTGCTCCAATGATTTTGTTCCTGCTGCTTTAAATGCGTTTATTGTCTTAGTTTTGTGAATGAATTTGAATGTCTGCATGATATGTGAAGGTAGCGCCGGCTAGCGCTCAAAATGAGATACTGTTTGGGAGGTGTATGTACATAATCGGTAGGCGCGGGACGCGACGCGCCTTGTTATCTTTCTTTGTTCCGCCGTGTTCTCGAGTAAACCAGACCCGGTGCACATCATATCGCTCATCTATCCCATACAACCTATTATCTGAGATGAAACCCACCGTTCAGGACGAGGATATGGAAGATGACCTCGCTGCTGAGGAGGAGAACAAGCTCATAAACGAGGTCAGTCTGCAATCTGCCCCAAATTTTCCTCCAATTTAGCAGGACAATCGTTTTTTAGGAGTATAAAACATGGTAGATAATCCCTTCTATCTTGATGTAAAGGTTTTTAAATTATAGCACCTCTACAGGAAAAAGAACGCACCGTATCTGTACGACCTAGTCATCACACACGCACTCGACTGGCCAAGTTTAACGTGCCAATGGTTCCCCGACAAAGACACGTAAGCATGGCATCACCCTCCTCCAACCTTCATCTAATCTAGTAAAAAGACCAGCAAACAAGCCCTACACAACCCACCGCCTCCTCCTCGGAACACACACCTCCGGCCAAGCCCAAGACTACCTCCAAATCGCAGTCGTCCAAATTCCCAAACGGGACGAAAAGCTTGATCGTGATAACTACGACGAACAACGCGGCGAACTCGGCGGACATACCATCCCTCCTCAGCCCCGCATCCACATCACCCAGAAATTTAATCACGATGGCGAGGTTAACCGTGCACGATATATGCCGCAGAACCCGGATTTGCTCGCGACAAAGGCTATCTCAGGACAGGTGCTCATTTTTGATCGGACGAAACATTCGAGCGAGCCTCCGAGAGGGGGTGTTTGTAAACCTGATATCAGATTGGTCGGGCAAACGAAGGAAGGGTGGGTGGTTTGATTGCTTGAGATGTATCTAAGGCTTATTACGGGCAGGTTTGGTTTGGCATGGAATCCGGTGAAGGGTGGACATATTCTTGGCGCTTCAGAGGATATGACAGTGTGCCACTGGTGAGAGGAACATCTTTAGGCACGGTCTGATTGCTGATATTTTCTAGGGATATAAACTCTTATACAAAGGGTACTAGCACCATCGAGCCGACAAATGTTTTCAAGGGGCACAACTCTGTTGTCGGGGTTCGTGGCATCCTTCATGTTTGCAAGCAAGCTATTAACTAGTTCGTTGAAAAGGACGTAGATTGGCATGCGACCGAAGAAAACGTATTAGCTAGTGTGGGAGATGACAAGATGCTTCTACTGTAAGTGCAATTCTTTTGCATCTCCATCCAGCCAATCTCATTGCTTCCTCAGCTGGGACACCCGAGCTGCCACCGAAGCTACGACGAAAATTCAAGCACACGACAGAGAAATCTTATCATGCGCATTCAGCCCATCATGCGAATATCTCATCATCACCGGCAGTGCAGACAAGGTACGTATACACTCAATCACTCGTATGGGTGGAGTTTATTCTGGTGTCATTTAGACCGTTGTGCTGCACGATATCAGATCGCCTACTAAAAAGTTGCACACTTTCGAGTCACACACAGACGAAGTACTCCATCTCGCATGGTCTCCCCACTCTGCTACAGTATTTGCATCTGCTTCAGGAGATCGACGAGTCAATATCTGGGATCTTTCTCAGATTGGCGTGGAGCAGTCACCAGATGACCAAGAAGATGGACCTCCAGAGCTCATGTTCATTCACGGAGGTATGTCATAATTGCACGGAACCCTGCTCAGATCATGATACTTGGTTGGTTGGTCCAGGCCATACCGCACGTCCCACAGACTTTTGCTGGGCACCAGGAAAATCTGAGAACTGGACTGTATCTACCACCTCAGAAGATAACGTGGTAATGGTCTGGCAACCTACCATGCGCATTTGGGCTGGCGACGAAGTCAAAATCGATGAGAAAGAACTCGAAGGCGACGCTATGGAGGGCGTTGAAATCACTCCTGAAGCTGGTCCTTCCAAAGTGACAGCAGCCAGTGGCGCCAACAGTGCGCGCAGCCAAAGTATGAGCATCAGCGCGAGTGTTAGCAACTCCGGTGTGGATGTGGAAGCAGAGGACAGTTGAGTATTCGGTGTGGATGGAGACGGAGGAATGATGATGGAATTCAAAGCTGATCATGATGAATACAATATTTGTAACGTGTGCCCTTCCAAAAATCCTAGCTGCGGACTGCATGAAGTAGTGTGTTATGTATATATTCCTCGTGAGAGTGTCCGCGCATTACAGGAATACCAATCTGGCGAGCTCAAATAACACTGCAACATTGTCAGATTGAGAATGAGCGCGCTGAGAGGCGCTGAGACAGGTTGTACTCACCACCGCCCATAACAACAAACAGGATGACGCCCAGAGCCCAAAGGTTAATAGGACTTCTTTTCGCCAACATCTCCTGGTGTGAAGGCTTCACTGCTTTCTTGCCCGACCGAACTGCGTTAGCAAATTGAGCATTCTTCCTTCGCAGGTCAAACTCAGTAGGCTAGATGAGCACGTTGGGTCAGGATTAACATGAGGAAATGGTTTCAATGCAAGTACCATTGGTTTAAAGTTTTAAAAAGACGAAAGAGTGGTGTGGTGCTCGGAGAGGAGAATAAGTATGAACAGCTGTATGTGTGACGTTGATAAGAACCAATGAAGTCTAAAGTACGTGTCAGTCCGAAAAGGGAAATGGTTGTTTGGCAAAAGCTTGGGATCCAAACAACCATATCTTTCAAGTTGACCTGGACCACATTACACATAACTACCCATTTTCTTTTAAGACCTAGATGATACAGTTAGACCTCAGTCCGGGATAAGTGACTATATTGCTGTACCTAGATGATACAGTTAGAATAAAGTACATGTTAGCATATAGATGGGCAGGAGAACAACAACATACCCTCAGTCCAGGATAAGTGACTGAGGGAAAAGGGTGTGGCTAAATGAGTCTGTAATATATAGTGAATGTTGGTTTTCCAACATTCAATTTCCACAGTTGGTGTTGGTATTAGCTCCAACACTCCTCAATGCTCACTGCATAACATCACCTCCTTACCTGGGATTATTCATGTTGACACACAGCACAGATGTGCATGTGCAACATGATGTGGAAACTGATTGTTGGTATTCCAATACAGACACTTATATACTTGTTTCTCTGTGTTTCCCTTATTGAAGATATGAACTAAATGAGAGTATTAGCTAGGTAGATATAACGTTAATGAAAGTGTCTCACCTCAGTTGACTATACAAGCAACTGAGGTGCATTGAGTAGAAAGACTGCAAATAATCTAACATGATTATGTAAGTAAATAAGTCATGTGTGACGATAATCATTATCATCATTTGTAACTTCCAACACTCCTTCTCAAATGACAACTCTAACTCCTAGCTCATGTGTGAAATACTTTGCCTTAACACTCAGAAGGGCCTTTGTTAGTATATCGGTGACCATATTCTCCATGGGACAGTACAATAATTCAATTGAGCCATCCTTGATGCAGAAGCGGTGACCTGCACCAAACTGGTTTGGTGCATGGATGACCAATACTCTCTCATGAGTCATATACCCTGAAATACCACTATGAAACCCTTTTATCTGAAGTTGGACTGAGGCTAAGGGAATATTTTTTGCTTTTCTTTTTTTATTTTTCAAGTCTGTATGCCAGCAGCCTGAATATTTTAGTATATTTAATTCTGCAATGAGTTTTGCTTAGTCAGCCATGGTGATGACTCAGACAAAATCCCACACATGTCAGGTGACTGTGAAAACTACTTCCCACATATGTTGTCCTGGAAAAACATTAGTAAACCCCTAAATACTAGGCTCATGTCATCCTCATCCTTCAAACAAAGCAAAGACAGCCACACACAGGATTCATATCATGTGACACTTCTTACTCTCTTTCTGGATTTGTCATCAGGGGTTGGACAGGTCACATGACTTAGCAAAATACCCAATGACTCACTATGACTCCCTCTACATACTTACTATGACTCATTATGACTCTTGATGACTCTTGAATACACTAGTAGCACAGCCACATTTATTGTGTATATAATGACCCCAGTTTTTGAAATATAAGCGACCAGCAGCAGCTAGTAGGGTGTTTTTCAGCCCATCTAATACTGAGTTGTGAGTAAGGTGTGATAAGTATCAGTACCAGTGTCAAGAACTGTTTCAAGACTGAGAGGAACATTCTCAAGAGACAGTAATACTGCAAGCTCATCATACTAAACAACTAGCTGTGAGCTCACTGTGTGCAACAACCAGCGAGCAAGGTACAGCCACAGTTATATTCTGATTTTCTATTTTCTTTTCCTTTTTGTTTTACTTTCACTAACCTTTGGTGTTCTTTGTCCAAAAATATATATCCAAAATATTTGTGTTGTCTCTACGTCCACCCAAGACTCAGAAGTAGCATAGTGGGGAGACTTTAGGAATTGATAGTGAAACTTGACCTCACTCATCTGAGTAGTGATACTGAGCCAAGATATTCTGTGCCTGCTAGGCTTTAGCTGCTGAAGAGGGGACTTGGTAGTAAACCCAAGGACATCCATTCCTGAGTCTGTTTGAATACTCAAAGAAGAGTTCTTTGACAGCAGGTTCAATATTGAGCTAAGAGTTCTACAATAAAGCATTTGACTAGTCTTGACCTTTGATTCTACTTGTTTTGTGCTGAGGGGGTTTATCATTGTAATTATGCACCATTTCTTTTGGAGTATAGTTGGTATGAGGCACTGTTGTTGAAAGGGAACTTGAGGAAGAAACCCATATATTCTTTTGGTCATCACCATACTGTCAGGCTGACCATTGTCTGTTTGTTTTTCTGTCAAGTCCATAGATTGGATTGACCATTGTATTACTGATCTTGCAGAAGTATCCTTAGCTGAACATACCTTGGGTAGTATACAACTAGCCACCCACAAACAACCACATTATCAGTCATTGGTATTTGTCTGAATCGCTGACTGTGGAGATATTTGTTTTATAGGTGTTTATCTATAGATCATCTATCTAAGAAGACAGCAGATGTAATGATAGTGGATGTCGATATGTTTGGTGTGTGCATGATAACTTCTGTCTTTCATTAGTGCAATGGCTGACTGATTGTCACTATATAGCATTGTAGGGTGCTGTAATGGCTGGAAGACCTCTCCAATGAAACAACAGAGCCATTGGACCTCTTTTACTGTGTGAGTGGCTGCCACGAACTCTGACTCTGCCATCAAGAGCATCACTAACTCCTGCTTTCTCAAACCCCACAGTATCACACCACCATCAACCAAAAATGCAAATCCCATTATTGCATGCCTGTGATGTTGACGAGTGCCATCAGCATCTGTGTATCCCACCAAGCTGGTGCTGCTTGTGCTGAAGGTAAGTCCCAATTTCCTTGTTCCCAACAGATAGCGGTACACTCTTTTAGCTCCTTCCCAGTAAGTCCATCCTGGACTATCAGCGAACTGCATGAGTGTTAATACTGCAAATGCGATGTCTGGCTAAGTTCCAATGGCAAGGTACATCAGTGATCCAAGCACTGAATGGAACAGGACTCGTTTTATTTTGGCGATCTGTGCTGTCATGGTAGGGGATTGGTCCTTTGTGTACTGAATGCTTGGATCCATAGGTACTGTTGCAGGTTTTGCATCTATGAAATTGTATTTTGTGATGATAGCATCTACAAAGGACTCTTGGGACAACAAGATGGTATGTGCTTCATGATTTTGAGTGACTTTCATGCTGAGTAACCAGCTGATAGGTCCTAGGTCTGTGATTTTGAATTGTGATGCAATTTCAACCTTGAATGCTTTGATTAGCTCTTTTGAGCTGCTAGTTATTGTGCAGTTGTCAATGTGTGCTGCGAGGATGAGTAGGTCTTCTCCTATGTGCTCTGTGAACACTCCCCAGTCACTTTCCATCCAGTCAAAGCCTAGCTCAGTGAGTTCTGCACATAGATGCTTGTACCATTTTAATGCTCCTTGTTTAGATCCATACAATGCGACTTGGAGCCTCATGACTTTGTCCTTGTCTTCCAAGTCTGCTCCTGGGGGCAGCTTCATGTAGATCTTTTCATCATTGTCGAGCTTTCCATTCAAGAGTGCACTGTGGAAATCAAATACATTGATGTCCCAGTCTTGGTATGCAGTGATTGTGAGAATCAGTCTCAGTGATGCGAGATGAGCTACAGATGCATAGGTTTCATAATAATCAACACTGTATACTTGTGTGAAGCCTCATGCTACCAGCCGGGCCTTGTACTTATTGATTTCTCCTTTAGCATTTCTTTTAATCTTGAAAACCCACTTGCTGCTGACAATGTTCTTGTTCTTGGGTTGCTAGACAATGTCCCAGGTGTGTGCTTCATTGAGACTCTTTAGCTCTGCATTAATGACTTCTTTCCATCTTGACCAATCAACTCATGTCTTTGCATCTTCTATGGTGCTTGGTTTCAGGCCCTTGACTTTGCACATTCCCATGAACATCGCATATGCAGTAAGTTCTTCTTCAAATTCCAATCCTCTTTCTAACCTTTCTCTAGATGCTTCCATGCTCCTGCTGCTTTTCTCTCTCTCTTTGCCTACCTTCTGCATCCCTCTAGGAATGACTGGATCCCCTCTACCATTGTGAGTACCTTCACTGCTGCACAATATGCGCATATATGCTGACTCAGTCTGCTGACAACTAGACCTTCTAGGACTAGTTGATTGTTGTTCGAAATTTGGACCTAATTGTTACAGTCACCCTATCATTTTCTTCTATTTCACCTTGCCAGACTATGCATGTTCCCTTTTCTTGATCCCCATCTTTCTTCTTGACTCTTCACAGAATGCTCATAGGATTCCATATATGTTATCTTCTTCTTCTCTTTGATCCCCATCCTACTTCTAGCTCACCTTATGTTAATCATGAGGATTCTCTTATTGTTGACTTCCTTTCCTTGTACTTTTACAATGTCTCTTGGATTGGTCCATGCATGATTCCTTACTTATTTAAACCCTAGCTACTCCTGTACTTTTTCCCTAACTTGAATCTACTTAGTTCTCCTTGATACTTCCTTAGGACCAAGGGATCCTATCAGATCTAGCTTCTTGTGAGAAGACTAGCCATTATTTGATCACTTTGACAGAGTTCTACCTCTGTCAAAGCTCCCTCTTGATACCATACATTTGATCTCCCTTTATTGGGATTGTTACAGAAGAACTATCTGAGTTCATAACACTAATGGATTGTTTGGAGGTGGATTTGTGGTTTGGTGAGTGTTTCCTTGAGTTGGTTGATTGGTCACTTGCTGATTGGTCTTTGTAGTTTTGCTCTCCTTTTCAATCAGCAAGGATGGTGGAGGTGCTGGGCCCTCCTTTGATTATCTCTCAAATGAGACATTTTGTTTGACTCCAATGGTCCAGTGATCTGGGAAATACACTCTATGTGCTCCTGTTTCAGCATCAAACCTGATCCAACAACCTTCATGTGCCCACATGTCCAATTTTGCGCTGGTTGGGTCATGTACCCATACCTTAATGCCCCATACTGGTAGGTCTTTCATATGTGGCTTCTTCCCATAGAGCATCTCATAAGGTGTCTTGCCCTCTAACACTTGTGTCACTGACCGGTTCTTCATATAGACTACATGCTTGGCTGCTTCACCCCATAGGTTCTTTGGCAGTCCACTTCTATGCAGGGTTGTATGAATGCATTCAACTAGTGTCTGGTTCAGCTGTTCAGCAACACCATTGTGTTGTGGTGTGTTGTGTGTGGTGAGTTTTTGTTCAATGCCTTTCTCTTTGAGATGCTGGCTGAACTCTTCACTTAGATACTCTCCACCACAATCTGATTGCAGCTACCTTATCTGGGTGTCATGTTGGGTCTGTAGCCATGCTTCATAAGTCTTGTATGATTTGAATGTGTCAGACTTTGATGCTTGAAGATATAGATATGTATAATGGGTATGATCATCTGTAAACAACACATAGTATATTTTTCCTCCTGGAGTTTGGACTGGGGATGGGCCCCACAAGTATTGACTTGCATGTGGCTTTTGCATACTGGCAAGATTCACATTAGCCCATGGTCTCATGTCCTGGATCTAGCCTGACTCCTTCTAGCATGCCTTTTGTTAGCATCTCATGGATTGCTGATGGGGCTATATGAGCCATTCAAGTATGGAGTTCTTCCATAGTTAGAGCTTTGGATGAGCTAACAGCTGCTGCATGTGAAGGTTCATGCTTGATCCTGTGTAGGCCTCTGCTAACAATGACCTCACCCAGCTGTGTCTTCTTAGAGTTAAAGATTTGACACAAGTCACCATGAAACAAGGCTGCATATCCTTCTTGGGTGAGTTTTGATATTGAAACAAGAGTTGCTCCTGTTGATGGAGCATATAGGACGTCTGTTAGCAGGATTTGACTTGTGTGTTTGCCATTTGGGACTTCTATGGGGAGGTCACCCTTTCCAATAGCTTTGAAGGTATGTTTGTTGGCAGCCTGAATGGGGTGCAGGGATATTGATTTAAAATTGATGAAGCATTCTTGATATGGGGACATATGCTGTGATGCCCCACTATCATATAGCTCAATGGTTGTTTCATTTCCAGCAGGATTACTTCATGCAAGCTTGGCATGAGCATTTTCTGTGCATGCCAGCCATACTTTATCTGGTTCAGACTTGTCTTTTGGCTTCAATGCATCTGCATTTGACCCATTGGCCTTTGACTTCTCATTCCCAGTTTTTGGCTTCTTTCCTTGCAACTTCCAGCCCTTTGGTCCCTTCCCAGCTTTGCCTCCTCCCTCTTCCCAACAGTCCTCTTTCTTGTGGCCTTTCCAGCCACAGTTATTGCAATTATAGGAGAATCTTGGCTTCTGTTGGTACTGTTTGCCCTTCTGATAGGTTCCATTGGCCAAGAAGGCTGTGTCCTTGCTCTTTGGCTTTGACATTGTCCCACTTTGGATAAGTAGCTGGTCATACTCATTTGTAACAAGATTCATGAGCTTGTGTATAGTAGGTTTCTTCTGGTGCAGTTGAATACTTGTTGAAACTGCTAATAGGATGTTGTTATAGCTACATGGGAGTGATGGAAAGGTGATGTTGAAAAAAACCTTATCCAAGACAGGATCTTCTGCTAAAGCTAATTCTTCTCATAGTCTTTGCAGTGTGTCTATGTATGCTTGAGCATCTCCACCTTCCTTCAGCTTCAGCTCCCCAAGCTGATGATGCAGTTCAACACTAACTGCCAATGACCTGTTCTCAAATTGGCCCTTTAGCATGTCAAAAAATTCCTTTACAGAGGTTAGGGAGAGGAGTTGTATGAATAGGCTGTCTAGGACCAGT
The DNA here is from genome assembly GCA_016695485.1 of Suillus hirtellus. Classification (NCBI taxonomy): domain Eukaryota; kingdom Fungi; phylum Basidiomycota; class Agaricomycetes; order Boletales; family Suillaceae; genus Suillus; species Suillus hirtellus. The sequence goes on from MU172335.1 coordinate 150,357, forward strand.
ATTGCTATTTGCTGTCTAACAATAACATTGTTGTCATCCCACTTCTTAGCTGCAGCTTTGTAAGCTTGCATTTCAGCTAGCTCTGCTGGGGATGATGGTGTCTGTCATATCCCGCATTCTGGACCCACATCCGATGATATTCCCATGCCTCATCTGGACCTTCGGATGTCCTATCCATGTCTCCAGTCCATCTGGATCCCTGCACCTCTGCACATCCACATCCACATCCTATTCCCTTCGCAGCTAGCCTGCATCATTCATCCTTTTCCTATCACCCTAATAATATATCTCACATATCCACGCATCTCATCCAGACCACATCCAATCCGGTCCGATCCGATCCTATCCGATGTATAAATCCCTCTCCTGTGCATATAACGTTTACACAGCCTATCCGGTATTTCCTTCTTTCCGTTGTCTTGGCTATATCTATTACCGGTATGCTTACTGATCCATTAACCTATGTTCATTTCCGACTCGCATTTGTTAACTTTGCATATGCTTCATACATAGCCTCGGACCTTTGCTTATTGATCTTTCCGATAGTCACTTAGTATATAAACTCTTGTATATGTCTTGTAGTACCTCAGTCTGAATATCATATTAGTCCTCGCACTAGTCTTCACTCTAAATTCTCTTATCAGTTCTAGTCCTTCAACTTAGTCAATATCTGTCATAGGCCTAGGGAGGAATTCCCTAGGCCAGAGCTCCGCTCCTCTGCTCCTCTGCTCCTCTGCTCCTCTGCTCCTCTGCTCCTCCGCTCCTCCACCCATCCGATCCTCCAAAATTTCCGGAAGCCTATCCGGATCTTTCCCGCAGTCCTCCGGACCTATTCTGCTTCGGACTTTGTCCTTGCAGCCTTCCCTCTGTTTGTTTCTACTTGGGACAAGTCCCAAGTAGCCATTATACATATCTGTATTAGGACGCAACCTTATCATAATTTCCGGAAGTTCCTCCAGAACTTTCCTGCACTCATCCGGAAGTTACTTGCACCCGTCCGGAAAGTCCTTCCAAAGTTTCCCGCGCCTTCGGATGTCCTTCGGACATCTTCGGATGCCTTCGGACTTTCTTCGGATGCCAATCTGAAATTAAGGGCACATACTCGGGTAAGGGGCGCAGCGCACAAGCTGAAGCCAAGCCCCTCAGAATCAGTCCTACCCTTTGTGCATGGTCTTAACAGTGTCCAGCCTTGAGATTTCCCTACTATGGGGTTGGTTGGTATTCAAGTTCCTGTAAGGTGCCCCAACAGTCCTTGAGCCAACAATGAGAGTTTGAGTCTTCCTTTCCATAAGGGCTAATTTTTCCCTGAAGCATCCAACTTCGGGATCTTCCAAAACTCATTTCCATGCTTGATACTTGAGGACATTATGCAGATAGGTGACTTTGAGTGAGTTATTATTTTCTTTAGTCACAAAATGCAGGGCTCATAATCTATTGAAGATATGAACTAAATGAAAGTATTAGCTAGGTAGATAGAACATTAATGAAAGTATCTCACCTTAGTTGACTATACAAGCAACTGAGGTGCATTGAGTAGAAAGACTGCAAATAAATTAACGTGCTTATGTAAGTAGATAAGTCATGTGTGATTATAATCATTATTGTTGTTTGTAACTTCCAATATCCCTTTCCCCTTAGTCACTTATACAAGACTAAGGGTATGTTTCCATTATCACTTACATGCTGCCTAGACACTAACAGTATCTCAATAGATTGATGTGTGTCTAGGTATATAATAATACAGTCACTTACATGAGACTAAGGATTAACATGTGTCTAGACTTTACAGGTTATAAGCCCTGCTCTCTTATAACTAAGGAGCAGAACCACCTAGATGCTGGTAACCCCTAAGGACCATTCCTGCCAAGCTTAAAAGCTTTGAGCATGCAACATAAACTATCACCTTCTATCAGTATTCAAAGAAACATCAAATTCTTCCTCTTCAGGCAAGAAGCAATCTCCCCCTAAGAAAAACATATATACATATATCCAGGACACAGATCCTCTCCTAACTCTTTTTCTCTCTTTTGTCACCCATCATGCCACTAAAGTCAAACATAACTGCTGTTGCTGGCCCCCATATATTTCACACAGCTCAGACAACAAAGGGGGAAGTTTAGCCTCTTCTGGAAGCTCTGCCCACACAGCTCTCATTGCCTCTACCATCAGTGCCATAACACTTAGTCAAATAGACTTAAAGAAATACTGGACCATAGTATCAATAATTGGGGTGTGTGGTCTGATAAGATGCAAAACTACTTACTTTTGAAATATGGTGGAGCTACATTCTTAGTATCATCCCTTATTCTGATCCTTCTGCTGATCCCTTGAATGCAGCTCATTGGAACTTTAATGACCTTTGTACACTCACTCCAGTCCTGAAAAACAGAAGTTCCTTCACACACACTCTAATGCATACTTGGCTTGGGATGTCCTCAAATCTTGTCATGAGAAGGTTGGCCCTATTGCACAAATTCTGTTACTCCAATAAGCTCTTGCTGTTCATTATTGTCACTCTGAGTACCTTTCCACCACTAGTACTCAACTTGGTGAGCTAGTCTGACATATATATGCAATTAAGCTACCCAAGGGGAGCAATTCTTTTACTAGCATGATGCTCAATGCTATGAGTGATGACTTACCTCACATTCAGAACCATATTACAGATGCCCTCTCTACCAGCTCTTCTACCAATGTGTACAGCGCATCAAACATTTGTGCTCAACTTAATGTTGAACAACAACTTGTCATATCCCATATATTCACACTTCTCTTCTGGACTTCAGACCCTTAGATCTGATCTGGTCCAATACATAGATCCACTTCTGATCCAATAGAGATAAGCTTCCTAATTCATTTCCTGTTCATATACATAATGTTAAACACAGCCTATTCAGTATTTCCTTCTTTTCATTGTTTCGGCTATATCTATTACTGGTATAATTACTGATCTGTTAACCTATGTTCATTTCTAACTCACAATTGTTAACCTTTGCATATGCTTTTTACATAGCCTTAGACTCTGCTTACTGATCTTTCCATTATGTCTCCTAGTATATAAACTTGTATACATGTCCTGTAGTACCTCAGTTTGAATATCATCTTAGATTGTCCTCTTTCTGTCCTCCAGACTTGGGTCTTCCTTACTCTTGTCACCCTCCAAGACTTCAGATAGATTCTGATAGTCTATATCCTTAGCTCTACCTTTGGATAGTCTATACTCTGTTAGTTTCTAGTTCAGATATGTCCGGATTAGTCTTATACGTGTTTCTGATATCTGGAAGACATCCAGATATATTTACAAGACCTGTCCAGACCTTTGGACATATTATTGATAGTACTTAGAAATATGAAACAGTACTTGGGAAAGGGGCACAGTGTACAAGCTGAGGCCAAAGTCCTTCAGATCTGATCCTATAAGAGTATAACCTTAACACAACTCATTGACACTAACAAGATAAAGGAATTGGGTAATATTGCTATGGTAACTAGTACTGAGAAGAGAGATCAGCAATCTCAGTCCAACCAGTTGAAGATCTGTTCTGAGTGTAGCTACATGGGCCATAGCTCCTGCTGTACCATGTGTCACAGCTGGAGTCATTACATAAAGGATTATTTCACCATAGGTGACACAATAGAGGGCAAACATGATGAAGTTTTAGCCTGCAAGTGGTAAAGGAGGACCTACCAGTAGACCCTCCACCAAGGGAGCTGTCTCCACTGGCAAACCTAGAGGTGTCTGGTATGACCAAGGTGGTCATGCCTACCTACTTGATTGTGAGTCTAGTTAGTCTATTTATATGGTATCTGTTTCCTCCCCTACTTCTACCAGTGACTCATCTGATGCTGAGTCCTGTGAGTTTGCTGGCCTCATATGTAATATCATGACTCCACTTTCATTTATGAGCTATCTGCAAATGACAATAATGAGTTTTTAGCTCTCATAGCCACAGTTGACATCTTACAGACCAGTATTGACTGGCACACCCACTCCAAACTGGTGGACTTTGCAGGCATCATGTATAGAGCACCCAATCAGCATTAATGCACAATAGTGGATCCCTCTATCATGCCCTTCTTTTTTGATAGTGGAGCCTCTGTTTACATCAGCAATAAGAAGATTTCTTCAACCTTTGTCCTATCCCTCCACATACAGTCAGCAGTGCAGGCAGCTTCTCTATTTAGGCCATTAGTGTTGGTACTATCTGCCTAGTCATTGCCAAAGGTATTCACCTTATTCTTAAGCAGGTCCTCTTTATCCCTGCTGCCACTGTCTATCTTCTCTCTATGTCTGCTTTATGCACTGCTTACTGATGTGTTGCCTTATTCAACACCACTAGTTGCTGGGTTCAAGCTTATAGCAGAACTTACATATTGTCCAATATTCTCACTTTCTACAAGCTTTATGCACTCTCTGATGGCCAGCTCTCTGCAGAGCACACCTACATGACTCAATGCTTTTCCACCTTACAGTTGTGGCACTGCTATCTTGGCCACATGAATTATTATTTGGTATATGTATGATCTTGCTCATTTTGGTAATATGACCAGTATATCCATCAACCTCTCTGCTGAACCTCCTGTTTGTGATGCTTGTATCTTTGGCAAACAGACCAAATCCAGCATTCCAAAGGTTTGGGTGGGGAAGCAGGCTACTAGGAAGTTGGGCAATGTGCACATAGATCTTATGGAACATCTAGACACTCTGTCAGCAGCAGGAAATGGATACATTATGGACTTAATTAATAATTTTTTGTCCTATGCATGGTCTGTTCCTTTAGTAGCCAAGTCTGATGCTTTTCTAGCTCTTCAAGCTTGGGAATGGGCATGCAAGCTCAAAACTGATCTGAAAGTCAGTATTCATCACTTGGACAATAGAGAACTCAAGTCTAGGTATATACAAGAATGGCTTATCTCCTGCAGTTCTCAACATCACTTCAGTGCACTATACACTTCAGCTCAAAATGGTTGCATGAAATGTTTGCACTGCACTCTAATAGGCAAAGCACATACAATGCACACTGTATATGGAGTTCCCATGAACTACTGGGATAAGTTTATCCTCACCATGTGTTATTTCACTAATCATACACCTGTCACTTTGCAAGATGGTCATACCTCATATGAATGTTGGTTTGGTACAAAGCCTGATCTGACCCACCTTTGTGAAATTGGTTGTTGCATGTTTGTTCTAATTCAAAATCATAATAATCCTAAAGTCTACAACTGCTCTCTGGAATGTGTGCTAGCTTATTACTGCTACCATCATGAGTTTCTGTCATGAGTTCCAAATACAAACCATTATTCGTTCCTCAATTCTAAGTCCTTTAAGCGCCCAGTCACAGTGCCTGTATCTAAGAATATATTTACTATTGAAGAAGTTCCTATTATTGCGTCTATTGTAGAATTACCAGAGTCACATGATTTATCAGACAATGCCGAATGTGATGAGATTATGCTATGTGACACTCTTGAAATGTTCCAGAGTCTTACTGCAGCTATGATACATGTTATGACATTATAGTTATATATAGAATCATGCAATATCTTTAATTATTCTGATTGGTTAGTTAGTTCATTCTCAGTTTCAATCTCAGTTTCAATATGTGTATATAGGTAGCCTGTTGTAGTTAGTAGTTCTTTAGTTCAAACCTCTTGTATCTCTAAGTGAGCAATCTAAGACGTACCTGCTGTTTTCTCCCTTTCATTATGATTATCCTTGTTTGAGTCCTAGTCTCTGCCCTATTTTAATTCATTTGAGGGGTTGTGACAGTTTAACAAAATGTTTGTTTTGTTTCATTTTTCTTTTATTGAATCACATACATCTAGCAAAACACCACTATGCCCTGGTCTTATGATTGAGAATCTTACTATTCCCTCCTCTCCTTTATTGCAATGTGCCAGTGTTGCCAGTGCACCTAATAATGATGACCTTCCTCTCTTGCCCCATTCCATACCTACTACTGCTCCTGAACCATGTTGTTTATTATACCTCCCTGTACCTTTAGAATGCTGTTATGCTACTGAAGGGACACCTTACACTAATGCAACATAGCATGCAGCTCTGAACACCTTGGTTGATTCAGAGTGCCTTCATGCACTTAATAATATGCACACTTACATTACAGAAGTTGTGGAAAGCACTCTTACTGATTTTGAGCAGAAAATTGCTTATCTGACTGAAGTCTTTGCAGCACTCCCAGACAACTTCAGTAATAAACATGCAGATGACCCTACTATATATGCTACAGCTATGTACTCTAAGCATGCCTCTGAATGAACTGTGGTAATACAGGAGGAGTTTGACTCCCTTCACTCCCTCAGTGTCTACAGGCTGGTACCTCGGTCTACAATTCCTCCTAGATGTAAAGTGATGAAAGGTCATCCCATCTTCAAACTAAAGTGTGACCAGCATGAGAACCCTGCAATATTCCAGCCATTTGCAGAATGCTAGGCCAAAAATTTCTCACTACATATGTACATTTAGCAATAAGTCAGAACAACAAACTTTGCACCCCAACCATAGCTCCAATAGGAAATGTGTGAATGGCTGTGTGCAAAAGCCAAACAAAGCAACATAACACTAATACAAAGTGTGATGCTTCTCTTCATACAATGGGACGATACATATCCAATGAATGAAAATAAGTTGCTCTACAAATGAGCTTGCTCAATGTCAAGGACCCAACAATTCATCATTACACTGGGATTAGTGAGTGGTCATTGCAATATCTTCGGAAGGTGTATCGGGAGACTGGTGAAGTTGCAAGGACATCAGTTTGTGCAGGTAGACTCCGCATCCTAGATAGTCTTGATGCAAATGTGAGTTATTACTTATTCTCAGTACTACTTATATGTTATCTCTCAGTTCCTTGAGGCATGTATTGAATGACAACCAGATATCTACCTCACTGAGATGCAAGATCAACTGCAGGAGACTTGTAGTGTTGAAGTTTTGATTGCAACAATTTCCAGAACAATACATAGGTGAGGGTTTACATGGAAGAAGGTATGTCATCACTCATGTCCTTAATAATATGTTTGATTCAATACAGTACTACTATCTAGGTTACACACCCATCTGTTGAATGTGATGAAGATGACCGAGCTGCCTATAAGATGCTTGTGGGAGAGCATTTCTGGCTGGAGCACCTTGTATTTGCAGACAAGTGTAATTTCAACAGGGTTTCATTTCACCATGATTTTGCTTGGGCTCCTATTGGAAAGTGCACATGATGGCGGGATTTTTTCATATGTGGCAAAAGGTACTTTTGCAGAAACTTTCTCATCAGTGCCTTGACATTTTGTTAGATATTCAATTCTTCCAGTTCTATCACTTGACGGTATCCTCCACTTGGAGGTTTTAGATCATTCATTCTCTGGTGAAGAATTCATGGATTTCATTGCTGGTGTACTGGACCAAATGCAGCCCTGGCCCATGCCAAACTCAGTGTTGGTCATGGACAATGCAAGTATCCATAAAGTTCAAGGTATTTGTGAGATGGTTGAAGAGTGGTACATTATCCTTATTTCCTGCTCATACTGTGGCTCCTGTACTTGCCCTCTTACTCACCTGATTTAAATCCTATTGAGGAGGTGTTTTCAGCTATCAAGGCATGACTTCAGTCAAACCACGACTATGTACTTGGGGAAACTGAGGGTCCAGCTTGTGATCCATATGCATTGATTGTTACAATTGCCTTACACTTTACTTTTACTCTATGTTCCCACCTCACCATCTATGCACTATTTCCTTTCTCAATCTACTTCCCTTTTTGACTTTACTTCCTTAACCAGCCTATGCATTGTTATATCCTATCTTGGTCTTGGTTCATGCGCACATTACTCCATATTTAAGCACGTGTATTACTACATAGAACTTCACTTGAATCTTACTAGGTTTTCACCAGAACTTCCTTTGCTTAAGACCTCCAATCTTAAGTCATCTGAAACTGATCTCTTAACTGAAGCATTCCTTCAGTTAAGTCTTAGAACTCCCACTTATCTGTAGGACTTGATGAACCTCAGCAGCTATGAATGCTCTGTCAAGCCTCTGCTGTTAGAACTATCCTAGTTCGTAACATTGATATGGGAAGCTGTATATGGTGTTGTCACAAGCAAAAAGGCTTATGGCTGGTACAAGCATAGTGAATACATTGCATAGAGAGCACACTTTTTATTGATTTTGTGCACCTGGCAGGCATGTTGAAACTACCAGTGGTGCTATTTTACTAAGTGATTAGTTTGTATTGCTGATTCACAACTTAGGTCAAAAATTCTCCACCTCCCTCCATCTGGTCATCACTCTCATACTCGTTGTACTCACCGCTTCCATACTCTAATTCTCCTTCCTGCCACAAATCATCTTCAATCTCAATAGCATGCTTCTTCCCTTTGTTCTGAGTCCCTGCACTAAAAGCCTCTGGCTCCTCTATCTCTGGCTCCTCATATGAACTGATGAGTCCAAGGAGTGGCAGAACGATCTGTTTAGCATAATTGTGGAGTATTCTGGCCTGCTTTTGTCCCATATTGCCAATGACACTCAGCATATCCTCAGGTAAGAGCATTACTTGGCTTGACAAAACCACCCCTGCATCTAGCAGGGATGTTTCAAGCTCATGAATTTGCAGTTCTGGTTTTTCAGCATCAATCAGCGCAAGCAACACCCCAATTTTTGGGTAGTCTGGCAGTGTTGTGTTAGAGATCTGGGGCACAGACTCAAAGGGACACTGTTGTGGAAGCAGTAGAGGACTAAGAGTCTTTGATATGGGGATCTGCATCTGGGATGCAGAAGCTATGGTAGGTTTGGCCATTATATTTTGTATGGTGACATGGACTTCAGGTGATAATCCCAACCTCAAGTGATGACGTTTTTTGTTAGCTGGGCCATGGTCAAAATTGAGGCAGTGAGGTGGGTTGTAAATTGTTGCATGACCAAGAGCCTAAAAGGTATTTTTTTTCTGCATGTATGGACATGAAAATAACTTACAATTTTTTTAGCCCAGAGAGTCATCTTGGTGTGATTGAGATGATGATGGTTATCATAGCCACTAGTGCAATCTATGAAACAATGGCCATGGTGAAGCTTGCATCGAATGTGGCACTCAAGCTGTTTGTACACTTTGAGCTGCATGGAATCCTCCTCGGTCACTGGGGGAATATCATCTTCACATGTCCTCTTTTTCACTTTGGTGGTAGTCTGTTTGGCCTTGGAGTAACTGTAAGTAATTTTTGATTGATGCAACATGAATAATCACTTACTGCTGCATTTTTTACCTCTAAAGCAACAACTTGTGTACACACATTGGACACTTTGTGACAAAGTTGATCAATAGCAATACCAAATGCTTCTGCATTGTTTAGGTGAGAAGCTTTACTGTCATCACCCATGAACTTATACACAAGCTGGACTTCTTCAGGAGCATTGAGGTATGCAAGAATGTGACTTTTGAAGTCATCCTAAGGCATGTCAGTCTCACCACAAAATCCATGTTTCATGCCACCCATAATAACATTAATGTTGAAACTAAAAACTCCAGGGCACAGTTCAGAGTTTGGTCGCAGTCTTGCTGATACTTGGGATGATGCTGGGGCTTTTGATGATGCCTGGGACAGTTCTGGGGCTGGAGGGTACTCTGGAGCTGGAACTTCTGGTTGCATCCTCACCAGTCGCATTGGAAGATACTGTTGGTACAGAGGCTGATGAATGAAGTGCGGTGGATAATACTGATACTGCAAAGGTGGCAGATAGTGCTGCAGTACATGCAGCATTTGCTGATAATGTTGTATGAAAGGTTGCTGATGATGTGCTAGCAGCTGTGGATACTGATGATGATACTGATGCAGGTTGTAAATATTGCCTGTGCCAGACTGGCTTGGAGGGGTACTTGACATAGTAAGTGAGGATGGGCAAGTGAGGATGGGCTTGCAGTTCTTATAGTTTTTTTTCACAGTATTACATGATAATATTTACATACCCATATGCCTGCAGTACACTGTCTGTCAGAACAAAAAATGGTTGCTATTTTTTATAAGTTAATCTTACTGTCAGGTTCCAAGTGCATGGACCATGCTTGGTAATATATATGTGTCTGTATGAATTACCTAATCACTCATCTTCTTCAATAATGCCCCAGTCAACACCCATAACTCCCCCAACAAGAGGCCTTGTCCTCCCCTCTCCCACTTCTCTGTCCAAAGCCTCTTTTTCTGATAAGATGACAGTGGGTAGTGAAGTCTCTGATGATACACTGAAACTGTTATGAACTAGGATATTTCTAACAGCAGAGGCTCAACAGAGCATTCATAGCTGCTGAGGTTCATCAAGTCCTACAGATAAGTGGGAGTTCTAAGACTTAACTGAAGGAATGCTTCAGTTAAGAGATCAGTTTCAGACGACTTAAGATTGGAGGTCTTAAGCAAAGGAAGTTCTGGTGAAAACCTAGTAAGATTCAAGTGAAGTTCTATGTAGTAATACACGTGCTTAAATATGGAGTAATGTGCGCATGAACCAAGACCAAGATAGGATATAACAATGCATAGGCTGGTTAAGGAAGTAAAGTCAAAAAGGGAAGTAGATTGAGAAAGGAAATAGTGCATAGATGGCGAGGTGGGAACATAGAGTAAAAGTAAAGTGTAAGGCAATTGTAACAGAAACTGTGCACCAATTTGTTCAGTTCCAACTATGGTATTTGGGGCAATCAGGCAGCTACAATCTCCAAATTTACTGTAGCTGGTGAGTAATTGATATGTTGATCATTGGCCATCGCTGAATTATTTATACAGGGAAAAAGGTCAAGATGACTGGTGCAAGACTATGATCCCAATGTTTGTCTCACCTGGAGAGTAGTGTTTTGGTAACCTGTTACATTCAAATTGGCCCACTTGAGAGTGAGCATCCTCAACTTTATGGACATGCATTTGCCACAGTCTGGGACTATGGTGAAAACAAAGGTAGCTATCTCAATTTATTGCAAAGCTCACCTTCTGATTTTGTTAAGTTGGCTGGGTGATGCAGCTTGTTGTCGATGCAGCAGTCCATCAGCATTACATTGCAACCCACCTCTTGCAAACTCTGAAGTATCATTCATTATTTTCCTGTGTTAACATTGTTGGTCTTGTCTTGTCTCACCCCACTGCCTGCAATGCTTTGGCAAAATATGCTTGTGAGTCATCACCCTGGTCCCTCACTATTCACATATTATAACTAAAATTACAAAGCTGCTAATATCAAGGATGTTGAATTGGACTTTATCTGTCAACATGCAAAGGGCATCCTGGCATCTTCTCCCATTATCTATCTGCAGGCCGCTCAATTAAGAGGTTTGCTCTTCCAAGACAGCAGCACCAGTGATGCTGTTACAGTCACCCCATCATTTTCTTCTATTTCACCCTGCAGGACTATGCATTGTAGGACTTAGAGTCCTCATGGCCTTGTAAAGGCTATTTTTGCATTGTCCCATAGGTCCTCATGTTGCATGCACTAATGCTAACGCAGCACGCATCTTTCCCATTATTGGCCAACAGCCGCAGCTTGTGCACGTATATTGGACCATATCTACTTTTACTCGGCCCTATTGCGCATCCTTATCCTCTCCTATCCATGTCCTCCGCTGGTCTATCAGTGCATATTTCACTTGTTTTGGAATAGACTGACCATAATTCTAATGCTAATGTGTTTATATCACTATTACTTTCATCATGGACCCTTATTACCTACAGCTGCTACCCACTTGGCTCCAAATAGCGCTTTGGCATGTCCTCTTATATACTTGTACTTATGAATTTCATGTATCTTTTACCTCCCATATAGAATCCATCATTCACTTGCATGCAATACCACCTGAACCAAAGAATCTAAAACTCCGTATCAGCCGCCACGCATAACTACTGGCCTTTCACATTATTCCTAATACTTTGCGGCACCCACATATCTTTCTGCATGGCCACGCTTTTATTGCGTGCTAACGTATCTTTGGCCGCTCACACTTGTACCGCACCACGTCATTGGTGGCTCACTCATGCTCACATTCGCATTGATTCATTCTCAACCACCCTTACTAGTTTCAGTGATTTCCCTCCACTTTATATAGAGGAATCGTTCTCAGTAGCAATCCCCTTGGGCTGAATTGTATACTCACATCCAGAGGTCTATTTGAGTTTCACCCCACTTCACCTTTTCTTCCCCCTTTACCCCTTCTCATCTAGCTATCATTCCTCCCATACAGCGTGTTCCCCTTCTTGATCCCTGTTAGCCTTCCTGACTCTTCATAGAACGCCTACAGGACTATGCATGTATCATCTTCCATTCTTCCTGATCCCCATCTAGCTTCTAGTTCACCTCATGTCAACCATGAGGATTCCCCTTATCTCTGACTTCCTCTCTTGTACTTTTACAAATGCCTCTGGGACTGGTCTGTGCATGATTTCCTACCTATTTAAACCCTAGATACTTTCTCCTTAACTTGAATCTACTCAGTTCTCCTCGATATACTCTTAGGACCAAGGGATCCTATCTGATCTAGCTTGTGAGAAGACTAGCCATTACTCAATCACTTTGTCAGAGTTCTACCTCTTGATGAAGCTCCCTCTTGACACTGTACATTTAATCTTCCTTTATTGGAACTGTATGGAAGAACTATCTGAGTTTGTAACAGATGCCATATTATCTGTGTTTACTGAGTTCTACATTGACCATACTGAGCCTTTAGCGGTATTGGAACAGTACAAGAAGAAAGGCCAGTGGTGCTTGGGTGAGCTCCTTGATGGACATGAATTTCTTGCTGTTTTTCCTATTGCACCTGTGAGCCTAGTTCATGATTATTAGCATATCCTACATATTTGATCAGAGAGTAGAAGTTAAAATACCACTGTGAATGTAGTGAAATTTTTTTGGCCTAACATTCTGCAAATGGCTGTCAAAGCATGATATGTTTTCCAAGGATAGTTGGCCATTTGGGATCAAGACTACACCAAAATATCATCACCAACAGCATGTCTTGAATCTTTTCATATTCTTGTTCATATCAGCACTGCACTAGACTGGGAAATCAAACAACTCGACATCAAAACTGCATTTCTGTATAAACTACTTGACTTTGATAAAGTCTGCTATATGAAACAACCCAAAGGTTTCATCAAGATTGGATTCAAGGACCAAGTCTAGGAGCTGCAAAAGTGTCATATCCCATATATCCATGCTTCTCTTCCAGACTTCAGACCCTTAGATCTGATCTGGTCCAATACATAGATCCACTTCTGATCCAATAGAGATAAGCTTCCTAATTCATTTCCTGTTCATATAATGTTAAACACAGCCTATTCAGTATTTCCTTCTTTCTGTTGTTTCAGCTATATCTATTACTGGTATAATTACTGATCTGTTAACCTATGTTCATTTTGAACTCACAATTGTTAACCTTTGCATATGCTTTTTACATAGCCTTGGACTCTGCTTACTGATCTTTCCATTATGTCTCCTAGTATATAAACTTGTGTACATGTCCTGTAGTACCTCAGTTTGAATATCATCTTAGATTGTCCTCTTTCTGTCCTCTGGACTTGAGTCTTTCTTACTCTTGTCACCCTCCAAGACTTTGGATAGATTCTGATAGTCTATACCCTTGGCTCTATTTTTGGGTAGTCTATACTCTGTTAGTTTCTAGTTCAGATACATCCAAATTAGTCTTATACACATTTCCGACATCCAGATATACTCATGAGACCCATCTGGACCTTTGGACATGTTATCGATAGTACTTAGAAATATGGGACAGTACTTGGGAAAGGGGCAAAGTGTACGAGCTGAGGCCAAAGTCTTTCAGATCCAATCCTATGAAAATATGACCTTAACAAAAAGGGACTCTATGGAATGAAGCAGGGTGGTTTTATTTGAAACTGAGCCCTCAATGAGGCAATGTTGTCCTGAGGATTCACCTGCCTTAATAGTGAATACTCATTTACCACCACCAAACTGACACTGATATCCTTCTTATTGCTGTACACATTGACAACTTCTTCACTGTTGGCAGTAACAAAGGTGTCCTCACTGACTCCAAAACTCAAATTAAAACTGAATGACAAGTTTTGGAACTCAGTGATGCACACTCCTTTTGGGGATTGCCCTTGCTCATAATCATCATATGCACACCATATATTTGTCACAAATAGCTCTCATTGACTGCATTATAGTATAGTTTGGACTTGAGGATGCCATACCTGTCTTTCTCCCTATGGAGCTAGGCCTACATCTATCATGCTATGAGCACTCCCATTATTCTGATACAGAATACAACATTATGTCACACACCATATATTATTCACTCATTGGATCACTCATGTATCTCACAATTGGCACAAGGCCTAACATCACATATGCTGTTCAACAGCTAGGCAAGTTCCTTAACTCTTACAGTCATGCTCACTGGGAAGCTACAAAACATGTGGTCTGATATCTTCAAGGGACACATGTGATGCAACTTGTCCTTGGTGGAGACTACACAGTGCATCTGCTGGCATATACCAACAGTAACCTTGCAAGCTACCCTGATATGAGGCAATCAGTAAGTGGATATGCTATACTCTTGGCAGCAGTTTCATTACTTGGAGTGCATGACAACAGAAGACCATCTCACTCTTAACTTGTGAGGCTAGGAAAGAGATTAAATGGTTGCGCACCTTACTACTCAAACTCAGCTTCATCTAATCCTCTGCCTCACCTCTTATATACGATAACAATGGCACTATTGTTCTCATTAAGGACTCATCATTCCACACCTGTATCAAACATATTAACATAGCTTACCACTCAATATGTGAATGTGTGTCCCTGTACCAGCTCAAACTCTACTATGTTTGTCCAAAGAACAATGTGGCTGATATATTCACAAAAGCACTTACAAAGAAGGACTACAAGTGTCTATAAGGTATTTTTGACCTCTAGTGATTCAGTCAAGAAGGAGATATGCATCACATTGGGGAGAAGTGTTGATCCACAGATATGCATGTACAATGTGACACAGAGTCTGATTATTGGTATTTTAACACAGACACTTATATACTTGTTTCCCTATGTTTATCTTTTCCCTCAGTCACTTACACAAGACTGAAGGTATGTTTCCATTATCACTTACACACTGCCCAGACACTGATAGTATCTTGATAGATCAACATGTGTCTAAGTATATAGTAATACAGTGAGTGTGCCAGGATGTCAGTCCTTCCAAAACCCTGGGATCTACATATGAGAGACAGAGAAAATAAATGAAAAATGACTCTTCCTTAGACCTTTTATGTAGGATATCCAAAAAGTATTGCCTTCTTAAGCATTTGCTTCTGATACCCTTCTTAATCCAGCCATAGAATAACCTTTCAAGGCATCCACCCAGCCAGTATTCACTAGAAACAGAGAGAGATTACTAGGATCTAAACTATTAATTGTATGAGCATTAATGATAATACTGTTCATATATTCAGCTAAAAGTGATGGATATAAGGCAGTGACCAGATCATTGGGACTGGTGTTTTCTAGAACTGGGTGAACCACAAAATAACATGATCTTACAAAAGATGCTGTACCAGAACTGACTAGTCCTTCCTATAAATACTAGGTATTTTGCCAACATATGTCTGGAAACCATGCATCTGAACTGAGCCTATAATTCCAGTTGCATAAGGATAGTGTTAGCAGTAGAGATCTAGTTCATATTTAGTTAGCCATGGTAGAGGCAGTAAATATTTGTTTGGTAAGACTAGAGGTGAGTCAGAAGATGCTATAGGCTGGAGCCTGTCCCTGGCCTGCATTACAGCAGCCTTCATGGCTTGCTTCTTGAGAGAGAATGATAAGAATTTCTTGTGATTACTTCAGAAGTATCCTATAACATAATCTGAAAAAATGGCAGCAACCACAGATTATAAGTTTGAGATTGGATTGAAATTTGATCATTAGTCATAATTCATTGCATTCTCTAATATTGACTGACTGATAGAGAGCGTCTGCAGCTAATAGTGAGGCTGGCACTTCTAAATCTCTATTACTATAGGAGGGGAGCTAGCTGTTTATAACATCATTTGAGAGTCAGTGCTAGTGTGAGTAGACTTAGGAAATGAATGACTTACCCTCAGAATTTGATATGTGAGGTGTATGAAAACATCTGAATCTCCTTCTATGGTACTGCTGGACTGGTATCTGAGAGATGGGCAGCTACTGGATCTATCTTTCAGTGTCCAAATGAAGGATTTATGATCTGCAACTATCTCATTTGATGTCTCCACAGACATGCTCCTAGAAAGTGGTGGCTCAGGAGAAGAGCTGCTAGACAGAACTGGTCATGTATCGTTGTTTGCCCTATCTAAGCTACTCCCTCCACTACTGGTGGAATTACTGGATGGAGTATTGACTATAGCCTGTAGAATGGTCAAAAAAGTAGTTTCAATGTACATGCCTAAGTCTAGCAGGAATAAGGAGGTGGCCTGCTAATGAATACTGCCAGGAGTTGCATCTATCTCAGGTTCATGACAATAACTAGAGCAACAATGTTCACAAATCTGGTTAATAATAGAAGAATAACTATACTTTCTGTAAAGAAATAAACAGCAATACACATAATCCAGAACTGGGACTGGCTAGTAAATTTCAGATACTGAAATTTTCTTAGGCAATAATAGGTACTGTTTTCAGTGGATGCCTTCAGGTGTTGCACTGCTGTAAAGACTTGTGCCTCTCATTGTTTGATATGGCAGTTTCACTAGGGAGTACATAGTACAAAATTGCAGTGCCACTTTGTGTGCTACCTGCAGCTATGCCTATATGAGGTACAGCTTTCCTGTGCAATGGACGCATACTTCCTATGCTTCGTGATGTATATGTGTGTGTGCTTTTCCACACTTGAATGCCCTATAGCACCAGCCATCTAGATATATCTATCCACTGTCTACTAAGCTCTCTAGTGCATATATTTCCATTTTCCTTATTTGCATATTGTTCCACCTTTATTTTTATCATGGACTCTTACTTATATATATCTTTACATACCTTACTCAGAAGCACTTTGGCTCCACATGATAGTGCTTAGGTGCCATACTTAAGCACCAGCAGTACATACTATTAGACACCTTTGGACCTTTTTGGAACTTGGGAACTACCTACTAACTACCTAGAAAGTTGCAGTAAAAATTTATTTCTTGGCATATTACATCTCTTATCTCTTGTCTGGCATCATATCATTACTTAAGCAAACTTGTTCTTACTCTCTCTCATTTTCACATACACATGTGCACTCTCCCACACTTTACGCAATATACACACATTCCCATACCTTGCACACACCTGCACTTTCTTGCACTTCACATTGGCCAACCAGTAGTGCTTTCAGCACATATCTCTAGATCCTTGCAGCATTCACTTCCCCTTTAGGGTTAAACACTGTGGTGACAACAGTTCTGCTGGGTGACAAGGACAAAGTTGGGTCTAGCTAATGCCTAGCTGCTATGTCTAAACAGACATGTTGACCTGCACCAAATTGGTTTGATGCATGAACAACTAATGCTTTCTCATGAGCCTAAATACCTAAGAAACAATTATGAAACAATTTCTCTCTATTCTGAAGTGACAAGGCAGCTCAGACAATATTCTAATTTACTAGGACTAAGATAGGCTGAATATTTTTGTACATTCAATTTTGCGATAAGTCTTAATTAGTCACCCTCAATGATGACTCAGAATAAATCCCACGCATGTCAGGCAACCATGAAAAACAATCCTCACATGACTTACCCTATGGAAACTCCTTTAAAACCCTAAATACATGACTCGCATCATTTCTACAGGTAATAATGTAACATTAGAACAAGGCACCAACCAACCAATAAATCTTGAATACATCTTTTGTATGATATAATCAACTTATTACATAGTCTTTAGTCACATGAGATATAACCCTAACAGTCAGGTGACCTATGACCTAACACAAATTATGACAATGCCATATCCTGAAATGACTAAGGACTGATGGTGTCACACAATCATGATACAAATGACTCATATAACTAGTTACTGGTACTGACTGAATAAGCCCATTTTTCCTAAAGAATGTGGAAAATAGTAGCACAACCACTATATTTTGTCTATATAAGACCCCAAATTTTGCTCATAATAACAATAAGGCCCCCACTTTTGAAAGATAAATTGAGCGTGAAGTATGATCAGTGCCAAAAACACAGTGGCAAGAGCTGTTGAAGCAGCTAACTGAGAGATTATTGTAAGCAACAGCCAGCAATACTTTTAGTTCATTGTCAACAAACTGTGAAATATTTTGAGCTCACTGTGCTCAACAGTGAGCAAGACTGTTTTCTTTGATTTTTCTGCTAGTGAACCTTTGTTTTTTTTTTCTTGTGTTTTGTTTTTTCTTTTCAATTCATTCAGGTACTAGTGTTATTGTTCTAAATTTATTCTAGGATCTTCGTGTAGTCTTTACATCCATCTAAGCAATAGGCTTAGTGGGAGGACTTTAGGAGTTGATAGCAACATCTGACCTCACTCATCTGAGTAGCAATACTGAGCTAGGGTTTTCTTTGTCTGCTAGACTTTAGTTATTGAATAGGAGACTTGGTACTGAAAGCCAAGGACGTCCATTCCTGATTCTGTTTAATACTCATTATGAGTTCCTTGGCAGTAGGTTCAATAGTGAGCTAAGAGTTCTACTGAACATTAACTAGTCCTGACCTTTGATTCTACCTGTTTGTGCTGAGGGAGTGATTATTGTAACTTCACACAACTTTCTGTAGTAAGTTTATTAAAAAAAGCATTATTACAGAAGGAAGGGTTTCTCTTATCATTTTATTTTTTATTAGCATCATATTGTTGGGCTGATTTTCTCTTTTTTTTCTGATCACTGCCATACTGTTGGAGTGATTGCATTTGTTGCTGACCTCACAGAAGTACTGTTGTCTGAACATAGCTTGGGGAAGTGCAAACAGCCACCCATAAACAACCATGTTAGCAGTCATTGGTATTTGTCTGAATCACTGACCATGGAGATATTTGTGTTTATAGGTGTTTATCTATAGGTCATCAATCTAAGAAGACAGTGTTCAACCCTAAAGGGATTTGCTATTAGAGAGATAATAGATATGTGTGAACATGAGGGCGCACTAAGTGTGGGAAAATAGCAAACAAGGTATGTGTGAGGTATAAGAGTGTATCTGAGGTTATTTAAGATATGGGAACATGCGGCCAAAGGTGCAGAAAGTGCAGGAAAGTGCAGACAAGGTACAGGAAAGGCGAGAAACAAGGTTTCAAGGGAGCAAGGGCAAAGGTATATTGTGAGGTAAGGGATCCTAGATATAGAGAGGTATAAGGAACCTAATAGGGGCCAAAAAGTGTGCACTACTAGGGACTACTTTGAAGGTAAACCTATAGGATGAGGTATACAGTACAAGGGAAGTGTAGTAAAGTAGTCCTACATATATGAAAATACCCTGTTTCCTGCCCAGCATGGGTATGAGTGTCACAATGCACTTGTCATCTCAAGTATAGCAGACTAGGCAACATGCAACCTTACAACATTTATAGATATAGTCAGGAGCACTGTTTGTGCCTTGCTGTATTGTTGTTTCTACACCACTGTAACACTCGGGTTGGTGTTGGGCATGTATCTAGTGATAATCATGTTTTATATTCCTTGATACACTTCTGATCTTCCAAAAGTTCCATGTGCTTGTTCAAGTCATCCAAAGGTCATCCATCCATTCCAAGGCCTTTTCTAGCTTCTCCAATCCTCTGTACCATGTCCTAGATGCTTCAGACAATATATTGGACACTCTGGATAATTCTTCAGAAGTCTGAATGTACTTGAGGTATCACTCTCTTCTTTCTTCTTTGATCTTAACTAGATATCTCTTGCATTTTATATCAAGAGATAATCCTACAGGCAGTCTCTTGGGACAAACATCTCACTCACACTTTGAGTCTTAAGGTAACACTTATTATATAAGCCTACTAGGAATCAACTCTTGACACTGCCCTGTTTATAAGATATGACATTTTGGCAATGTTTGTAAGTCCATATTGGTATAATAAACAAAAACCTGAAGAAGCAATGCAGGGAAGATCAAATTGAATTAAGTTCAAAATGGAAAAGCTTAAATTCAACATTAAACATATGTGCAAGTCAAACTAAAGCTGATAGCTTAGCACTTTCTTGCCACTAATGGGCTGAGCTTTTGAGAGAGCCTAGATCGACTTTTGACCGCAGTTCAGTAGCTATTAGCAGAGCCATTGCTTTTGATTAATAGGAATATTTTTTCAAAATAAATAAGGCATGAGCTTCCTATTGTTAGTCAGCAGTCAAAAGTTGGTTGGCTAGAATGGCATAGTTAATGTCAAGAATTGAAAAAAAAATCAATAAGTATGCAGATACTATCCAAGTCTACAAATCAAGCTATAAGGGATTGTAAACTGGCCTTTCTTATAATAATATGTGGTGAAACACTTACATTTACATACTAACTACTGGACAATATCCCCAGTGTTCTTGAGCTCACTATCATTATGGACTGCTGGTGCTGATACTAGTCTCATCTTCAGATCACAGTTAGCCAGGTTATGTGCTATGGTAGAATTTTTTTTGGTGATGACAATTTGCTTATCAAGGTTGGTCAAAGCAGTAGCCTGAGTTACAGTAAGAAGGTATTTACTAAGTCCTTTCCTTGTTATAATGGTAGAAGACTGAATGTGTGGAAAGTACAGTAGCTTGAAGACTCACTGCATATGGATAAAATTAGGTCAAGTGTCTAGTCCTGTATTATGGAGCTATAAACTTGATTTAACTTGTCAACAAGATGATATACTTGTGTAGTCATGATCCAACTGGGAGATGACCATCTACATTGATGGCTGCTTAGCAGGAGGTTGAACTAGTGAAGAGATAAAACATACTTCTGATGTACAAGATAGCACACCCACTGTAATCCTTATATATAAATGTATATACCTACAACAGGTTTAATTCAATTCCAACAAAAAGAAATGATCCACTGTAACACTTGGGCCAGCACTGGGCACATATTTGGTTGAAATCATAACTTACATTCCCCTGACACACTTCCAATTGTCCAAATGTTCTGTGCGCTTGTCTGAGTCCTCTGAAGGTCGTCTGCTCATTTTCAAGGCCTTTCTAACTCTTTCAATCCTCTGTACCATGTCCTATCCTAGTCTGTTTGACTTTGCTGGTGCATTTTTACTTGGATATCTGTTATTGATTATGTCTGGGGGCACATATGTCAAAAACCCTTGCTAATATGTATGTATAGATATGCTCCTCATGTGCTATTACATGTATATCTTCATAGTGGCTCATCTTGAGTCTTATTACATTTCAGATGTCTTATCTCGCTACAGTTTCCACCTATGCAGATTCTGGACTTTCATGTCATAGGATATATTCTGGCTTGCTATATACTTGCAACTCACTTCACTTCCCTTGCTCCAAGTCATAGTCAGTAACTGTCACTTCCATATTTTAGTATTTTGTGCAATCAACCTTTGTCCATTTGGAATGATTATTAGGCCTCACTGCTGCCATTTTCTCTATTGAAATCCTTAAGTCTTTCAATGGACTTTGCTAGTTGTACTACACAAAAGTTCTATACTTCAATAACCACCATATTCCTTACCAGAAACCTTATTGTTTCACTGGAGGCTCACTGGAAGCTTTGCACAACCTTGGATCTTTGTTTCTTGATGTCAGACCTTCACCAGACACTTTGAACGATTCTTTGAAAGTCTGAGCATACTTAAGGTATCCTTCCCTTCTCTCATCTTCAATCTTAAATAGATATCCCTTGCATTTTATTACAAGAGATACCCCTATAGGCAGTCCCTTTGGAACAAACATTTTACTTGCACTCTTGAGTCTTAAGGTAATACTTATTGTATAAGCCTACTAGGAATCAACTCTTTACACTGCATGAATCCACAAGTGTCCTAATAGTGCTGTTGAATATCCTGAGAGGTTGAAGATATGTATCTTGAAAAAAATTAAATATAAGTCAAGATCTACCAGTGGATTTTTTAGGAGACCTGCTTTCAGTATTTATCCTCAGGTGATGGTGTTAGTTTCTTGATTACTATATATGACATCCCAGATGCTGAAGAACTGCAATAGCCTAAAGAAAAAAAGAGTAAAGGCAGTGGCCTAACAAGACAACACTTATGTAATTAGTTTGCACAATCACTATATTATAATAGTATTTAACTGCCAGTCTCCAACTCCACCTGGTGTAGAGAGTTGATTCTGTATAGACTCTATAAAGAGGTTTCCTTAGACTCAACATGTGAGTGTGATGTTTGTCCCAAAGAGACTTCCTATAAAATTATCTCTTGATATAAATGCAAGGGATATTTTGTTAAGATCAAAGGTGGGAGAAGAAAAGATACCTGAAGTATGTTCAAAGTTCTGAAGGTATGTCCAAAGTACCAAAGTACTAGTCTAATATGTCCAAATATGGTCTGATATCAAAAAACAAAGATCTGAGGTTACACAAAGCATTCAAAGAGCTTCCACTGAAACAACAAGGTTTTGGAGATGAATATGACAGGTATGTCAAAATATGTCTAAGTGTAAGACTTGCAACTATGTAAAGTCTATTAAAAGGACTCAAAGATATTGATAAGCAAAAATGGCAGCAGTCAAGCTAATAATCATTCTGAATGAACAAAAATATGAATTGTGCAAAGTATAAATATCTGAAAGTGACTCTACTTTAGATTATCTTCCTTTCAGTATAGCTAATTATTCTACTTCCAGCTGGCTAACCCCTTGGGTCAAATGTACTTGTTTTGCAAGTATAGCAGACTAGGCTGTGCTAGACCACAACTATTATATTTTGCTAGACACTCACTTTATATAGTATCCAGCAAAAGTTTTTTATGTATATGGTATAAGACCTATGGTCTTTTCAGCCTTGTATAGCCATTTTTGCCATTCCTCAGGTTCTCATATGGCCTACACTACCTTTACCATAGTATGCAGGCATTTCATCATTAGCTGACAGCCATGGCTCTTACCTGCACTTCAGCTTACATTAGCTTTTCTTTAGATCCTTTATGCATCCTCTGTCCATCCTATCCATATCCTCTGTTGTTTTATTGGTGTATACCTTACTCAATTAGTATTAGACTGACATAGTTATTATAATTATATTCTCATTACATGTGCCATGGACCCTACTTACATACTTATTGCTACCTACTTGGTTCTGAACAGCACTTAGATATGTATACATATATATCCCATACTTATAAATTTCATGTATCTTCCTGGCCCTCACATGAAATCTATCACCATTCTGCACACAAAGTAAAACACTCATACTTGAAATCAGAAAACCTCCAGTACATCCTAGTATATGCATTTCTATTAGCCACCTTATTTGTCATATTATTCCATTTATGTGTTCTACAACCTTCACACTTCTACTCTCTGGCTTGGTCACACACTTTTGTATACTAACACATTCTTAGCCACACAGTCCTACATCATTTTGTACCTTTGGCACTCTACATTACATCACTTCAGCTCAGCTTTGGCCTTTGTGTTTTCTCACTTCTCAACTTCACTTACTAGTTTCCAAAGTTCTCCTCATATTTTTACTTAGAGGAATCATTCTCAATAGCAATCTCCTCAGGCCAAAACTATACTCACATCCAGAGGTCTATTTGATTTTTACCCCACTTCCCTCTTTCTACCTATTTTACCTCTTCTCACCTAGCTAACATTCCTCACACATAGTGATTGGCGTTGGTATTAGCTCCAATATTTCTATATCTTGCAAGCCTTGTGGATCTATTTATCAGGTTGTATGCAATTAAATCATACACAAAAGAGAGGCTGCAGATTCTTACCATAAATTAATCACCATTCAATCACTCTTTTTTTTCCTTCACTATTATCAGATGGAAAATTTAAGAAAGGTAGCACCCAGCTAATCTCTTTCCTAAGTAAATGTCTCAGGAACAACATGAGATGCAACCCCCTATTCTCTTGCAGACAAACTGATCTGGCTAGAGGCTAGAGGGAGAGTATCTAGCATTTCACAGGTACTAGTAATTGCACAAGATTTCACTTGATTAGGGGTAAACCCCATTTCAAGCCTCAAAAAAAAAAAAATGAAAGCTCTCCAAAAATCATTGGAAGGCAGGTGTCTAGGGTGAAATATCTAGCACTTAATGAGTGACCACCCAGATCTCACCCAAACACTGCTGTTAATTACTTGCAATAGTGAATTATGCTAGCTCAAAATTTCACTGTAATTCAACTATATAAAAATGTATCAACAAAACTGAATTGCAAATTAATGGTACACAGGCTCTATATAATATAAATGAGAATCAATAAACCAATGCTTCACTGCCAATTAAGACACATTAAGTATACATAGTCAGCACTCAGCACTAAACTTGCCAGCTGTTATCAAAAAGAAAGACTACCTTCTCATCTGGCTCAAGCAATCCAAGTTCCTTCATAAATGAGGTCCAATCCACACATTCTCAATCTGACTAACTGTGGTCACACTACAGGCATTTTCCCATTTTCCTCCACCAAACACCAAAAAAAAAACATTGAAAAAAGTAATATATATATAAATAATTATCTGTGTGTGTGTGTGACATGATACAAAAATTACTCATGTTCCTTCAAGTATAATGCTGTATTTTCCATCTATTATGTCATATCCCATGTATCCACACTCCTCTTCCAGACTTCAGGCCCTTAGATCCAATCTAGTCTGATATATAGATCCACTTCCAATCTAATATAGATAAGCTTCATAAATCATTTCCTGTTCATATAATATTAAACACAGCCTATTTGGTATTTCCTTTTTTCTGTTGTTTTGGCTATATCTATTACCAGTATGCTTACTGATCCATTAACCTATGTTCATTTCCAGCTTGCACTTGTTAACCTTTGCATATGCTTTGTACATAGCTTTGGCCTTTGCTTACTGATCTTTTCATTATATCTCTTAGTATATAAACTCATTTATATGTCCTGTAGTACCTTAGTTCAAATATCATCTTAGATTGTCCTCTTTCTGTCTTCCTGACTTAAGTCTTCCTTACTCTTGTTTCCCTCCGAGACTTCAGATAGATTATAGTCTATATCCTTGGCTCTACCTCTGGGTAGTCTTTACTCTAATAGTTTCTAGTTTGAACATGTCCAGATTAGTCTGATACACATTTCCAATATCTGGAAGACATCTGGATATAACTATAAGACCTGTCTGGACCTTTGGATGTGTTATCGATAGTACTTTGAAATAAGAGACAGTACTTGGGAAAGGGGCACAGCATACAAGCTAAGGCCAAAGTCCTTTGGATCTGATCCTACAAGAGTATGACCTTGACATATTGTCTTTTAAATGACAGCTAACAATAATTTTAATTTTCTTCCCTGTTTTTTCAAATATACTATGTTTTTCAAATTTATTGTGTTTTAGCACATTGACTTCTAATACTTGTAATTAGATAGAATTATCTGAATATCAACTTTGTGTGAAAATTACAAGATTCACCCTTATCTTTGTAGCTTCATAGGTCCTTATGATGTGTGATCTATCCAAATAAACTTTGTCCTCAACAAACTCTATCCTAATTTGGTACTCTTGTGAGAGCTTTGACAACTTTTTGATAGGCAAGTCATGAAGGCTCATTGTATGTGATTGGCTGCACAGAAATGGGTTGAAAAGATAAAGGCCATATTTTAGCAAATTTCATGTTTTCTTCTTCTTATTTTACCATATGTCACAAAATAGCTTCAATTTGTCAGGGGGTAGGATATGTGATTAAGTTATGGTCATAACTCTACAGTATGTTACACACTTTGAGGTGCATTGTCTGCATTACATAAATATCAATTCTAAGAAAGAGCATGGCATTTGAGAAATGACAGGTCCAGGTGTACCCATAGGGTTGATGTATTGCTGGACCTATCTTAGGATACAGGTATATCAATTTTTTTGTCTGTCTCACAATCAATACTGGCCCACTTGCAGTCTGTTGTAAAGATACAACAAAGCTTGATAGTATATGAAGTAAGTATCTAGCAATATAAAAATGTTGTAGTGGTCATGCACAGTCTAGTCTGCTACACTTGTAGGACAAGTGTGTTTGACCCAAGGGGTTTGCTATTGGAATAAGTTTATAGTTAGTCAATCAATAAACCATCAAAAGTCCAAGTGCAAGAAACAGAATCTGAAGGTATAATCACAAATCCAATGCCAAAGCATTGGCCAATGTTTTTTGGGTTCAGTGGGTTTGTGGGTTTCAGGTGCTGGTTCAGCAGGTTTGCGTCAGATTAGAAGGGATCATTGGGTATAGCAGGCAGTATGCAAATTCATCAATAACAACAGTTGTTTTGGATAGAAAGAGCAGTATTATTTGCAATGGTCAACTAAGAACTACAGAATATCAGGTTTGACCACAAAGCATTAGAAAACAGCTCCCTACTGTTATGACGGTACGTCGTCGCGTGCAGACTCGGATGGTATCAACCGACAGTAGTTACAAACAAGTAACGTCTGGTATGCCGGAGTCGTAAGATCGCCTCTACAGAAGAGCAGAGGTTGCTAAGC
The DNA here is from genome assembly GCA_016695485.1 of Suillus hirtellus. Classification (NCBI taxonomy): domain Eukaryota; kingdom Fungi; phylum Basidiomycota; class Agaricomycetes; order Boletales; family Suillaceae; genus Suillus; species Suillus hirtellus. The sequence goes on from MU172335.1 coordinate 176,991, forward strand.
AGACGGTGGTCGGCTATGATCGCGAGTTACAGACAGTAGAGGGTCTCAAGCCTATACTGAAGGTGCGGATCGTGGGGTCTGGTAAACCAAGTATGAATTGGAGTACTAGTTTTGGTGTAGACCGAGTAAGACTAAAGTAAGGAACATCTACTTTAGTCTTCTGACTTTATACAAGTCTACTCTATGTTCTAGCTCAGCCTCTAGCTGAGTTCCAATCCGCTTATCTGTTCGAGTCAGAGATAAGCTGCACGAGGTCATCCTTCTATCAACTGCGGCACTTCCGCAGTTCCTTCCATCAGCTTCTATCTTGCTGCGGTCCTTCCGCAGTTCCTTCTATCAGTACATGAGGCAACCATGAGGCTTGCCTTCTATCTTGATAGACCGACTAGGTCTATGTTCGTTATCGTCATCGGCTCTCCGAGGTTTGCCGATGTTTTCGTTATTCTTTGTAAGCGTTCCAGAACGCTTACCTAAGCCCGGCATCTTCCGGCTTATCTACTGTTCGTCATAAGGCCTGGTTCGGCCTATCTTCGTCATCATGGACCTAAGGTCCAGTTCTTCATCGTCAAGGGCCTTCGGCCCGTCGTTCTGGTTCGTCGCTAGCTTTCCGGGCTAGGTGCATATCTTCTACATCGAGCCTTCCGGGCTCGGTACGTATCCTGTGTTCTGTCGTTGCCGTGCAGTGGCAGAGGGCATATCTGTAGCTGGGGGCTCACGCCAGGTCATGTGACAGTCACTGTAACACCTACTACTTGGATGATAATTGTGCTATGTGGAAACTAATATATATATAGGTATGTAGAAATTCAGAATCTCATAGGTGAAAGTAGTGGCCAAAGAGTTTCAGGTCCAATGTACATGTAATTAGACATGAAGTGCTGTGAACTATGGGAAAACATGTAATAGTGCAGGCTATGGTGAGAGTAATGTGTGAAATAATCAACTACGCACCTAGTGGGGCTAGCTGACAAGACAAGACATGGATAAGACAAGAGCACAGGAAAAACATCAGGTCTGATGCAGCCGATGCATTGGGTTCAGTGGATATGTGTTGGGGTGCATTGGAAAGTGGATATTGTGCAATGGATATTTGATGTGATGTATAAAATGACAGAATATGAGCCTAGCATGAGCTTGAGTGCTATACTGTTCAGTGGCTCCTTTTGTGATGGGCTTCTTCTGTGTCCCTTTAGTTATTTGCCTCCTGTTCATTACCATCTATTGTGCTATGGCTGCATCCTCATCAATCATCTTCTGCCATCACTTCCTTATGTTCACTTGTGCCTCCTGCTTCTCTCATTGTTTCAGATGTGCAACTGGATGATGATGGGCTCTTAGTTGTCTCCACTTTCTTGCTTCAATGTTTGTTTGAGTATCACAGATTATCTTAAGAGTGGTTCATTGCATGTCAGCAGTATCCAGTTGGAGTATTTTTGTCAGTGACTGCTCCTATGGTGCATCATCTGATTGACCATTTTCCTATGTTGACTCATTATCATATCCCATGTTCCAGACCTGGACCTATCACACACATCATTTTTGGATGTCCAGATCCAACCTGTGTCTAACTTCCATGCCTTACATTCCTACTCCAGTTAGACTACAAATCATTTTCCATACCTCATATTATTTCTGTCTTTATTTTCCTCTGTTCTAATCTCCAGCTTCATTTACTATTTTCCAATAGACTAGCATTTGACTTTTCTATACTGTCATATCCCATAAAATCCATGCTTCTCTTCCAGACTTCGGACCCTTAGATCCGATCCAGTCTGATGCATAGATCCGCTTCCGTTCCGATATAGATAAGCTTCCTATTTCATTTCCTGTTCATATAATGTTAAACACAGCCTATTTGGTATTTCCTTCTTTCCATTGTAGAGAATCATGCCTCTCATGGTGTGATATGGCACTTTACACTAGGAAGTACATAGCACGAACTTGCAGTGTCACTCTGTGCACTACCCGCAGCTATCTCTATATGAGGCGCAGCTTTCCCGCACAATGTGCGCCATGCGCGCACCATTCCTGTGCTTCACAATGTATATGCGCACGCGTGTTCCCGTGCTTGCGCGCCCTAAAGTGCCAGCCATCCAGATGCATCCATCCACTGTCCACCATGTTCTCTAGTGCGTATATTTCTATTTCTCTCATTGCATATTATTACATCTTTATTTTTATCATGCATTCTCACTCATATATATATTTACATACCTACTCGGTAGCGCTTCGGCTCCGCATGACCATGCTTAGGCACGCTATATAAGCGCCAGCAGTACATACTACACTTTACCTTATTTTTTTACCTCCCATTTTTACCTATTACTACTTACTTACTACTTAGGAGAACATAGTAGAAACCTATTCCTTTAGATCTCACGCTCTCACATCTCTTGCACCATATTATCACTTAAGTCTAGTCTATCTATCATTTCCGCATACGTGCGCACGCTTTCCCACACTTCGCGCTAATACACGCGTGTGTTCCCACGCCTTGCGCACACCTGCGCTTTCTTGCGCTTTGCTGAAGCGCGTACCTCTAGATCTTTGCAGCACTCACTTCCCCTAGGGTTGAACGCACTTGTCTCCTCAAGTAACGCAGACTAGGCAACGTGCGACCTCACAACTTTTTATAGATACTGTCAGGAGCATCCTTGTTCCTCTCAGTATTGTTGTTTCTACACTGTTGTTTCGGCTATATCTATTACCGGTATGATTACTGATCCGTTTACCTATGTTCATTTCTGACTCGCAATTGTTAACCTTTGCATATGCTTTCTACATAGCCTCGGATACTGCTTACTGATCTTTTCATTATGCCTACTAGTATATAAAGTCATGTATATGTCCTGTAGTACCTCAGTTCAAATATCATCTTAGTTTGTCCTCTTTCTGTCCTCCAGACTTGAGTCCTTCTTACTCTTGTCATCCTCCAAGACTTCAGATAGATTCTGATAGTTTATATCCTTGGCTCTACCTTTGGGTAGTCTATACTCTGTTAGTTTCTAGTTTAGATACGTCCGGATTAGCCTTATATGCATTTCTGATATCCGGAAGACATCTGGATATACTATGATACTTGTCCAGACCTTTGGACACGTTATCATTAGTACTTTGAAATAAGGGACAGTACTTGGGAAAGGGGCACAGCGCACGAGCTGAGGCCGAAGTCCTTCGGATCTGATCCTACAAGAATACAACCTTAACATATACCCTCCATCCACAGCCTCACATAGCTTTGGACTGTGCTGGCTTACTCTCCAATAAGTCCTCAGTAGTATATAGACCCTATAGAATCTATGTACATCCTCAGTTTGAATATTATCTTGGACTCTGCTCATTCCCTCCTCCATCCAACTTGAGTTCTCTCTCATTGACCTCTGCTCATCTTCAGATTGGTTCCTATAGACTTGTCACCTCTGCCTCTACCTCTGGGTGCAGCACACAAGCTGAAGCCAAGCTCTTCAGATTCAACCCTTGAGCACATTCTTAACACTCATGCTTATTTCAATGATTTGGCATGTTGTTAAGACCATGCACAAAGGGTAGGACTGATTCTGAGGGGCTTGGCTTCAGCTTGTGTGCTGTGCCCCTTACCCGAGTATGTGCCCCTAATTTCAGATTGGTGTCCGAAGAAAGTCCAAAGGTATCCGAAGATGTCTGAAGATGTCTGAAGGACATCCGAAGGCACAGGAAACTTCGGAAGGACTTTCTGGATGGGTGCAAGTAACTTCTGGATGAGTGCAGGAAACTTCCGGAGAAACTTCCGGAAATTACGATGAGGTTGCATCCTAATACAGATACGTATAATGGCTACTCAGGACAAGTCCTGAGTAGAAGCAAACAGAGGAATGGCTGCAAGGACAAAGTCCGAAGCAGAATAGGTCCGGAGGACTGCGGGAAAGATCCAGATAGACTTCCGGAAACTTTGGAGGATCGGATGGGTGGAGGAGCGGAGGAGCGGAGGAGCGGAGGATCGGAACTCTGGCCTAGGGAATTCCTCCCTAGGCCTGAGATGGATATTGACTAGGTTAAAGGACTAGACTGGTATGAGGACTTAGTGTGAGATCTAGTGCGAGGACTAATATGATATTCAGACTGAGGTACTACAAGACATATACAAGAGTTTATATACTAAGTGACTACCGGAAAGATCAATAAGCAAAGGTCTGAGGCTATGTATGAGGCATAAGCAAAGTTAACAAACGCGAGTCGGAAATGAGGCATAGGTTAAAGGATCAGTAAGCATACCGGTAGTAAGTATAGCCAAGGTAATGGAAACAAGGAATACTGGATAGGCTGTGTAAATGTTACATGCACAGGAAATGTATTATGAAGCTTATTGTATACCGGATAGGAAATGGATCTATACATCAGATCAGATCAGATCAGATATGGTCCGGATGAGATGCGTGGATATATAGGATATGGCATTAGGGTGATGGGACAAGGATAAATGATGCAGGCTAGCTGCAAAGGGAAAAGGATGTGGATGTGGACATGTGGATGTGGATGTGCAGATGTGGATGTGCAGAGGTGCAGGGATCCGGATGGACTGGAGACTGTTACAAACTCAGATAGTTCTTCCATAACAATCCCAATAAAGGGAGATCAAATGTACGGTATCAAGAGGGAGCTTTGACAAGAGATAGAACTCTGTCAAAGTAATCGAATAATGGCTAGTCCTCTCGCAAGAAGCTAGATCAGATAGGATCCCTTGGTCCTAAGGAAGGTATCAAGGAGAACTGAGTAGATTCAAGTTAAGGAAAAAGTACAGAAGTAACTAAGGTTTAAATAGATGGGGAATCGTGCATGGACCAGTCCTAGAGACGTTGTAAAAGTACAGAGAAAGGAAATCAGGGATAAGGGTATCCTTATGGTTGACATGAGGGAGTCTAGAAGCTAGACAGGGATCAAAGAGAAGAGAAGGAAGAAAAGATATACATGCATAGTCCGCAAGGCATTCTGTGAAGAGTCAAGAAAAGAAGTAAGATGGAAATGAAGAATAGCATGCGTAGTCCTGCAAGGTGAATAGAAGGAAAATGATGGGGCAGTGAAGTGACTGTAACATTACCCCCTGTCAATGTCTGAAGTCTCCAGCTTCAATCATAATTTTGGTACAACTCTGGGTTGATGTCTGCGTCCTTGGCGAATTGCGCTTCGAACTCATCCGCTTCATTGTCTCTGGCATTCTCCCATTGCTTGAGCTGGTAGTGGAAGGCGTGAGTGCCTGGTTTGGCAGAGATAATCTTTTTGCCTTTGAGATCAGGGCAGAAAGCAGAAAGATGGCAGGGTTCATGCTTATTGCATATGTGGCAGAAGTATTTAGGGCAGTTGATCTGGTGATGCCCTTTGTAGCTGCAGTAGCGGCAGGTGATAGTGGAATAGTCGACACCATTGCGGTCACAGAAGGTTTCTTCGGATGGGGCGCGAACAGATTGAGACGAGTAGGGGATCTCTTCTTCTTTTACGGAAGGTGTGGGAGTTCTATTGATGGGGTGAGAGAGTCCAATGCCGAAGGAGATAATTTCTCTTTTCTTCTGGCAGTTGCGGCGTGGGGACCCTGCAGAACAGACAGCAAGTTGAGAGGGATGTGGTGGAGTAGGAGGTCGTGGTTGGACAGGAATGGGGTGTCACTTTCTGAAGAGGAAGGAGAAGCAGGAACAGTCTGCTCGATGGGTTCTGGGGACATGCAAATATTATAGGAAGATGATCGCAAATAATCGTCTGGTTTAGGGAAGTCAGGAAGAGTCATGGCGGACTCAATTCCTTTGTCCATGAGACGGCAGAGAGCAAGGTTCTTGACTTTAACCTGCTGGGTGATGATGAGTCTGGCTTCGTCGTCGATCATCATGGAGTTGGTATAGGCGATGGTGAGGTCTGCAGCACAGAAAATAGTCATTTGCGCAAGCACATCAAGGTCTTCAGAGAAAAAGGATTTGAGGGGAAGGATACAGTATCGGAATAAGAGGGCGGCTTCTACAAGGGCTTGTCTCTCACAGAGAGCAAGGTCTGAGTGATGAATTTCTAGGGAGGAAGCAGAGGAGGAGGAGTTGTGGGAGGAAGGCATATTGTTCGAATTGGTTCAAGTGAGGACTCTGGCGAGTCAGAGGTGTTTCTTATAGGTTTTCAGGATTTCCTGGGCGTTGGCCAATTCCTTTTCGGAAAGCCATGAGTTTTCTGAGCTGGGGTACCCTTTCCATGATATGAGGAAGCGGTGTTTTCCTTTTATGTTTCCCTTGTGGGCGAGAACGGCTTCTATTTCATATTCTTCATGTCTGTTGATAAGGTCAGGGGGTGGTTCAGGGTAATTGGGCCCATGGACTTTAGTTTCATGATAGGGGGAGAGTTCTGAGGCGTGGAAGACAGGGTGTGATTTCCAAGAGGGGGGGAGTCGGATCTTAAATGTGATGGGAGAAAGGACTTCTTCTACTTCAAAGGGGCCATATTGCTTAGGGGCGAGCTTCTTCGAGGGAAGGTGTGTGATAAGGTGTGCAGCGGATAGCCAGACCTTGTCTTTAGGTTTCCAGGGTTCAAACTTCTTTCCAAATGTCTGATCAGCCATGTGTTGCATTGCAAGGTTGTGGCATGATAATGCTTCTTCTCAGATCTTCTGGAGGTGTTTGATTCGGTCTTCTGCTGCGGGAATGGAAGATTCAGGGAAGGTGTAAGGGATTCCTCGGGGTTCATAGCCCATCATGAGAAAGAAGGGGGAAGTGTTGCGGGAGTTGTGTTTTCGGTGATTATGGACGAACTCTGCCATAGGAAGATGCTTGACCCATTCAGAGGGTGTGGATCTGCAATAGATGCAGAGGTAGGTTTCTAGTTCTTGATTCAGGCATTCAGTTTGCCTGTCAGTCTGAGGATGATAGGCAGTGGAAAGGGCAACCTCATAGTCGAGGAGTTTTCCAAGTTCTTTTGTGAACTTGGAGGCGAATTGTGGGCCTCTGTCTGAGATGATTTTGTCATAAAGCCCAAAGCGGAGGAATACTTTCTTGAAAAAGAGTTGGGCGACCCCTTCTGCGGTGATAGTTTTCTTGCAGGGACAGAGAATTACCCCCTTCATAAGGCCATGGTCTACCACGACCATAACAGAGTCATAGCCTCCTGATTCAGGGAGGTCAGTGATCAGGTCTACGGAGATCTGCAAGAAGGGGCGAAGTGCAGAGGATGGAATAGGGTTTAGGGGAGGGGTAGTCAGATGGGTGTTAGATTTCATTTGCTGACAAAGGGCACAACCCTCTACGTATTTTCGGATAAAAGTGCCCATACCAGGCCACCAGTAATCTCATTTGACGAGTTCTTCGGTCTTAAAGCATCTGGGGTGACCGGCGGTAGGGTGATCATGGTGGAGGGATAGGATCTGGTGACAGAGTGAAGGTGGGACATAGGCGCGGTTCTTATAGAACAAAGTTCCGTCGTCAATCTTCCAGTCAGAAAGTGCAGATTTCATGGGGGGTGCGTTCAGCCCGTCAAGGGCTTGTTGTGCGGCAAGGATGATTGGGTCAGATAGGGTCAGGGAAGAGTCTTTCAAGGACTGGGCGAGTTCTGTGTCAAGGATTCAGATAAAGAGAGAGTCGGGGAGTAGCATGACATCAGTGTTGTCAGAGGCTTCGGCAGAATGGTCAGGTCGGCGAGAGAGTGTGTCAGGAGCAGCAAGCTTGCTTCCTGCGACATGGTGGAGTTCGAGGTCAAATTCATTCAAGGTCAATTGCCAACGTGCTTGGCGGTGTGTGAGGTTCTGGGCAGATTGGAAGTAAAGGAGATTTTTATGATCAGTGAATACTATCACAGGGTGGGGGTTTCCTTCTAGGTAATGCCTCCATGCTTTCAGGGCATGGATGATGGCGAGAAGTTCCCAGTCATACACCTGGTAGTTTCGTTCTGCAGGGTTAAAGGATTGGGATAGATATCCACATGGGTGGTAAGCCCCGTTCTCATCTGTTTGAAGGAGTACTGCTCCAGTGGCTACAAGGGAGGCGTCTGTGGCAAGGGCAAATTGTCGAGATGGGTCAGGATTTCGGAGGACGGGTTCAGACAGGAAGCATTTCTTCAGCTTCTCAAAGGATTTGGTGCAGGGGAGAGTCCATTCAAACTGGGTGTCTTTCTTGGTCAAGTCTATCAGGGGTCTTGTGAGATCGGAGTAATGGGAGATGAAGTGTCAGTAGAAGTTGCAGAATCTGAGGAATGATCGGACTTCTTTAACTGAGGAAGGGGTCTGCCAATCCTTGATTCCAGAGAGCTTGGCAGGGTCCATGGCTACTTGGCCAGGGCAAATGATCATGCCAAGGTAGTCTACTTCTTGGACATCGAAAAGGCATTTTTCGGGTTTCAGGAAGAGGGTTTCTTTTCGGATGATTTCTAGGATGTGGCGTGTCCTTTCAGGATGTTCTTCTAGGGATTTCGAGAATATCAGGATGTCATCCATATAGATGATCATCCATCCTTTGGAGATCTCCTTCTGGAATGTCTGGTTCATGTATGCTTGGAAGGTGGCTGGTGAGTTGCACAGCCCAAAGAACATGACCTTCGGTTTGAAGAGTCCGAATGAGGTAGTGAATGCTGCTTTCCAGTGATTGTCGGGGTGAATCAGGATGTTGTTATATCCAGAGCAGACATCCATCTTGGTGAAATACTTTGCATCGCGGAGCTTTGCGATCAAAGGGGGAATCAATGGGAGGGGGTAGGCGTTCTTTATCGTCCACTCATTGATGTAGCAATAATCTTGGCAGGGTCTAAGGGAACCATCCTTCTTTCCTACAAAGAAGAAGCTGCTCACTTGAGGCAACTTCGATGGCTGGATGAAGTCCTTGGCAATATGTTCATCAAGGAAGGCCTTCACAGTGTCGGTTTCTTTAGGTGATAAGGGATAGGTTTTTGCGGATTTCGGAATGAAGCCTGGTTTGGTTTTGATTCTATGGTCAACACCAGGTCTGGAGGGAGGAAGTTTGTTTAAGCTGTCTTTGGCGAAAATATCAGCGAAGTCATGGAGGTATTCAGGGACAAGCTCTTTGAAGGACTTCTTCTTCTTTTCTTGAGCATCTTTGAGGGCGAATTCTTGGGCTTTATTGCTGGTCTTCAGGTATTCGTCTTCTTCAGCTTTTCTCAGAATCCATTGATTCCTGAGAGGGGAGAGAGATGCCATGCAGCGGATCTTGGCAGTGGATGTGCCATTGCAAGTGAGAGGGGTGTCAAACGAGAGGTTTTCAAATAGGGTTACCTCGGAACCATCGGCAGCGTATTTGATCAGTACCTCATCATCATTGAGAGTGTATGTTGCAGGGTTGTCTACCCTTTTTGTGAGGAAGCAGTCTTTCTCCCAAGGTTCTGTGGGGACATCATCCCATACGTCCCAATTGGTGTTGTATTGGGGGGGAACAATATGGTCAGGGATTGCTGGGGGGAGTTCTTCGAGGGCATCATGCCATACTTCCTCTTCTCGAAGTCTGATTCTTTCCATGGTTCTTTTGCCATTCATAGGCAGAGGTTTCTGGCGAGGATAATCACCATCTGTCTCGAGTTCTTCTGAGACAGTGGGTTTGGCACTGGTTCCGTGGGGTTTTCCATCTTTGTTGACCATGTGCAGTCCCTACTTCTTTTGGAATATGTTCTCAAGTCTAATGGATCGGGGGGTGGAGGGTAATCAGACAGTGTCTTCTGTCCAATTGAATTCAGGGTTCATGGCAGTTAGCCAAGGTTTCCTGAGTAGGATCATGTCATTCTCGTTCATGTTAAGGACATTGAACTTTCCTATCATGACACGTTTGTCAATATTGATTGCAAGGTGGCAAAAGTGCATGACAGTATGCTTGGAGAGTTCTCTGTCAGCGGTGTGGATCTTGATTGGTTTTGACAGTTTATGCGTGGTGATCTTGTGTTTTCTGACAAACATCCAGTGTATGAATGTTGTGACTGCACCAGTGTCAATGACAGCAGTGGTTTCCAGCGATTTTTCTCAACGTTTGGAGGATAAGATGGTGACTGGCACCCTAAATTCTCTGGTCTTTCCTACATTCTTGATGGTATGTACGAGATATGGGAGTTCTAACACTGTGGTAGGCTCCCATTCTAAAAATCCATTCTCTTGGTCTCCAATTCTTCATTGTCGGAGAGTTCTTCAATCTTCGGAGTTTCTTCTTCAGGTGCTGTACGCCTTACCAGTTGCTTTCCTTTATCTTTCTTTCAGTCATCTCCAGTCTTCTTCATCTTTGGGTGGAATTCAGGGTCATTGGCACAATGACCAGGTTTGCGACACACGAAGCATAAGCCTTTCTTCATGTATTCGGCTTTGGCTTCTGGTGTGAGGCAGTCCACGTCCATAGCATCAGGATCGTGGGTTCTAGTGGGGGTGTATCGGGGGGTCGACTTCCAGTTATTCTGGGAAGTGTGGTGCGAACAGTGAGACATGAGTAGCTGGTAAGCTGACTCGATGTTGATTACTTTCTTGATGAGGGTGTCGAAAGTATCAGGACTGTCTCCCAAGTTGCAAAGTTTCTCTACAACCTTGGGTTTCAGGCCTCTAAGGAAGTAGTCTTTCTTGGCAATGTAGTTCGTGATTCTGGCTCTTCCAGAGAGCTGTTTGAAAGTGTTGATGTACTCGTTGATATTTCCGGTCTGTTTAAGACTGTGGAGTTTGTATAACGCAGTACCTGCGGAATCGATGGGGTCGAATGCGAGTTTCAGGTCATCTAGGAACTTTGCCCAAGTTCCATAGCCAAAAGGCTGGTTCGTGTCTAGGTTGATTTCCATGGCATGGTCGATAAAATCTTCCATCCGGGTGGCGGCGGCACCATCCTTAAAGAAGGAGAGGGTAAAGCCTATCTTCTCGGTATCAGTGACATAGATCTTGTCGTTGATAGAGAGGTAGAGATGTACAAGTCTGATGAACTTGGAGAATGTTTCTCTGTCTCCGTTAAAGTCTGGGGGAGTGCCAATCTTCTTTTCTGCTACTTTAGGCATCTCGTCTTCGGAATCTTCTTTGTCGTCTGTTGGTTCTTCTGGTTCTGGATCTGGGGGTGGAGCCTCATAATGAGGTCTAGGGAATCTGGGTTCCGGTGCGGGTGCGTCTTCGTCTTGGTCAATAACGATAGAAGGCTCAGGTTCAGCAATATCTCCGATTGCTACAATGCTACCACCAGGGATAGATGATGGTCCTGGGTAGAGTGAAGCGAAGGGGTTCGGTGGAGTTTGGGGTCGGTTCTACCCAACTGTCAAGGTCGGGGATCTAGGATATGGGTTCAGCCCAAAGGCTTCTTGGGCGGCATATCTCTGCTTTCATGAAGATGTTCTGGTCAAAGTGGGCCCCGCTAGATAGCTGGGGTATCAATGTAACTTGAATCTTTTGTTATGAACTCAGATAGTTCTTCCGTAACAATCCCAATAAAGGGAGATCAAATGTACAGTATCAAGAGGGAGCTTTGACAAGAGATAGAACTCTGTCAAAGTGATCGAATAATGGCTAGTCCTCTCGCAAGAAGCTAGATCAGATAGGATTCCTTGGTCCTAAGGGAGGTATCAAGGAGAACTGAGTAGATTCAAGTTAAGGAAAAAGTACAGAAGTAACTAAGGTTTAAATAGATGGGGAATCGTGCATGGACCAGTCCTAGAGACGTTGTAAAAGTACAGAGAAAGGAAATCAGGGATAAGGTATCCTTATGGTCGACATGAGGGAGTCTAGAAGCTAGACGGGGATCAAAGAGAAGAGAAGGAAGAAAAGATATACATGCATAGTCCGCAAGGCATTCTGTGAAGAGTCAAGAAAAGAAGTAAGACGGAAATGAAGAATAGCATGCGTAGTCCTGCAAGGTGAATAGAAGGAAAATGATGGGGCAGTGAAGTGACTGTAACAGAGACATGGATAGGACATCTGAAGGTCCAGATGAGGTGTGGGAATATTATCGGATGTAGGTCTGGAATACAGGATATGACACATGTTCTCCTAGAGAGTCTCACTTTGTTCACATTTTCTTGCACCCCCTTATTTCTTCACCTCCTGTTTTCTTGCTTTCATCTTTTGTTACTATCTTTTGTGCTATGTCTGTGTCCTCATCTTCTGCCATCACTTTGTCATGCTTACTTGCACCTGTCTCTCTTGTTGCTTCTAAGTTCAGATCTGCAACTAACTGTCTCTGAGTATCCTCTTATCAAGAAAGTTGCATTCACTGGCAGTACTCTGACAGGACAGAAAATTATGGAGGCTGCTGCCAAGAGCAACCTGAAGTCTGTCACCCTTGAGCTTGGCAGAAAGAGCCCCAATGTCATCTTCAATGATGTCAATCTGGAGCAGGCAGTCAAGTAGGCTATCAATGGTATTTAGTATGTTGCCTCATACACATGACTTATACTAGTTCTCATCATTTTTGTAGCTTTAACTATGGTTAGAATTGTTCTGCAGGTTCTTGTATCTTTGTTCAAGAGGGCATATATGATAAGTTCTTGGACCAGTCTCACAGAGCAAGCATACATGATCATGGCTGGTGATCTTTTTTCACCTGACATGTACCAAGGGCCACAAGTGCCTAAGACTCAATTTGAGGTTTGTTTGTTCAATCTTATTATAAAACATACTTTGATGACCATAAAGCACATTATGGGATACATAGCCTCTGGCCAGAATGATAGTCCTATAGTACACCTTGGTACATCAGTAAACTCACACATTTCTTGACTTCCCTTTTTTGTCACTTGCTGCCAGATATTTCTAGAAAAGGAATGCAAAAGTCACACATAAGAATGGTGATACCAACTTGCTATCAACTTACCACAAGGCAATTATAAGTCAAAAAAGCAGGTGCCTCCTCTTGACTTCAACTTTTTCTGACCTTATTTTATCTTTTTTGGCACTTATTTTGTACTTATTCCTATAATGCAAGCAGCAAAAATGCAAGATACTTATTTCACTTATTGTACACTTATTTCACATTTGTTGAGATGATAACCATAGAACACTATATTTCAGGTGAGGCAAATAATATAACAAAGTAGTATTAATAGTGCTAGTGCTATGTAGTAGGACTCAGATACCAGTGAACAAGCACATGAGAGGACAAGCCACCAAAAGGAGGACAAGACACAAGAGGAGGACACAATGCTGAGAGAACAAGCCACCAAAAGAAGAACAAGACACTGAAAGGAGGATGAGATGCAAGAGAAGTGGTGTGCCTGTGGGTTACAAATACTATAGGGCAAATCTACAACACAGTGTAGATGTTATTAGCTGTAGTTAGTGATGTCTCAGCTCCAAGCTGCATTTTTCAGAAAATGAGCATAACATGCTGAATAAAATTTCTAAATTCATGAAAATATTTATGGACATAGATTGAGCCAAAAGCCGGGAGGCATCCAAGAGGAATTTGTACTGTGATGCATCATTGTCTTGCTATAAAGCAGCTCAGCAAATGGCTCAAAATTCAAGTCATTTGCTGAGCTGCTCCATAGCAAGACAATGATGCATCACAGTACAAATTCCTCTTAGATGCCTCCCAGCTTTTGGCTCAATCTATGTCCATAAATATTTTCATGAATTTAGAAATTTTATTCAGCATGTTATGCTCATTTTCTGAAAAATGCAGCTTAGAGCTGAGACATCACTAGCTGTAGTATATGTGAGTTCAATTTTAAAAAAACTCACCAGAAGCATGGCTCAAGCTTGAAGGAGGATTGACATGCTGCAAATGGCATATGGTGACTTCAATCAGTATGGCTCAAGTAGAAGAAGAATTGATGAACTTACAAACTGCAAACTGCAGGCAACAACTTGGATCAGCATGGCTTGAGCTCAAAGGAGGATCGACAGACTCACTCACTGCGACTCCCCATCCAGAGCCAAGTCTACATGTGCTGTGTGCAAGTGAGAATGAGAGTGTGATGAGTTAGTATGATACAATAAAAAATAAAAGATTTACCTGGAGATATGTGAGATGATACATGGCATCATGAAGTTGGGAATGAAGTCATTGAACTTCATGTAAAAAATTCAAATGTGACATATGAGAGTTGAGATTGTGTGAAAATTAATGTGGTTCAAATGTGACACATGATGGTTCAGCACAGAGCTTGCTGTACTGGTCTTTGAGAACCAAGATTTATGTTTGACAAACTGACCTCCTCATCACCATTAGCATCCACTAATGCCTTGGCATTTCACCTATTACCTTGCCCTTGAATATTTCATTTTGGATTGATGCCAGTGAGTGTAAATATTTCACATTCTTTTTGATTGATATTCAGGCTTAGCTACTCCATGCTCATCTCTTGTGTAGTCCTCATCTTGCTATGGACCAACCAGCCCTCTGTGGCATCTCTCACCCATTCCTCATCTTGCTATCAACCAACCAGCCCTCCATAGCATCTCTTGTATATTCCTTGTCTTGCTATAGATCAATCAGCCCATTTGTTCTCACTCTCTCATCTTTGTACTACTACCTATTTCTCATGCATTCTCTTCATATTTGCATACCAAGTTGAACTACTTAGTTTACTTGCTGTACTTATTTCTGTTTTGAATATTTGAACTGACTTTTCTGATCTTATGCTACTTTTCAGCACTTGTGTGTCATATGCTTCCTTTTTTGACTTATAAAAATAAACAGCCAACTGAACAAGTGTCAATAAGTTAAAAATAAGTTTCAATTTTCAAAAAAAGGTCTGCCAAGAAATATGTGAATTTACTGATGTAGCAAGCAGATTGGTTGAGAGAAATACTTTATTGAGCCAATAATTTTCATCCTGTCACATGCATCATAAAGTTCAAGACCAAAGATGGTGAGATTGCTCTTGTTGCATGATCATCAGATCCCTCACAACTTTTCAGAGGTTGTTGAACAGGTTAATGATATATCATACAGACTTGCCACATTGGTGTTCACTGAGGATATCAACAGAGCAATCCATGTCGCACATGCTTTCAAAGCAGATACTGCTTGGGTTCATTGCTTTGTTATCTCATCTTGCACATCTTTTGTGTAATGACACCTGGCAGATAAACTGCTCCAACCAAGCTGAAATATTGATGCCATTTAGAAGCTTCAGGCAGTTTGGAATTGGTTGTGACCTGAGCGAGTATGCTTTGGAAAAGTAAGCTCAAGTCCTTCAAAACAACACCACACTCATAACACACAGTCTAGCTATACAAACATTAAAGCTATTCATGTCAACATTGGATTGCAATTGTGATCACTTAGGACTCTCGCATCTTGTATCATTAGTACAAGGGAGCTTAGCTTGTTCCTGGATCTGACCTAGGGTACATGAAGTTGAACATGTTGGCGTACAAATATTTTGGATCACAATCGTTTTTAAGTTTGTCACACTGATTCGCAAAATAACGGGTCCAGGGGTGCCCGGAGGGTTGTTGTATGAAAGATGTTTGCACGATTATTTTTTGAGTGGATGGAAGGAAGGGTCGACCCGGCCCGGCGGTACAAACCTTGCGCAAGACAGAGCCGGCCAGTGCCTCTGAGATTTCATAGCTGATTCCATTTTCATACTTTGACCAACAGAGTCATGGGGCACAAAAAGAAAACATCCTTAAAAACAACGTTGCAATCCCAGCAGATTCGGCTCAAGAATAAAGAGAAAGCCGCACATGCCGCTGAAGCTGCAGAACTCAAGACGAAGCATAAAGGCAAGGGGAAAGCGCCAGCTCTCCGACCTACCATCCCGTTCACGCCTACCGATAAAATACTTTTGATCGGCGAGGGCAATTTCTCGTTCGCGCATGCCCTGGTCATCGATCCTCCTCTGTCACTAGAGCATCTCCCACCATCGAATATCACGGCGACTTCGTATGATTCCGAGGAGGAATGTTATGATAAATATCCTGATGCGAAAAGTAAGGTGGATGTTCTTCTGGAGCGTGGTGCAGAGGTTCTCTTTGGTGTAGATGGAACCAGACTCGAAAAGTGTAATGCTTTGAAAAAGAGGCTGTTTGATCGTGTCGTGTTCAACTTTCCTCATGCAGGTATGTTTTATTGAGATCGTATAAACGAAATACCGTGACTGAGGAGACATCGTGAAGGAAAGGGTATAACAGACCAAGACAGAAATATACTATCTAACCAGATGCTTATCCTGGGGTTCCTCCGTTCTGTTGTTAGCTGCCTTGCAGAAGGCACCATTCCAACGCGTAATCTGTCACAAAAACCGAAGAAACCTGCGGATGACAATGACGATGACAACATGAATGACGATGAAGATATAGATTCCCCGTCGCCTTCTACAACGCAGGGTGTGAGGGGAACAGTGCTCATCACCCTGCGCAACGTTCCACCATACACCAACTGGCAAGTGCACTTTTCATATCGTTAATTGGTCGCTGCTTATGTTCACCTGTAGGGACGTGCCAAGATTGGCAAAGACACCTCCGAAACCTGCATCGTTAGGAACTCCGCCGAACCCAAATTATAAGCTTCTGCGTTCGTTTGTATTTCACAGGAAGATGTGGAAGGGGTACGAACACCGCATGACAAAAGGCGAAAGAGCTCATGGTCGGGGTACAACAGGCGAGGGAGGAGAGGATCGGACGTGGGAGTTTTGCCTCAAAGACTGATATTAACCTTCTTCTATGAAAGTGCGTGGTGTGCATGTGAACTATGAAGGCCATCCGACAAATGAAGGTGCAGCAATGATTGAGTAGATGCTATGATGAAGCTTCCGCACTTTGACCCTCTTCCAGACCCTTCTTCAAACCTTCCAATGTTCTCGCAAGTTTTCCTCCGCTTGCCTCACTGAGAACTGCAGCTAACTGTACAGCTGGTGAGGTCAACAACCCAACTATCTGCGCCCGCAGGGTGTCTAGGGTTGGCAGTTTCGATACATCCCTCACACTATCCATTCCAAATACCCGCCTCTCGATAAGAGCACCCATCACCACCAGTTCCGGGGTCAAGATGGGTTTCACCCTCTGCATCTTTCTGCCGGGAATAAAATTTGGGTCATCTTGAGGTTTTATCGGTGTTGGCTGTGCCACCCCTGGTTTCTTGGAAGGCACTGAGCGATCTAGAGCACGGAGGATGGCGTCAAGTTGGGGAGGGTTAAATGATGGTAGCGTTAGGACAGCAAGACCGCCTTTAAGCAATCCTGCAATTTGAGCTGCCTGTTCCGCGTCAAAAGCCGCAAAGTCTCGTAATGCAACGCCAAAGAGTGAGGTCCGCATCACGGCTAGCGTAGGAGCACCGATTTCAACTAGAGAAGGTGTCGCAGAGGATAATGAGACCGAAAACTTGGTGTTTGCATCGGCTATATCCCGTCTCAGCTTCTGTAGCCGCTGAGCTGCGAAATTTGTATGTTGGAGGAATATTATGGGGGAATTATCGCTAGCTTCAAGCATGCGAGTGTATTGGTTGTATAAGAATGTTTTCTGCACACCGTAGCGACGCGGTGTCGGTTTGGCCTCGTAGACTCGAGGAGGCTTTACGGACACGACGTATCCTCGAGCCATTTGCGGTATTGATGAAGAAACAATGGGCTTCACGCAAATCATGGCTAACGTCCGTCTGGATCTGGAGTAGATTCAGTCGAAGCAGACTTGAATATTTTGTAGTTCTTGCAGTCACGTGGCTATAAGGCACAGCGCGTGACTCATCTTGTCACAAAGTCACGATCTCAACCGGTGTTCTCTTTGACTTCGAGGTCGTTAACTTTTTGGGCCTTTGAGAGGTTGCTAAAATCGTTGTAATGTTAGTTCATCCCATGAGGCTGCAAACAAATAATTAACATGCACCTCGCTAGGGACGACGACGATGCATTCCTGTATGGCGAGCCCAGTTTTCAAGCAGAGGCGCCAAAAGCAGATTTAGCAGCAAATTCTGGTGAGAACAACTGAGACTCTTCCCAGAGTCTCTACTTTCTGTATTTATCGTGCAACATGAACTCATCTTTTGTTGCCTGATGTGCGATTAGTGGTACAAGCGTAAGTCATCAATAGTGCGTGAAACTGTCGTTGTTGAATTCTCCTTGTTGCAGAATATCATTTGAAGCTGTGAAGACAGTTTCAAATGGCGTGGTCAAGGACCTCGAAGCCAAGGCCGAAGAAGAAGAAGAACCGCCCTTTGGTCTGGGTGCGGACGAGTCTGAAACCGGTGATGATAATGCTGCAGGGGAGGAAGAGTCTAGTGACGAAGATGTACGTGAAGCATGATCTGCCGGGCTCTAACAACTAACGGCCCTTCAGGACATTGAGATCATCATGGACCAACCTATACGGTCTATAGACAACCGGTGAGTTCCACGTTGGATTGAGTCGCTTCACCCTTAACCTGTTTCAGGCCAAATGTTCCTCCTCGCGCTCCCGCTTTAAACCGTTCCACAGGTGGTCCGCAGTCCACTCCCAACAGACGTTCGTTTGTTCATTCGTCTCTTCTCTCGTGAAAATTGACGCCTCCCGAAGCGCCTCCCACACACTCACAGTTAACCACCGAGTACACACCTCGTGACAGAAATGTACCACCTTCAAAAGCACCTCCTGTTCATTCAGCAGGCACATCTCAAACACCCTCCGTGCCTCGAGAGTCGGTCTCTACTGCACCAGAACAGCTGGTGTTTCATGAAGGTCTGGACCCTTCAACTCTTCCTCCTGCTATCGCACCACCTTCACATCCTTCTATAAATCCGGACATACCTGGCATCCTTGATGGCCACTCGATACTTGAAGTTGACATTAGCGCAATGGCAGAAAAGCAGTGGCGACTTCCTGGGGCTGATATCAGCGACTGGTTCAACTATGGATTCGATGAAATATCTTGGGAAGCATACTGCTACAGAAGACGGGACTTGGGCGAACTTGCAAATGTCCTCAAGACTAACGTACTCGTACGCTATGTAGTGATTCGTTTGATCCATAGTCCTTACTTGCCCCCCTAGAATTTCGCAGCTATGCCAGAAGACCAACTAATAGCCTTACCCCCTGAACTCCGTACGATGGTCATGACGGGCGCCAACGCCATGATGAACACTGCCAGCCAGGGTATGATGGGACCAAGCGTCGGGATGAATCCCATGATGGAGATGCCTGGCATGGGACCTATGAACATGGGACCGATGGGCATGGGCATGAATGGCGATATGGGCATGCAGATGCAGCCGGGGGGCCCGTTGATGCCAGATGGCCCCGTCTCCGGCCAGGGTCCGGTAGGGCAGAACGGCACGCCGGAGCAGGGTGTGCAGATGGGCATGCAGGATGGCTTCGGGCCGGGGATGATGGGCATGGGTGGTGACTTCGGTATGCAGGTATGGGTTAACCCTTCTTACTCTAGATACGTACAGCCAATGATATGAACATCGCATGAATGTGTTTGTTTTTCTAAGCAGGAGCAAGGGCCGATGGGACAGCCTATGTATCCCAACATGGAGAGCAGTGCGACACCAGCTCCAGTCCCTGTGCAGACGCCGGTGCCTACACCAGCTCCTACAGCGCCTGCGCACATGGGCCGTGGGGCACCCCCAGCACAATTCAGAGGTCGTGCAATGGCTCAAGGCCTACGCGGGAGGGGAGGCTTTGCTGGACGGGGACGAGGAGGATATGGCGGAGGTGGGATTGTCTGATACGGTTATTCCCGGTGCATTAACTATCATTGTAGCTCCAGTAGGACCTGTCCGCCCAGCCTCGCCGTTACCGCCCGGCGTGCCAACCGGTCCCCGTAACCAGAACAGGTATAAAGACAGAGATAACAATGCACCTGCAGTTGAAGGTCTTGACTATGGAGGCACCATAAAGGACGTCGGAGGAAGGACGCCGTCAGGGGAGCCAGAAGACCGCCTTGGCCGGTGAGTGGACTTGCATTCATTCGTGAGCTCAACACTCATATCTCTTGTAGGAAGCGGCGCCTTTCACCAGGTTTGGATGACACTCGAGGATCTAAAAGGCGCTGAGATGCGCACATATGTATACGCTCTCATTATTGTATCTCACTCTTGACATTGTGCATGCTGTTAATGCTGACGTGGAGTTTGTTGTTAACATTAGTTGTAAGCCGAAGATGGAATTCGAAGACGGGTGACATCATTAAGTGACTTCTACATACGGAGCGTTTGATCCCGGAACCAATTTGCGCTGACATTTGGAGGCGACACGTCCGGCGCACGTCGTTCACTCGACATCATCTACAAGGTAACAGATGGGTCAACGACGCAGTAAACTCCTCACGTTCTCGAAGATCCCGATGCATGTATCCAACGTACCTTCCTATCACCACGCTACATGTTCGTCGACGAATTCAACGACATCATTCTCGAAGCACTGCCGGAAGACTGGTGAGTTTGTTATCATGCCCGTTCGCGCACTAATTCGAACAAAAATAGGATCTTACTTCAGCGGAAACGTGTTAAGCAGATCAAGCGCCCTGGGCTGGTGCGCCCCACACCTCCGAATACACCTCTGCATCGCCTAGACCTGAAGGACAACGCGATATGCGCAGTGCAACGAAATATGTCGAAGGGGTTATTACGAAATGCGTCACTGCTCTGCACCAACGGTTTGTCGAAGTGCAGATACCGCAGACACGCGAAGTGCACTGTCTCCATCGCATCACTTCTAATCCCATGCGCTCGAGTTGGACCATCAACCACAAACAATTTCCACGACCTTGCACATACGATAACGTTCAACAATTGTCCAAAGACTCACACTCCCATGTGCTATACTCAACCTTCGTACACATGCATTCGCGCACGGTCAACTCTACACAGCGCTGTCCAGAGTGCGAAATCGGCGCGTCACTCGCATGTGCTTTTCGGGAACGATCGAGGAAAGAGAAGCGAGGAACGTAGTCCACTCTTCATTAATGTTGTAAAGCATTCCAAGAGGATGACCATGTACACGACTGAGCCGTCCGCAGGCTAGCGAATCGTTTGTATGATTTATAGTACAAAGCTGGAGCCTATCAAATTTTCCATGAAACTTACAACCATTCCTTGTTCCCTTTATGTGATATGAATGCGCCCGTGTCATTGACGGTGATCAAATTGATGACCTCGAGCTGCATTCGGACAGATGTTTCTGGCGTAATCGGCCCCGTGAAATCGGGGGAGAGCTTTTTGAATTTCTCGATCATTGCCATAAACTCTTGCAGTTCCTTGTCAGTGGCTGATATTAGCAGTGATCAGCTTCGGGTAACTTAAGAGGATACTGCGAAAACATACGGGCCCTGGTGCTAGTGTCCACAAGTCCTGGGCTAAGCGCCAAGAAGACAAAGCCCTCTGCCTTGTATTGAGCGGCATATTTGGCATTCACCATATTAACCGCGGCTTTCGAGATGGAGTATGGCGCAGAGTTGGAGAGTTCAGCGGCCATCGTCGCATCAAGATCTCCCAATCCGCTAGTGATAGTGATGACCTTCTTTGCTTTCCCGTTCTTGAGTAGCGGAAGGAATATGTTGATGGTGTGGATGACACCGACGACGTTGATGTTGAACTACAGAGGTACATTAGCTTTACTGTCTTCGCATGCGGAGAGCTGCATACCGAATCCAGAAGATCCTTGGTAAGCAACTCTTCTGATGAGCTAGATGGGACTCAGTGCCATTCCAAGAACGCAAATTAACAAATCATACTAAGAATCGAGAGTCAAACCAGCTCTCTCAGACTCTACGAAGCCAGCGTTATTGATCAAGTAGTCGAGCGAGTTGCCTGTTGACCGAGAAATCTCTGCAGCAGCATACTAGACAAAGCGTCAATCGAGACCCTACCCGAGTTGTCAGATACCCCACCTTCAGAGCCTTGTTGTCAGTGATATCAGCCTGGATGATATGGATATTGTGCCTTCCTAGGTCCGTAAGCTTGCTCGCAGTGGCCTCACTGCGTACAAGGGCGAAAACGGTGTTCCTAGAATCAGCAGAGAGTTGATTGACAAATTCAAACTGGTCAAAATCAAAAGTCGTCAGAAACGTAGTATCATGGCCCAATCAAGCTGCACGTACGCCAATCCCCCGAGCTGCCCCTGTTATGGCGTATGATGGCATCTGTTAGCGACACCGTAAGTTAGACCTGAGAGTTTCGACGGAGATCCAGAAGGAAGAAACAGATAGATTCTGCTGTGGTGGTAGAACAGATGAGAAGTCTGCTAGTCCCGGAAAAAGGCGGTCCCCTTTGTTGGTTTTGAATCAATGACAGCAAAGAATTGCGATGTGAGTTAAAGAGACAGAACAATTATTTGGTGGCGAATTTATATTCTGAACTTGTGTCACTGGTGCGCATGTGGACTCTGTCAATGGAACAGCGAGACATCCGGAATGATGAAATCCTTTGTCTTGTTAATGTCAGTATGTCAGCGCTGTCAGCAGCTGAGTCAGGCGCCACGCCCTCGGGAGTCGGAAATACCCAATGATTAATAATCGCGACTTCACAACCGTTGATCTCAACTAGGGACGTCCTGACAAAGACATCACCGGCAGCTCTAGCCTCGAAGTTAAAGTCTGTGATTTGCGTAAGATGGTGGAGCTAATTATAGACAGCAAACATAAATGACCAAGCCAGGGGTGAAGTGGGCACTGGTGGAAGAACAAACCAAAACTCGCTATCCGTTGTTAGCAGCTTTGCCCCCTGACCGCGTGCCGCCGCCTCCACCGCCCGAACGCTTCTTGTTTGCCCTCGACCCACGTTTCGCATTTTTCTTCTGCCTGCAAGCTTCGCAGAACCATGTTCCGTCTGGAGGCACCGTGAGGCCAATGCATGCAAGATGAAACTGCAGAGTTGATGAATACACCGTGTCAGAACAAAGAGAGATGTGACGCACCCATTCTCTTTCACAATTCACGTCGTCGCATGCGATCATTTCTCCATAGCTTATGCCCTCGCAGAAGCAATAAGTCCTATCATCTCCCTCTCCATCACCTTCGCCAACTTCGGTAGCCGTGTCTGCGGCGTTACCAGCTTGAGTTTCACTTGGAGATACGAGCGGGAGATTATGGGTTAGGACGGTAGCAGAACTGATCGATAGACCGGGGTGTGTGTTCCGTGCTACAGGCATGCCTGGACCTTCAAGTTGCCCAAGAGGAGGGACTCCCCAGTCATTGGCAAGTGTGTGAGCACTAGGCATATCATAAGAGTGTAAACCAGTCGGTCCGTAAGGTATGGGTAACGAAGGGTGAGAGACTGATGAAGGTGGTGCTGGGCAGATGTCACGTCGGCCATTGACAGATCCATTGACATGCGGCTCGTCATATGTGTTAGGGTTTGGCTTGGAGCGTCTACCGGAGGGATTGGTAGCACGACTCGATGAACCACCAGCTCTTGAGTTCCCTGTATAGGTTTGAGATACTGGTGCTACAGTGTGCGAGATGACAGAAAGAACGGATTCTGTGGGAGAGGCAGCACGTTCTTGCCTAAAGCGACATCTAAACACGACGAATTCATATACCGGAAAATGACTTACTTTCGTGAACGAACACCATTTCGAGATCGCTGGGCAGTGCCATCCCCAGTCCTCTCCTTGCGCGGCGACTTGCCGCCTCCGACATCTACGTCATCTTCTCTTGTTGCTCGTTTTCGTTTGGAAGGGCTGGCTTCATGATTTGCAGTATTCATGATTGATCCATAATTGCCTCTTCTGCGACGCGAGTTATCGATGGTGGGCATGTATGACCGAACAGCAACATGGGGGTAAGATGTCTTGCGGTTCAATGCAGACACATCGAATGAAGGTAAGAGAGTAAGGAGTGTTCTCATATGTGAAGTGTGGCTTTTGAGGTTGTCAGCGGCTTGACAAGCTACACGAATCTTGTCTTCGCCGCCCAGTTTCAAACGGGTAGCTTCCTCTGCTATATCTGTGAGTAGGAAAAGACGGTCCTGCTTTGCCACTGTGCCATCTTCGATCATCTGTGTCAAGTTTTGTATTTTTGCGGTGATAGATGTCATAGAGGACGACAAAACTGCGTCGAGTTCACGGAGGTCTGCAAAGTTACGAGAGAGGTCGAGTGGGAGGGAGTCAAGAGTGTGAGTGTACTCTGAAAGTAATGAGAGCGCGTATACGTTGTTGACATTACTTTCTTGTGATATTGGTGCTCTCGAGGGTGCCATGATGGAGGTCGCTGTTTCTAGAAGTGAAGACTATTTTGAAGTTGGGTGAAATTGCGATCTGCTCTGCGTTGACTAGCGGCGTTTGCCGGTCCGTTGTTTAAAATGCCGCTGAATCGCCGGCAAGTCCGTCAATCGACGATCGTTGCATTGTAGAATGATAGGGGAGGGATAAATTCATAGCATGCAGGATGAAACAATAGAGATACAATATGTGCGTTCTATGCGTACGTACGAGATGATACAAGGATTTCAAGGAGAAATAAGTGTTATAATTGAACGAAGTGGGTGATCCTGCACTGCAAGTACCTATTTTTGCGCGCTCCGCCCCTCATCTCCTTGGCCATAAAACAATAACCGTCTTGCTCCAATGCTATCGATACAATGGTTTTGGGTACACGTGACCCTTCGAGATGTATACAGTTGACAATCATGACGATGAGAAAGTATCACTTTCTGTAGAACTTCATCAGCGGGTTCGAGCTCCCGCCATTGCTCTGCCTGGGCTGGCTACTGGATTGGAAACCCATGGATGAGCCCAAAGCCGAGTACATGTTGTGTGAGTCACGCGGGTTTCCCTGCATAGCAGAGAACGCGTGTGGGCCAGAGGGTGCAGTGGGGAAGAAGCCGAAAGTGGGTGATCTGGGAGGAGTGGTGTAGTTGTTATAGCGAGACATTATGTGCGTGAATGTGATATTATAGCACGGAAAATGATTGGTCTGCCCGTGATGACGCGGATGGTTATGCGAGAGATCTGCTGTGCAAATATGTCACAGTGCGCAGATGGTAGACCCTCGATCGATGTCAACGACGGTTTGTTCAACAACGTATGCGTTAAACACTCGTTGCTTGGAAGAAGGTCTTCTTGAAGTCGTTATAAGGTTATTGGACCAAACTGGTCGTGTTGATACAAGTAAGAACTCACGCATAGCTATTATATACCAAAGCAGGGATGTTCAAGGAGAAGGAGACCCATACCTGGATTGCCGCAAAATACAAGGTAGCAACCGAAATAGGCAATGGCATTGTCCCCATTCGGAAGAAACCCGTTGCAGTATGAGAGGGAAATAATTCGGGAAACTGCCTATTGCGGCACAAAGAAATGATTCATATGACCCGAATAAAGCGATCTATGCCAGACAGCTATAGACCCACGGTGCCCACGCACGGCGACTTGCGGTGACGCACCAACTCCCCCACATGCATACCAGTACCCAGGCTTGATTGGCACGGAGCATACCAGCTCGGCCGCTTCCCGATCTCAAAACGAACGGTTTCAAGTACTGTTTGAACCCCATCCGTTTTTTGCCAGATGACAGGAGCTTGCAGGTCCATCCTGTTTTCCTCCTCCACCAACGTGAGAGTCGGGAAGCGCTTGACAGAAATTCACATCTTATCGGGAGACATTCAATGCATACCCCGCTTCATAACATGACTTGACGTGTAAGAATTATTTCATGAATCATTACTCTGGGCTCTGTTGTCGTGCGAGCCTGCGTCCACTTGAGCACAATCGTTTCATATATCATTGATGTACAACGTGTCGATGCTCGAGGGACTTACAGCGATTTTTCCACAGGTTCCTACCTATCGGTTCTGTGTGGTCACTGGTCTTGGTACAGATTCCTCTATGTCAGCTTCTCCGTACATGCTTGATAATCAACTCATCATTTCTGCAGATATCGACCACGCCATACGAGACTCTAGTCCTGTGCCCACTTTATGTGCTCTCCGAAGTAGCCATCATGAGCTCCGATCTTACTAGTGAGCTCCTCGGATCTACAGCAGGTCTCTATCTTCTTTTTCCAGTGCTTCCACTCTAGGCTTGTGTTCTGATAATTGGAGCTGATGTTCGATTGATACTTGCCCTAGCAACCCTTTTCGCGATAGATCAGTGAAGGCTCTCAGAATGGATCATCACTGCATTTGTAAGCTTGCGCACTGTTCATTGGGGCAAATCTAGGTAATTGCTGTGCTGTGCATTAATCACGAAGCTCGATATCGTCTTGGGTGAAGCCTTCGATGAATTCGTTCTTTGTCAATGTTGTGCTTTGTACCTGTATTGCATAAATGCTGACATGACTTTGACATCGTAGCCGCATTGGAGCGCTGGGCGTTACTGTCATGTCTTAGGCTATTCTTGGGTCCATCTCGCAACCCAAGATAGGCTATCCAAAAAAATCATTTGCACAGGCCCCTGTCTCTCCGAGGGTCCAGAACAAGGTCCAGAACAGGGGTCATGTCAGTGCACGAGCGCCTACGGTACTTGGGGGTCCGAGTAAGAAGAATTTAATGCCCGTCCGAGGTCTCATGAACATTGGGAAAATAATATCTCAAGATTCATGCATACCATAACGTGTGGTCTGAAGTCTTCTAGGCTTCACCGTCATATCACTACCGACCAAGTGGTGATAGTCTCTTGCTTATCACGAGTCAAGTCATCTTATCAATGATCCCCTGATTCATCACGTTCCCGTTGATATACTTCACCTCGTCGTTGCGCATCGTGTGAATGCGTAAACCATTTTTAAGCCGCAAGGATGCTAATCCAATCGACAGCTTCCTCTTTCCCTGCGGTGCATTCTGACCCGGATATAGGACTATGTCCAGCGGCCTGAGCTCATCATGAGTCACCTGGGTGTCTGATACATACAGCTTGTTTATGTGCTTGCACCGTTTAATTATGGGTGTTGTCGGGGAATAGCTCGTGTGCTCAGATCGGTAGATCTGTATGTACACATGATACTCTAAGAATCAGCACAAAAGATTTATCCTGCGGCTTGCGGGTTTGGTGTGATTTTTGACACGGATTATGATCGATCGTTGCAGCTATTAACAAGCTTGAAGCAACATGATGCCAGGAGCGCCAAACCCTAACCTTAGTCTAGGTGCAACACCAAAAACGCGCACCGCGGCTTCCTGATCAACCAGTCAACGACGTCGAATGGTTCAATCTGGGGTTCAATCGATTCACCAATCCTGGCCAAGATCCTTCCATTCAGAGTGTGCGGAGTTGGACCGTCTTCGATAAAAGCCATTCTGCTTACAAAATCGAGACCCTTCAATACTACTGGCTCCCCGGGCCAGTCTTGCAACAGTGCCCCAACCAACAGTATGCCTAAAGCTCAGAAAACAGCATATTATGCCGTGCGCAAAGGACGCACGCCAGGTATATACCCAACATGGTCAGTAGACCGTACGATATGCTCATCCTGCGCTCAGCTTTCTTCCTGAAGGGAAGAATGCGAGGCCCAAGTGAAAAACTTTCATGGTGCTGTCTACAAGAAGCTCGCCACCGAGACGGAAGCCCTTGCATTTATGACCACAGAATCGCATCTCAACCCTCCTTCAAGACTGTCCTCGTCTGCGGTATTGCCTCCTGCCATAAGTCCGCCGCGGAGTGTGGCGTCAACATCGTCGACATTCCGCCCTGCTGCTGCTGCTGCTGTTGCGAGCGTCAAAGAAGAAGAGCCTGGCTATGATGTTGTTTATTCTGATGGTGCATGTAAAGGAAACGGACAAGTTGGTTCGGTTGCGGGTGTGGGTGTATGGTGGGGTTGGAACGATCCTAGGCGAGAAATATCATCTGGGCAATGACACACTGGCATGACACTCATTGTTACTTCAGAAATATCGCTGAACGATGTCCTGGAGACCAAACAAATAATAGGGCAGAGCTCATTGCAAGTCATATTCAATATGTTTGACAAGATACTTCGCTTACTCGCAACGATTTTGTAGGCGATTGTTCGGACATTGGAGACCGCGCCATTCTCTCAGCGTCCTCTCATGATAAAAACAGACTCAATGTATTCCATACAATGTATGACATGTTGATCTATGTGTTGTATTCCTCTCATCCTGTTGCAGGCTTTGAATCCTGGCTTCCAAAGTGGAGCGCAAACGGCTTTCGAACGGCCAATGGCCAGTCCGTCAAGAACGCCAAACTGATCAGGTACTTGGCGGCATTGCTATATGCCCGGGAACAGGCAGGACCAAAAGTCGTGTTCAAGCATGTCAGAGGTCATGTTGGAATCGAAGGCAACGAGTGCGCCGACCGATTGGCTAACGATGGTACTCTACAACCAGAACTGCCGGAACGTGATTGGGAACAGCTAACCCGCGACTTGAAAAAGAAGCCAAGGACGTCAGGGACGGTACCTGAGCCAGTCAAGATAACTGGCAAGCTAGTCGCACAGTATGACGTGGCTAAGCCAATCCCATCGAAGTCGAACACATCTACGGTGCGACAAGCCGCTGTCATACCTAGCGGTTCCTCTAGCAGGCTTCCACAGCCATCCAATGATGCATTTCCTCCAAGAGAACATACACTCAAGCCAGGGTTGCTCAGCCAAGCAGAACTAGATGTCAGTAATTACAATCTCAGGGCTTTCGATGCGCTCACAAGTCATAACGTGTTCAGGCCTATGCAAGTTGCCTTCTTGAAACGGATGACTTGGAATCGGATTTAGGCTGACCCTTGGGACCCTTGGCCAAGGCTTGGCTACGTCGGAGTTTGTCTTACACGGGATTCTATGAACTTCTATCGGCGCCTAATCATGGTTTATATACATATGGGACAACCACACAGCTATGAATAAATTCATCAAGGGCTTTGACCGCTACGGTACACGAAACTTCCCAAGCATTTGAACAGCCAATAGTCAACTCTCGAAATCCATTGAACCAGACTTGAATTTGACACGCTGTGACCCTATATAATGACATATGATAATATTGAATAAAGTGACTCAAATCTTTCCTATATTCTCATCACTTTCCGTGACTACCGCGGCACGTTCAAGCATCGTGTGCCAAAGGACTCGACTCCGTAGTCTATGCTCCCAATTGTCTTACCTTCATGACGACTGCTCCGAGTCAAACCAACCTCGATCTTATTACACCTGAGGACGGGACCACGACTAGTACTATAAAGCGCTGGATAGATCGTCTGCATAATGCAGTATGGACAGTATTTCGTCACGCACAGAAACACACAGGCGTAGGCATCGTGTGCTCCGTCGCATACTTTGACCCGTAAGTCATTCTACTGATCGGGTAACTGGCACGATCTCACTGAAGCTGGATCGAAGTGGCAATTGGGGAGTCGATCTTCAGGCAGGATCTCAATACGGCTATAGCCTTCTCTTCATTGTACTTTTGTCAGGCTTGTTCGCTGCATTTCTTCAAGTGAGTAGGATATTCGACGTAGCGGTCGTGCAAGTGACTGACCGCAAATTTCATAGGTTCTTGCCTGTCGGCTTGGAGTGGTCACTGGCCTTGGTAAATACTTCTCCATGTCAGTTTTTCTGGAAGATAGACACGTTTATTGACTCTCGTCATTTTCAGACCTCGCATCCCATTGCCGCATGCTCTTTTACGATCGACCACGTCATAAGAAACTTTGGCGATGGGGAGTTCTTTACCCGCTTTACGTGCTCTCCGAATTGGCCATCGTCAGCACCGATCTTGCTGAGCTCCTTGGCTCCGCAATAGCACTCTCTCTTCTCTTTCCAGCGCTTCCACTCTGGGCTGGTGTTCTGATAACAGGCGCCGATGTCTTATTGGTACTTGGCCTTGGAAACCCTCTTCATGCTAGGCCAGCGAAAGTATTTGAATGGGTCATTGCTGGGCTTGTAAGCCCTCATACACGTGTATACCATACCTCGTTTGGTTTAATGACACGAGTCTAGGTGTTTGCTGTGCTGATATGCATGGCAGTGATCATCGGGAAGATTAATGTCGCCTGGGGTCAAGCCTTCGATGGATTCGTTCCTTCTCAGACAATTTTTGCTAGCGGCGCTCTCTATACATGTACGTCATAAAACGCAAGTGTGCGGATAATAGTTGACATGGCTTCGTTGTAGCCGTTGGGATCCTGGGTGCTACTGTCATGCCCCATAGTCTATTCTTGGGTTCACATCTAGCAACCCAAGATAGACTATGCAAAAATCCCCTTGTCCCAGATTCTCCGCTTTCCTCGGACAAAGTGCAAGAACTAGAGCCAATAGAGGTCGCACCAAGGCACGAGCGCTTACTACAAAACTTGGGACAAGCGATCTGGCGACAAGTCCGGTCGTGGTTTGTAGTATCTCGCGCCGAGTTAGAGGCGTTGAATGCCCGTCCAAAGTCTTATAAACATAGAGAGAATAATCCCTTAGAGTTTGTACGTTCTCATCTGTACCACGCCATGGTCGATGTGGTATCCAGTCTGCTAGGCTTCGCCGTCATAATCAATGCCCTGTGAGCCTCTAACATTGCTTTGCTACCATCGAGGCTAACAACTACTTCAAAGTATACTAATTCTCGCCAGTGCAGTCTTCTATTACGGATCAGGAGCACGTGGATCTGAATCTCCAGCTAGCTTATTCGATGCCCACACTCTGATCAACAACACGATTGGCCAAGGTATGTCACATCCTTCGGGTCCTGTAAGCTTCACAAATCCCTGGAAATAGCTGCCGCGTTACTCTTTGCGCTCGCTTTACTTGCATCGGGCCAAAGTGCTTCTCTTGTCGCCACCGTAGCAGGGCAAAGCGTTTCAGAAGGATTCCTGAACTGGAAAGTCTCGGTCAGCCCTATCCTTTGTTGTGACGAGAATCATCACTCACTGATACGACAGCCCGTTGTACGCCGCCTTCTAACGCGTATGCTAGGACTGATACCTTCTATGATTGTTGCCATCGTCGTGGGACCAAACGGCGTCGACTCCTTGCTTGTTATAAGTCAAGTCATCTTGTCGATAATCCTCCCATTCATCATATTCCCGCTGATATACCTCACCTCATCGTCGCGCATCATGCGAGTACACAAAACGGCTCCAAAACACGCGGACACCAGTCCTCCTGCGGAAACTTCCTTCTTACCTGCTCTCACATCCTTGGATAGTGACCCGGAGATAATTCAGACCGAGGATTTCGTGGACTTCAGCAGCGGGAAGCTCATGATGTCGGTCGGGTGGTTGATATGGTCAGTGATTGTGGTAGCTAATGTCTACGTGCTTGTAACTCTAGGCATGGGGCAAGATAGCTGAGCTCAGTCACAAATCGTGTGCGTGATGAGATGTGCCTCTGTACCTATCTAGCTGTACACCTCAAAGCTTTCGTCCCCATGTGTGTTCTGCATGTCAGTAGTCATGTATACTTCCCTGCGACTTAACAATTAAACATAGGTTCATCCCTATGGGTTTGTGCATATTTTATCCCACGCCTGTTGTGCCTCGATTCCTATTTGCATGTTCTTAGTACCTTCCTTAGTTTTGAGTCTCTCCATTGTCTTTTTGTTTCATTACCTTCTGTTATCCGTCTTCCAATATCTTTTATCTCCTGTCTTCTTATGTTGGAACGCACCCTCAGCCTCTCTTGCTTACCATCCGGCACTGTCCTCTGTGCACCATTCCCGCGGGGATGTTCTAAGAATCTTGCAATGATATAAGCATCGAAATGAGCTCAAGAAGTTCGAGTACTTTGTTGATCTGAGCTAGCAATTGAGTAAACTTCGATAAATAATATACATCAAATCATGTAACTTCCAATACTGCGGCAGTGACGCATCGGTAGCGGGATGTGTTTTTCTATGCCACCAGTATTGACTTTGTTGGCTTCATCAGGTTGGCGTCCTCGTGATACGACAGTCTTTCGAGAAGTAACTCGCCACGTTCCGGGAGCGCAGGTGAATGTAACTGCACGGGCAGCAGCTGAAGTAGAGCGTGTCTGAGCACTATCAGGGGGTCATTTAGATTGGCAACTCTCAGTCTATTCGTAACTACTTTCTACTCACCGGGTTAGCCATCTTGTGGTTGTAACGGAGCTGTTTCTTCATTCTCCATTGAAAACGGTTATTACAACGATATTGCATGGACGAGGCTCTGAAAACGAGTGGGTTGCAAATAACACTGTGATCCATGGCGGCGTAAAAATGTGAGGCCGTACGCATTACACGTAACGAGAAGTCGTAATCCCAGCACAAGCGACATTCGGGGGACCCGGACCTGTATTCAGGACATTAGTACGAGCCTTTTGACATACTAATGTCTGAATTTACCCAGCAATTGAGGAGTAACGCTGAGTTTGCACTTGGATGCACTACTTTAGAGTGTCATACCCAGGAACCAGGGACATCATAGATCAAATACGTAGGCATATGCGACGCGTTCGCCGTCGGCACCGCTGAGCACTGAGGAATGATAATCTGCATGTACACAACATAACACGTATCTATACGGCATCTTACGACAAGTGCAACAGGGAAAAATCGACCTGAAAGAAATAAATGACGCAGAAAAACAGTAACATAAGCACAAGAACAGACAAGCAATAGTTCAAGAAGTTGACGTTTTAGGACCTTTTCTGCGAAGCCTTGATCCCAAGTAGTTAATATAAGTACACGTTGGGAATCTTACGGACTCACAAGTATGGCCATTAGTTGTTGGTAATTCGGAGTTCCTGGCTGGGGGGCACCAGGTGGCATGCTAGACATGGGAGGTGGGGACATCATTGACTGAGGTGGCGGAGGAGGCATTCCATATTGCGATTGCATTTGTTGGGGGGCAGTGCCTTGACCCTGCTGACCCTGCGACTGTTGTAATAATGCAAGGATATTTGGAGGTAAACTAGGAATTCCAGTGTGCACCTGGCCTGGCTGAGGAGTGGGTGTCTGAGAAGGCATCTGAGCATATGGGTTAGCACTGGGGCCAGGCGGAGGAGGATAAGGCGCTGCGGGTTGCTGAACGGGTGGTGGTGCATAGTATGAGTTTTGGTGTGGGGGTGGAGGGGGCATTCCTAGTGAGCTTGGGGGAGGTGCTGGTGCTGGCGGTCCCTGTTGCATCGTGGGAGGCGGCGCTGTGCCATTCTGGGGTTGTTTTAGTGCTGCAAGCAGTTGCTGAACTTTGCGAGCCTGCTCCAATCGATCTCCTGTGCCCTAATGAACTGTCAGCAGTGTGGGACACTTGTAAGAAACAGATACGTACAGTTTGATTGGCTGATGGCGGGGGTTGATGATACTGAGTGGCCACTGGCGGAGGCTGGTTATACTGAGGGGCTGGCGGGGTTTGATTATACTGAGTGGCTGCCGGCGGGGGCTGATTGTACTGAGATATTGCTGGTGGGGGCTGGTTATACGTAGCGACGTTCGCCGGCTCGTTATACGAACCAGAACCCGAGCCAAGCCCGCTCGAGAAAGGACCGCGGGAATCAAATCTGTCTCCATAGCCACCCCGGCCGCCACCGCCACCACCACGCCCACCACCCCTGTAATCTTCTTCAAAGCGCCCGCGATCACGATCCCTGCCAAAGTCATCACGCCGGTCCCAATCCTCGAATGAGCCACGGCCTCGGCCACCGCCACCCCGACCCCGACCACGACCCCGACCCCGAAATCCGCGCCCACCATCATCCCAGTCCCGCCCACCGTCAAATTTTTGCTCGCGGCTGGCATAGCATGTAAGCACAAAGATGAATAGCAAGTGATATCACATACCGCTGAGTAGGAGGACCGGAAATCTCAGACTCCTCCCATGCATACGTGATGTCCATGGTTCCGTCTTGCAACCCTTGGTGTCGGAGACGATCGAATGCCTCGTCGCAAGCCTGAGGGCGGTGAATATTATTACGTAATACCAACATACATCAAAACTGACCCTGATATCATAGAATTCAACATAACGCTGACTGCATACGATGGTCAGTAAACTAGGCGATCGGAGAAAGATCCAACATACTCAGCGCGATCGCCGACAGGCGTGACCGACTTAACGTCTCCGAACTGTTGAAATTTACGTCTAACCTCATTATCGTCGATAGTCTGAACAGAGTCCTTGAGTGTGACGATTAGATTACCCTGAAATTGCTGAACAAAAATTCAGTTGTCATTCGAGAAATGAGCGAGATTGCTACCAACCTGATTCTTGTCACGATCGCCACCTTGCTTTTGGTCATCGCGTGGAAGAGAATAATGAACATCGATCTGAAAGGACGATAAACTCATTGATGATCATCGCAGTGAGGTGCATGAAAGCTTACGGGTCTTCCACTTATCTCAGAACCCTGCAGACGATCTCTGGCGCGCTCAGCTGCACGAATATCGTACTGAACCAAAGCCTTAGTGATGGTGGAGGGAGTTCCATTTGAAACTTACGAAGGTCACGAAAACCATTCCCCGCGTTGCAATGAGATCGAAAAAGGTTTTGATATCTCCATGCTCTTCGAATGAACGACGGACGTCCTCACTGTTCGTCTCATACTACAAAAGTAGCTCAAGATTAGCAAATCAAATCCGTACCAGAACACGTGGAGCTGCCTCCAACTCATTGACTCGCCTTAATGTTGCGTATAAACAAAGTACGACAAGGACGCTCGCGTTGGATTCGCTCTTCAATTATTGAATCGTGGACTTTGTCATCCCGTTCTCGACGCACAGTTCGCCTCTGAGGTCGCATACCAAATCCACCTTCGTCATAGTTGGCGTCGGGTCCGTCTGACAAAGAATCAAACACCAGTGAGATCAAGACCTTGCGACGGTACCAGAAAACCAAGCTGAGGGTAAGGCAGAACAAATAGACGTAGCGCAGCAAATTAGGAGAGGCGGAGATAACTCCAACTCAGCCGAAACATTTGAACTCCCAATCGTGAAATTCGGACGACAGGTTCCCTGGGAGATCTCAGATTCCATCATCTGCAGTTTTTCTTCCGACTTCACTGCTCTCGCTAAAGAATAGCTTAAGCTCGCGAGTGCGTCTTAATGTCTGAGATGCCTCCATGAAAGGTTTCGCCGTTGGCAATATAAGCCTGTCAATTTTTTTTTGTCGCTATAATTTGCATCCCATGCGAAGCTGCGCCGCCAAAGTTCTGCCTGTATTGGCTCATTTTCAGTCTTAGCTTCAAGCGCACCTTCATAATTACCATAACCCTGGGCATAACCATCTGACTGGGTTTGGGTATTGAACTGAGTGGAGGGCATTCCACTACCATAATTACCACTGCCGTTCTGGTAGAAGGGGTCTTGCGAGCCAGAGTCGTAATTATTGTAGAGGCCCATATCGCCTTGAGGCGGCCCTTGATCATAAGTGTTGGAGACACCGCCATCGTAATTGCCAAAGTGACCACCCGGTGCACCTTGGCCACCTTGGCCGCCTCGGCCACGGCCAAATCCTCTTCCACGAGGTGCCCCACCTCTGTGATGGTAAGATCTATCCGGCCCAGGCCCTGGTGGGCCCCCCCTTCTGTTGGCAGGATTTTCGTAAACTCCTCCGTAAGGATGATGACGGTTCATTTTCTTTTACTGAGGGTGGAGGGTAAAGCGAGCTGATATGTGAATGCTTAAAGATCCGGTGGAACACGTGTACGGGAAGATAGAGAAAAAACTGAAGAATAACTCTGAATAAACTTCTGAAAGTATTGTCTCAACTCAAGAGGAATACGCGGAAAGCGAAAACCAACAGAGGAGCTGTCTGATGATGATGATGGTGGTTCGGGTCGAAGCCGTTGTCAACGTCTAACAAAAATTTCCGCTATAGGTGAGAAAATACACGTAATCGAATCTTCCAAATGCGGATCATCGACGTTGCTCGCGGTCAAAGTCGCTTGTGCTACTTACTCTGTGTTACCCCTCCACGATGTCGAAGCAGTTTCAGTTCAAGCTCGTTCTTCTAGGTAAATAAATGCGGTTTAAAATCTATGAAAACTGAGCTCATAATACTTCTCAAGGCGAGTCGGCCGTCGGGAAATCTAGGTAATGCGGAGCGTCGTTATTATCTCGTGCGCAAGTCTCCAGCTCACTCGCGACAGCTTGGTCCTGAGGTTTGTGAAAGATCAGTTTGATGATTACCGGGAAAGTACGATTGGTGGTGTGTATCATTCAAAAATCCATCTTCTTTCACTGAACTCCTGGCCACACAGCCGCGTTCTTGACACAAACCATTACCTTAGAGGACCAGACGACTGTTAAGTTTGAAATATGGTGAGTCGTATAAATTTCTGGTATCTACGCAAACTCAAATATAGCTCAGGGATACAGCGGGTCAAGAGCGATACAAAGTAAGTTCCTAAATTTGCGAATATAACGTATCACGCGAATTAACGATACGGCGTACCTTCTAGTCTCTTGTATGTTTTATCCTCTTCGTGGAGTTACGTCTGATTTAGAAGATCCTAGGCGCCAATGTACTATCGCAACGCAAATTGTGCAGTTGTCGTGTATGACATCACCCAAGCGGCTTCTTTGGAGAAGGCGAAGACATGGATTCGTGAACTGCAACGCCAAGCGGACCCATCGATAGTAATAGCTCTGTGCGGCAACAAATTGGATCTCTCCGCACGCAGACAAGTTACGGAGGAGGAAGCGAGTAAATATGCCGATGAAGAAGGTCTTCTGTGGAGCGAGACGAGCGCAAAGACAGGAGAGGGTGTAAACGCCATCTTCAATGCAATTGGTGCGTTCGGTCTTTAATGGGACCGCTGCGCTCTAACTTGATTTGACGCACAGCCAAGAAGCTTCCGTTAACTGCACCGCCCTCAGCCCGTGGTGCTCGCGTTGCAGCACCTGGCACTACGCGGCAGAGTGTAGACCTCAACAGGCAGTCAACAGCTCACGGTAGTGAAGCTTGCAATTGCTAGATTCTATGTACAATGCCACACATGCCGTATGGAATTCCCCTTTATCTGACTTAGTCTGTTCCCGCCCTTACTAGCCGTAATCATAACCTACTTCAATGCTGCACCTCCCGGGATACATATTCATCGCCGCCAGTATGCCAGAAGTCGGGGGATATGATCAGCTTGGTATGATGATTCTGTTATAAGCCAGTTTCAATGAATGCTCTATGCGGAAAATATGATATGCTACACGTGTGGTCTAGACGAAAAATACAAGTAACTCAAGTCCTAGCCCTGAATACGGCAGTGATAGGGAAGGTAAGCATTTGGGTATCATAGACATTCAACTTCCCGTGCACCTCCTGTTGAATACGTCAAACGTCTCTTTCACATGTGGACTGTCAAAAGAATGGAAATCAGGCGAATGTTCTCCGTCGATCATAGCGGAAAGGCACGACAATGATTCGTGATCATTGACGAGCACCGCTAAACGGCGGGGGCGGCGGGGATAAGGCGATAATGGAAGAGAGCGCCCTGAATCGATGCTGAAGCATGACAAGTGTAGGTCGTCAGGTTTTCCGGGTGGTTTGGGAGCAACTTCGAGCACTGGACTGGGTGGAGTGACCGAGGGTCGGAGCATGCTGCGCACAGGAGAAGAGGAGGAACGGGTTAAATCGTGTGGTGGCGGTTCATAATCGGGCAAGCTGAAGAAAGAGTCATGTATTTGGTTGCTCCTTCCTGAATCCTCATGACGTAACTGGTTACTGGGTAGTAACAAAGACTAAATTGAGTATTAGCCATGGCCCATCGTGGATATATTCACTACAGAATGTTCGCCAGCTCACCTTCGCCACATCTGACACAGAACTCAATATGTCCCCGAGTTGTATGCATTCCGAATCAGAGACTGATTCGGAATTTCTCGCGTTGCTTTCTTCAGGGTCATGGATCCAGGGGTGGACATCTTCCTGATATGGCTCTTCTACGCCTGTTTCTGTGAGACGCTCTACGAAAGAGCTTGGAATCCACCCGAGACGGTCCCCCTCAGGACGCATAGCAGCCCACCATCCTGATTCCTCCATCTTTACAACAGTGAGAATCTCATTACGGGTGAACGAGAGATGATCTGGATCGTCTGACTCGAAGTCAAACATACATATCACGTTGCAGATGAACCACTCGGGGTCGCCTGTACTAGGCGTCAGACCCGATGTCGTTAGACTGTATTCGGATAAAGGAGAAGGAGAATCAGGAGAGGTCGAATAATGAGCCAGAGGAAGTGAGGAGTCTATCAACACTCGGAGGGGCTGCCGTTGTGGTGACGAAAACGAGGCCAGCATCGTAGCAGGTGCTGCGGGTTTTGAGAAGAAGACCCTAGATCATAGGGTGTGGGTCTTTCTATGTATGAGTGGCCCAAGTTTGACAACGGGAAGCCACAAGTATCATTAAGGAAGGAGGTACCCTGCGCGAATGACGAGATTTTCAGAAGGATAAGGGATACGATCAACTGCAACCATCATGACATGGATTCCCACTACTTACAGGTGACACGGGCGCTGAAACTATAGCTGTAGTTATTTGAGGATACCAGGTTGCACTTTTGACCCAATGATCGATACCTGCGCATGCGAACCTAGGGTCACATCGCCGAGACAACCGTCGAATCGTCACAGCAGTAACTTGGGACATGTATGGAAAGTAACCATGTGGTTGGCTGTTGTCCGTCATGATCGCAATTGGAGTGACCTCGGGATTTCTGAGCCAATTAATAATGGACATTGGATACGCTCCGGGGCACGAGCGCAAATGGGCGTCAGACTGAGCTAAGAGATAATCGGCGTCCTCGTTGAGCAGCTACCTGTATCCATCGGGCCTAATGATAGCTTAGGTCAGTGTGTATTTCAGGCATAGTCGCAACTACTGCAATCACTTGACCCGTTTCTGTTTGGTCTTGTATCAGGCCTCATTGCCTAGCCAAATATAGGTTCGCCGTGTAAGGGGAGAAGGATCGTGTGCTGTGTCGTCCTACAATCCACTATGCCTCCGTCAACGTGGAATACGGCTAAGGCGAAGGTGCAGAACTTGTAAATAATCATGACACGTTTTCTGAACTTCGCCTGCACAGGTGCAACTCCGGTACACCGTTATCGCAATGATCTCCCGTTACCGTTGCTTAATAAGTTCTTGCATGCTTTAGACTCTCCGTTCAACGGCTTCGCATAGCGCAGCAGAAGAAGGAGGCACACGCTAAAGGCTCTCGCAGGGATATAGCCCTGCTCCTGGAGAAGGGCAAAACGGAGAGCGCACGAGTCAAAGTAGAAGCTGGTAGGTTTCCTCCCCCTAGCTAGGACATCGGTTGTTCAATTATTTGGTATGTTCGTGCGTGCGACGTGCGACGCCAGTCATCAACGAAGATGTGAACCTTGAGTTATACGAGCTTCTTGAACTTTACTGCGAGTTGCTCATCGCCCGCTTCGGCCTTCTTGACCAAAAGTATGGAGCTCTATTGATTTGTTTCCGAAATTGATTCATCCACCGGCAGTACTCGAGACCCTGATCCCGGAATCAGCGAAGGTGTATGTAGCATCATACACGCAGCTCCGAGAACGGAAGTGAAAGGTGAATCAACACTGTGACATAAATCATACTGCTCACTGGTGTTCCGCCTCAGAATTACTGATCCTGCGCGACATGCTGATGCACAAGTATGGGCGCGACTTCTCCGTAGCTGCGATGGAAAATCGAAGTGGCTGTGTGAGTGAACGTGTAAGTATGTTGCCCGCGGCTATTTTAAACGAAGTCTTACGATTTCTTCTGCTGTACCAGATAATGAGGAAACTCGTCATAGAAACACCCTCGGAAGAGTTGGTTGACGGGTATCTCGGCGAGATCGCTAAAGCGTACAGTGTCAAGTGGGCTTCTGCTTCATCAATCACTGCTGCAGCACAAGGAAGCAATGTGGTTCGTTGATTCGGTTTCAAATTGGGACGTGATCTCATACAGTCCTCTCCAAAAGAATGGCGCAACAGGCAGCGACACACTGGAGTCGCTTCCGTTGTACTCCCAGGAAATTTCTAATAAGTTGCCGGATATTCTTCTGACTGAAGACGAAACCGAGAAACCGAAGGTATCAGCCGGAGGAAAATCCAACCAGGCGGAGTTCTCGAAAGAGGAAGCTGAGGATGAGTTCGCCGTATTGGCACGACGCTTTGAGGAATTAAAGAAGCGTTGACTAGGTGTAGTGTACACTCCTCTGTGTGATGCGGCTTATCTGCTTTTGTGTATATCCGAACCCTCAGTGATTCTCCGTCTTATGAAGCTATGTGATCACGATTCACGAATCTTAGTGACTTCCGGAGATTTCTATTACCCCCGGGCTGTACGTATCAGCTTAATTATGCCAAGTCAGGTGCGCGAATTGATTGTACTAGAGGCGCCAACTTTGTGTCGTTGTTTATGTCCGCCGGATCCCATGGAAGGGTAGAAAATTTGTAACACCTTAAGGATTACAACAGTTTGTCTGATCGGATGCGCCCACTGAGTGACTATTATAAACTTGCAATCAGGTTGAACCAGGCTTCATGTGTATTGGCGAGTCGTCACGGTATCTAGTCATCATGACATCGTACTGATGGAAATTTGAAATACTGATGCAGCAGTCCTGATTGCCAGTAACAGTTAGAAAATTTGATATCAACTGCGAGGCCAGGCTTAATTTATTATATGTACTCGTATTAATATTTGGGGTGAGGGGTAATCTCACGCCAATTTGCAGATTTTGAAGACTACAACGCTACATCGAAATTCGAGGTTCAAGGAAGACTGAAACGGACGCACTCGACTTTATCCACTAGTCCGAGTCGGTGGACTTACAATTTGACTGCACACAAGATTGTGGAGTCCTGGTATTTTGATTTCCC
Source organism: Suillus hirtellus (assembly GCA_016695485.1). Classification (NCBI taxonomy): domain Eukaryota; kingdom Fungi; phylum Basidiomycota; class Agaricomycetes; order Boletales; family Suillaceae; genus Suillus; species Suillus hirtellus. The sequence goes on from MU172335.1 coordinate 217,510, forward strand.
AGTCGAGCATGTCCAACTCGCCACAGACGGTATAGACGCGAGAATGCATATTTTATTCAAGCGGGCCTTTCGGACCATTGCAATTGCACATTTTGGCCTGATTCTGCTCCAACTGTCAGCATTGCAACTCGGCGGCGGAGCATTGAGTCAGAATCATAAAGTCCAGAACTACCAAATAAACGGACCGCCGGAGTGGACGCTGTCTAGCGCCAACAATATTAATGCGACCGGCCGCACAGATACTAGTAGTTGTATGTCAGATTCGGTTTCCAAAAAAGTGAGCGACTACAAAATTATTGTGACTGCGCTAGTGATCCGCCGACCAGCTGAAATTAGTGATTGTCTCTAGAAACTCTGAGCACGGGGACAAATTCAGGGGCCTCCAGACCTTGTTTTGGTTCACAAACGTTAAACCGTGAAACTTTTTAACAAGTACTCAAGAAAATGATTTTTTACAAATGTGTGTTACCTTGGTTCATGACTTGAAACGATGTCAAACTGAGAAGCCAGTGATGAAAGAGAAGTACTAGTAAAGGTGATTGTTCGGGCTGAGTCGGATAAGACGGGAAAAATGGAAGTCCGGTAGTCGCCGGACAGTCCTCGGGCACGTGGAAGGGGTTCAAATCCGTTCACGCGATTGCAGCGGCTGGAGGTTGGATCAGAGTGCGGAGCAATTATCACGTCTCCGCCGGGAAGTTTATGTTTGACTGAATCAAGACTGAATTTATAATGACATCTTTCCACCATACCTATTATAAATATTTCTTCATCTCTGACCGTTTCATCCATGCCTATCCTTACCATGTCCCAGTCTTATCACCCTTTTCCTCATGCAATGAGTTCTGAGGACGCTGACACCGACATCGACTCAGACTCCGAGTCTGACAAATATACAGACATGTCTCTTGACGCGTTTAGCGTCGCGAGCTCAAGAACGTCCGTAGACGTCTCTATGCGTTCTCAATCCCCAGCTCCCTCAGTATTCTCCGCAACGAGTTCTTTACGAGCCCAAGCGTACAGACAAGAATACGGACGAGGCCTGAACAATTATTCAGAAGTCTACCGCTTACCAGCCGACGATGAAGAACTTGACCGTTTGGGTGCGGTTAAAGTGACCCCTTTTCATCCCCCTGTGGTCTAACACTCAGCACAGATAGACAGCATGACATGTTTTGCAAAGCCATTGGCAAATTTCCACCACCCATGCCCGAAATCATGGCAGAGGATGAGTTTGAGGTTAAAGCCGTTCTTGACCTGGGTTGTGGCAGTGGCAGCTGGTGAGATTCTTCTTTTCGAAATTTTTAACTATGCTCACATGTGCAGGATAATGGACATTGCGAGAGAATTCCCAAATGCAACTGCGGTAGCAGTGGATCTCGTTCCCATGCAGTCAACGTATGTGCTTGTGTTAACCCCTGTTCATTTAACCTTTCCTGAGCGAGCTACTCCTTGGCAGATCCATGCCCCCAAATTGCAGGTGAGAAAGATAGCTGCGATTATTCGGCGCTACCTTTCTTAGCTAGATCCTTTGCTTGATTTAGAAGTGAAGTTGACGACATTAATCTCGGCCTGGAGCACTTTTATGGCGATTTCAACGTCGTCCATACTCAATTAATTTCTTCCGGTGTCAGTATATTCAATCCGGGTATTTTTTTTTAAAGTACTGACGTTACCTCCCTGTGCCAGATTCGGGATTACCAGGGGCTCATTAACCATATCGCTCATGTCCTCCGACCAGGCGGTCTAATAGACATCACCGAATTTCCATTCTACTTTACTGGTATTGAGAAAACATCTATTTGTCCCCCAGCAGGCACCTTTGAACCGCCGTGGACACCTCTATGGATGTCTTATGCGAACAGGGCCGTTCGTCAACGGGGCGGTGATGCGGACGCTTCCTTGCACATGCACCGATGGGTATGCGAGCACCCGGCATTCGAAAATGTCGTGTACCGCGAATTCTGGATACCATTGTCCCCGTGGCTAAAGGGCAATGACCCTAATAGTGTCTGGTGGAATGGTATTGGGACGACTATGCGAGATGACGTCAAAGTAAGTCAACCGAATATGACGTAAAGCTCTTGTATATTAATTGCGCTTGCAGGCATTCATGAGATCCGGTCGCCCTTTGCTCCTCGGCAATGGGTTATCAGAAGAATTTGTGGATCAACTGGAAAATAATGCAGTGGCGGAATTGGATGAAGCAATCACTCCTGTTTACGTTTGTATACAAAACGTCTATGCCCGTAAGAGAGCTTGATTCTGGTGCATCTTGGTCCTATTTATTCATCTGTTCTACTTACCACTTTGGCATATTTGGACTCGCGTGGGCATCACACTAGAATACTGTATCATGGGATATTTCTCTCTTTCTCCATTCTCATTACCGTTCGATACCTGCAATAACCACGCTTTCTTCATGGCATCACGACACAGGATATATTTGACGTAGATGATCACAGACCAGTCTTAATCTAAGCGTCTTGAAACAAAAAAAGGGTATGTGTGTGGATGTATTCGTGCCCCTGCATATGTGAACAATAAGACTAACCGAGTCAACTTCGGTACTGGGGTGGAGGAGAAGAAAGGTTTCTTTCGGGCATGTCTATACGCGAAGCTATAATTTCCAGTATTCTATCCACTTCTGAGTCTGGTATCTGTACAGACGGCTCCAGCCTTGATGGCCTCGGAGAATGGTACACCTCCCGCGCAGAAAGTGCAGGAGAAGAAACGCTGACCGGTGGAGTTGGCAAAGGACGCTGCCGACTACGCGCACTAGAAGGCAGAGAACCACCCGATATATTACTGTCTTCGCTGTATGGGCTTGAAGAACTTGTGACAGACCCAGGACCACGTGCAAGTGCCCTTTCGCGCAGTGAATCATTGACACCAATGCTTCTGCCGATTGGTATCAATGGGAATTTTTCCGGGCGAATATTGGCGGTGGCGCTTGAAATAGTGTATGGCGTAGCGAGTGCGGGGAACTGCGTAGCACGAGCCCTAGGAAGAATTTCGTTTGCTAGTAAGTTGGAATCTCGTCTCAAAATTGCTGTTTTAAGGCGTCGTGAACGTCGCCAGAAGAGGAAACCGACGACTAAGGCAAGCAAGACGACCACTCCTACGATGGCGCCAGCTATCTCGCCTGTATTTGAGGGCTTCGATGACGATGACCTTATCGAGGAAGCCGCTTCAGTTCCGGATCTTAAACTTTCTGATCGGTGGACTTACAGTGTGGTCGGCTGGGGCTGGTAGAGTTTCACGGAGTTTATTGCAAGCTTGTTGCCATCTTCACTCGTATCGGCAATATTTAAAACATAATTTTGTGTTGGATCTAGGCCCCCTTCATAGAACAAGGTAGTATCCGGAATGAACCAGAAGCTGCTTGCGTTGAGTACGGATTGGGTACCATTTAGAGACTGATAAATTCACAAGTAAGCTCTCTGGCTTTAGAATGAGACGTGCAATGCGCACCACTGTGTATTGCCAATTACCCCAATTTACAATACCTTGTAGGACCACTGCGGATGACCCTCCGAATGTAGTAGACACACTTGAACCCATGGTTTCCGTAAAATGGAAGAAGCTTCCAGGGACATGTGTATCTGTGCTGACAGACCAGTTCCCGGTATAGTCGAGGAACGTGGTGTTCGTATTACTATATGATGCCATTTGGGGGATTGCTTGTCTGATAGAAAGTTCAGGCGCTCCCGAAACGGATTTCGTTGACTATTGACGTACTCAATATAGATTACAGCATTTTCAAATGCAAGTTGCTGTCCTGAAGTTGGGTGGGCAGTCAGAGTGAACGTGTGCATTCCTTCCGACAGCGTTTGCGAAGAGTACAGGACATCACTGGAGGAGCTGAGGGATGAGGAGAAAATTCCGTCTACTGTGACATCGAATGTGCAATTTGCTGCTCCATGGAGTTCTATCCCTGTGCCTTTATCGGCCGTAACCAATTCAGGATCGCAAAGGAGGATTCATACAATAGCTCAACGTACCATAAAATGACAAGGTAACATTAGCGCCTGGCAGCGAGGTAATATGTGCTGAAATGCCAACTCCTGGATTCGCGAATGCCGTATTATATCCAGTCTCCGAGTACCAAATTTGCCAGCCATTTCCCGTTCCAAAACCATCATCTGTAAATTAAGTCAAGTCAACGTGAATCAATGTTGAAATGAAAAGCGATGAAAGAACTCACAGTAAGGATAATACGTAAATACTGGGCTCGTATCATTCAGAGTTATATTCCATGAGGTTGCCATTTGAAGTCGCGTAATACAGTGGTCACTGGCCTGCACTTGAAGGCTGCCGCGTTTTACGATGTGGCACTTTTTGCTTGATACTAGGTGTTGGGAATTGATTTGGGCTAACACATACAAGCGCCTGTAGTGCTATTTTTGATGCCGGTGTGACATATTATCGAATATGGCCCATCAGTGCCTTCATGATGTTGCGTATCATCGAATTGACAGCTTGTTTGGGCTATGTCAGACTGTTGCTGATCATCACGAATTGACAGGGTTGGTAAGCCAGAAATCCATGGGAGTGATTGCGCCACAGCCCCGGGACCCACGATACTTCTTACTGTGGGTGCCAGGGTCTGGCCAGGGAGACAGGAATTCCGTCAAGGGACATAAACAGTGTTCGCTGCATGAGAGACTATGACACAATTTTAGCGTACAATGTCACGGCAAGTTGTCGTCAGAATAACCTATCTCAAGAATACAGCAAGTGGTGCCTTCTACGATCATGCACTCGCCAAGGTCCTGATTTATTGAATAATGGAAGCTTGAATTTGGGGCTATAAAAATCCATCAGGTGATGCACTGGTAGCACTGCGTTTTGCCCACGAGGAGATGAGGCGGATCATCAACTGCCTTCAATTATATCTGTCTAAACCCCGTGCAACGTCACGGATGTCGTATGAGGGTCACCATTGATCCCCTGTCATGCCGCTGCGCAGGCACTTAGGGTCGAAACCTGGTCTATACGACCACTCATGCATGGACGAGTCGAGTGGCGGATGTTCAAAACTCAAAGTTGTGTACGTATGCTAATCTCGAAGAGTACGTACGCTCAAGGCCCGTGGCGACCCTGCCCTTGCTGTCAGAATAACCATCAACGGTGACTCATCTGTCCGTGATATGGGTGAAGCTTAACGTCCTTCTAATGATTACCGGCGACTAGCTCCGACCTGGTCATGGGTCTGCGGCCACAGTCAGGATGATGGACAGGTATGGTACCATACAGAAGACGCCTGATGCACATCCGGTATTATGTCTAGAAAGGAACAAAAGGTGGAATAAAAAACCTAGATAGAGCTCATTAAGATATCCTGACGTGACAATCTAGAAGGGGAAACGTACCAGTACGTGGACTTGAAGCCCGCGATCAACGTTTGCTAGTGCATTGGTCGAGGCAGGCATAGAGGTACCGACAGATTGTCAGCACTGAGTCTAAAGTAGAACCTCAATGCTGTGAGCTCGACATTTAATAAACGTGCCGGTTGAGCGTTGAGCCCAGTAGTAGGCCTGAGAGAGGAGGATGAAAGAGGCGTGAAATAATCATAGGAAGGGACTCGCTTTATACAGTACTGGCCATGTAGGCCATGGCCACCATCATTGCTACCTAAGACTCGAAAAAGAGCGAATTGAGCAGAGTCTGCAGACTGTCCGAGCGAGCCAACTTTCATCTCGACTCCCTCAGCCCCAGAAACTATTACTGTAGATTGGGCGAGCCCACACGTAAGTACATGGTACTACAAAGTGCACCGCCGAAAACCTAAACCACTAGCCCTGAGATATATTTATAATGTGAGTTTCTGTGACATTGAAGGGGAGCACGGAAAAAAAACTTTTGAGGAACATTTGATCTTTGCGCATATGGGCTTTACAGCATAATTCATTGACTTATGTACCAGCTTGAAGTCTATTCAATTCCGCCTGGTTGTCAGGTGTTGTAAATGGTTTTCGCACATCGTATCTCTGTACGTAGACTCTTACTTGGACTCGGGAGTGTTGAAGCGCTTGACCAAACAATGACCAAACAAACAATTCAGCTCGACCACGTCGTGCATTTCGCGATCGCCGACCTGCAGCTCGTCCTTTGATCGCTGTCAGCAATGGCTTACGTCTCGAAAAAGGAGGACGAGAGCGGCCTTAGTTCTTACTATAATAACAAGACAACAATTATTCAAGAAGCCCGTGTTTTCAACGACTCTCCAATTAGCCCCAGGAAATGCAGGGCCCTCCTCACTCGTATTGTCTATCTGCTTTACATCGGGGAGACCTTCAGCGCGCAGGAGGCAACAACTTTGTTCTTTGGAACAACAAAGCTCTTTCAACATAAGGATGTGTGTTCCTATTCTCTTCTTATTGCCATGCAATGACCAGCTCATGTCTTGTGAAGAGCGCTTTGAGGCAGATGGTGTATCTGGCCATCAAGGAACTTGCAACCACCGCTGAAGATGTCATCATGGTCACAAGCAGTATTATGAAGGACATGCAACCGAACTCCGAGGTCATATACCGGCCAAATGCAATTCGTGCACTTTGCCGAATCATTGACGTGCGTCTGCCCAAATTATGGAGTCCCATACACTCACCGCTGTATAGCCTTCCATGGCTCAAGGTGTAGAGCGTTTCTTCAAAGCCGCAATTGTAGACCGAACACCCTCTATCTCATCTGCGGCACTCGTGTCCTCGTATCACTTATTCCCTCTTGCAAAAGACGTTGTCAAGCGTTGGGTGAACGAAGCTCAGGAAGCGGTCAGCGCGAAGTCTTCATCATCCTTCTTCCCCGGATCATCAGGTGGTGGTTATCTCAATTTTGGCTCATCCGGAAATTCGAACAGCGGTTACCAGCCTATTCCTTCAACGAGCTACATTACTCAATATCATGCACTTGGTCTTCTGTACTTGATTCGCCAGCAGGATCGGATGGCTGTGACTAAAATGATACAGCAGCTTGGTGGGGGCAAGTCTGGTGCAGGCACAACGCTTAAAAATTCTATGGCCCTTTGCATGCTTATTCGGTATGCTGCAAAAGTGATGGAGGAAGATCCAAAGTACGTCTGTGGACGTGTTATGAAACCAACTCCTTATTTTGGTTTTAGTATTCAAAGGCAGATCCTCGATCTTTTAGAAGGATGGCTACGTCACAAGAGTGATATGGTCAATTTTGAGGCAGCACGTGCTATTTGCGAGATGAAGAATGTCAATGCTTCGCAACTCACCAAACCAATAGCAGGTTTGTAACTATTGAACTTTGATTATTTTTGTCTGACTTGTTTACAGTGCTCCAGCTATTCCTCTCTTCTCCCAAACCTGTTTTGAAATTCTCTGCAACCCGGACACTTGCTACTCTCGCTCTGACCCATCCCGCTGCTGTGGCGTCGTGTAACGTCGATCTTGAGAATCTCATCACTGACCAGAATAGGGGTGTGGCAACGTACGCCATCACCACCCTGCTCAAGGTGGAGATGAACTCGAATTAATTCTACATTCACTAATTGTTCCATAGACAGGAAATGAGGCGTCCGTTGATCGCCTTATGAAGCAGATCACTGGTTTCATGTCAGAGATCAGCGATGAATTCAAAGTCATCATTGTCGATGCCATTCGCTCACTATGCATCAAATTCCCGACGAAACATGTTTCCATGCTCGCTTTCCTTTCGGGGGTCCTCCGTGACGAGGGCGGATATGACTTCAAACGCGCCGTCGTCGAGGCTATGTTCGACATGATCAAGTTTATCTCAGATTGCAAAGAGCAAGCACTCTCGCATCTGTGTGAGTTCATCGAAGACTGCGAATTCACGAAGTTGTCCGTGCGGATATTACACCTCCTTGGCCTCGAAGGTCCCAAAGCCCCACAACCGACCAAGTACATTCGGTTCATCTACAACCGTGTCGTACTTGAAAATGCCACTGTACGAGCAGCAGCCGTCACAAGTTTGGCTAAGTTCGGCGTGAATGCGGTGGACGATGGTTTACGAAGAAGTATTGGCATTCTGTTAAACAGGTTTGTCGCTTTTCCCCGTGTAGAAAAAGCGACTAACAAAAGTTCTCAGGTGTTTGGATGACGTTGACGATGAGGTTCGTGATCGCGCCGCGATGTACTTGAGAGTCATGAAGGAGACGTCCCTTGCGGACACCTATGTGAAAGAAGGTACGTTGATTTTTCGACGATTTATATGATGTTTCATAATTTGTACAGAATCTGTATTCTCACTCGCCGCGCTCGAATCCAAACTCGTTGCGTATGTTAACGATGTTGATGCCAGTACACAGCCATTCGACGCCTCGTCGATACCAAAGATCAGTCGGGCTCAACTTGCTGCCGAGTCGACTCGTCAGTATTCTCATTCTCTCTTATTCTAAACTCTGACGCGTCCCCAGGTCCAAGCACGCTGGACACTATCGCTGCGCCCACGACGAGAGCTTCAGCATCTCCGCCACCTCCGACTGCTGCAGAAACGCAATCTGCATATGTGCAGCAACTCGCGGATATACCACACTTTGCAGAGTACGGAACCGTCCTCAACAGCAGCGTAAAGCCTGCACAGCTTACGGAATCCGAGACCGAGTATCAAGTTACGTGTGTCAAGCATATATTCAAAGAGCATATCGTATTCCAGGTCAGTAAACTGCACTGCACCTCATGGCGTTGCGTCTGATTCGGTTCCTAGTTCAATGTATCAAATACCCTCCCGGATACTGTACTGGAACAGGTGGTTGTGGTAATGCAACCACAGGCCGATTCTGGCTTGACAGAAGATGTTGTCTTCCAAATCGACTCTCTGAGTTGTGCCAATTCACCTGGAATCGTCTATGTTTCTTTCAAGCGTGATGATCCTCAGGAGTATACCACTACCTCCTTCCAATGTATCCTGAAATTCATTTCCAAAGAACTGGATCCGTCGACTGGTCGGCCGGAAGAAGAGGGTTACGAGGACGAATACCAATTGGAGGAGGTCGAGCTTTCAGCCGGTGGGGATTATATCATTCCCAGTTACGCGTCCTTTTCCTCCGAGTGGGATCGTCTACGGTCTGGTGCGACTGCTACGGAAACATTCTCACTTGGTGCCATGGAAAGTATCAAAGGTTCGTTTCACTTTTTCTGTACCTGTCTGCAATTTTTCCACGGCTGATGCAACTCACACCTCATCCACATTTACAGCTGCCTGCGACTCCATCATTGAGCTGCTCAATATGGAGCCTTTAGGTGGCACGGAGGCGCCCAGTTCGACATCTGTACACACGCTGCAACTTTCTGGTCTGGTAACTGGGGGAGGAGGCAAGGTCCTTGTCAGGTGCAGAATGACGTTTTCGAGAGGTCAGGGTGTTACGCTTGAACTTGGGGTGCGTGCAGAGCAGGAGAATGCGTGTGCCTTGGTTGTATCTGTCATTGGAGGTTAGACTTAGATCCGACACGTGGAACTTGTATCACATGGTGTCCCACTAGCCAGAGAGCAATACATACGACTGTGCATGTTCACACGTCGACTGGGAGACTAGACATTGTAAATGGCTATAAGGAGCAGTTCCAGATTCCGGCGAATGCGGCGAATATTACAAAGTCTCAAGACAACGAAATGGCATGAGTTTTTTTAAATTTTGAACGTTTACATGGTTCAAATTGCTCAGGGAAGTGTTCGTACGATTTCGTGGTTGTCGTACCACGTTCCAGTGCTTTTAAGTCACACATAATTTCCGTCATATAGTTGTGAGCCCATTCGGTTTTATCTACTTTGATCTGACTGTTCCGAAGCGTCATCCAGATTCGCAATGCATGCCCCCCTCCCACCGCCGTCGCTGCCCACGCCCAAGGCTATCCGTGTCAATACTAAAGGAGCAGTGATACTAGCCGAGGAGTCACCCGAGGTATGCGCATGGTCTATCCAAGCTACGCATCACCTTGACCGCTCATCGTAACATAGACTCGGGACAGCCGAGGAATATACCTCCCAAACTACATCGAACCAGTCTCACATATCGCAATAGACGTAAGCGCTAGTCTATATATCGTTCTAGTTCTGGTTACTGATATCAGGTCATATCGCAGATTGGCGGATCACTAGCGAAGGTCGTTTACTTTACACGTTCTCCTTCATCCCCATCTGTGATAGCCACGCAAGGCAGTAATTCCTTCTCGGGGTCCAGTGCTGGTTCCCCATCCACGTCCCCATCAAATATCACTATTCCCTGCAGCTCTTCGCAAACACGGAACGGTACACTTACACCCCTCGTCCTCGAATCCCACTACAACGGAAATGGACACAGCAATGACTACAGCCACTATCCCTCAGAATCCCTCGACACAGACCTCTTACACTCCACTATTCTTAAACGCACGACGGAAGTACGTCACATCCCTGGGGGCTCCATTAATTTTGAGCGGTTCGAAACGTCTAATATTTCCGCGCTCGTCGCCTTCATATCGGAGCTCATAACTCGGTCTGCTGCCGCCAATGGCGTCTCTATTGAGGAGATGCGCCGCAGCGTTAAGATCTCAGCCACCGGTGGTGGCGCACACAGGTTTGGGAAGCTGTTCGAGGGCGAACTTGTGGTGGATGTGCAGAGAGAGGACGAGATGGAATGTTTGATCGAGGGGATGAAATTTATGGTGACGATCCCAGAGGAGGTGTATTACTTCTCGGATGAACTCATCCAGGAAGTGACCCATCACATATCAAAGGACGTGCAGAATGAAAACGCATTGGATGGTCCTTCGTCCAGCGGGAATGTGACGCCCAGCACGAGCGCGGAGCCTGTTCTAGAGCGGCCTTCACCAGACCCGCCGCGGTATGCCGTGACGTTCGAAACGAGCGAACCTTCTGCGCATCTTCCTTGTTTGCTTGTCAACATCGGATCTGGTGTATCTATAATCAAGGTGGATGCTGATGGATCTTTTGAACGTGTGAGCGGAACCAGCCTTGGCGGGGGAACGTTATGGGGACTTCTTAGCTTGTTGACGCCAGCGCGGACATTTGATGGTAAGTGGCAGACATTGTGGCTTGATCAGTGACTTATTCTTGGCGCAGAGATGCTTGCATTGTCCGAAAAGGGGGATAATGCCAGTGTGGATATGCTCGTTGGTGATATCTATGGTTCGGACTACAGCAAGCTTGGACTCAAATCGACGATGATAGCCAGTTCGTTTGGGAAGGTTTTCAGGAGCCGAGGTGAGGCGAAGGCAGAAGGGGAACGCGGGACGTTCCGAGCCGAGGACATTAGCAGAAGTTTGCTTTACGCTGTGTCGAATAATATCGGGCAGATTGCGTGAGTTGGCTGTATATGGCACTGGAATGTGCTCTATTGAGGATAGGCTGACAGCAGGTTCAGGTACATGAACGCAGAAAAGTATGGTCTAGATAGGATCTACTTTGGTGGCTTCTTCATACGTGGTGGGTCGAGTTCCTTATATCTTAGTCATTGTGCGATGTTGATACCGTTTCAGGACATGCGGCGACGGTGGCTACATTATCATATGCTATACGGTTCTGGAGCAAGGGAACGAAGCGAGCGCTGTTTTTCCGACATGAGGGATTCCTGTAAGTTGATTGATGCTTATTGAGTATGAGGAGATTACTCAAATGAAAGTTAACTTGCAGAGGGTCAATCGGAGCATGGATTAAGAACATCGACGTGGAAGAGACGCCTGTGCTGCCGTCATAGCTTGTGTCTGTTTCTCATGTGCACTATTTATACCGTTCATTCCATTTTGGAGGTTTTGCATATACAAGGCTTATCATGTACGAGGATAATCAATCTATGAGAAATTAGCCCTGGCGTAAACCCTGGCGGCCGGATGGAAAGATGATTGCCAGTACAGTGTGGCACTGCAGAATACTACAAGGCAGTACTTACTGACTCACTGCGTACGTTCCGATTCCGATTCAGTTTAGTAACCAAGTTGGGGTTAAATTCCGCTTGATTAATAAACGTTGAAAGCTTAGCGCTTAGCTACATATGAAACGACTGCGAGTCCAAGTATTATACCAGAAAACATCCAGGAAGTGTATAGCCACGTGGGTACCCTGTGAATCCTATCCGACCCTACTCCTCTAACCGAGTTTCACCTTCACCAACGCCTCGACTCAGCACCGTCGTTATGCGTACTACTAGGATAATCATTTATTAGTAGCAAGAGGCAATGATTTATATATTATCGTTGCTGTCCTGTAATATGCCCCTCAGTGACGACAAGTAGCACCCGTGGGAATATTGATCATTATAGCAGAGTAAAAAAAGGTTGCGGATATGGAATATCAGCAGTCCATATACAAGCCTTTGTCATGTCTCTCCCTTGAAAGCTGTCCCCCATCAAGCCTCCATGGAATTAACCATGGACAACGTTCTCTTCCCTAATCATCCTTCACAATCCAATAACAACACCATATCTGCTTCTTCATCTGTCCTTGGCGACGTTGACCACGACGACCATAGCAGAACTTCAACACCTATAGCTAATATTCACGACGATGAAAAGCCAACAAAAAAACCTCACGATCCCGAAACAACAGACAAGGGCCCCTCTGCAAAGAAGCCTCGTCATCGTCACAGTCCAAACCAGCTCGCAGCACTCAACGAGCTCTATGAGAAAAACGAGCATCCCAGCCTAGACGACAGGACAGACCTAGCTGAGAAGCTTGGAATGTAAGTTCCCCTTTTGGGCACCCCTCATAATTTTATTGATTCGGTCGACGGGCGTCTCTTGCATTTATGTGCATTCAACATCCCTCTCTCCCATCCTTTTGACTTTCAGGGAAACGAAGACTGTGAATGCGTGGTTTCAAAATAAGAGAGCTTCCACTAAGAAGCGCAATAAACCAGTAACCTCTGCTTCCACTGACGCACCGCCCCCCAAAACTCCATCATCTACGCTTCCATCAATAGCAAACCTTTTAAACTCCTCATCACCTCCACCCACTGCTTCCTCACGTAACATCTCATCCCGTTCCCATCCCTCCTCCTCATCACGCAAGAAACAGAAAGATATCCTTCACCTTCATGACGACCATATCAATGATGCACATTATACTCATGACAAGTCTTTCGCCCCCGAGTTCTTGCCTCATGATCGGTTTGTGCCTGAGAGCCAGGCTGTCGATAGCGATCGGCACCATGCCGTCTATGCCGAAAGGGGCCACTTTGTACCCGACGCGGATAGCCGCTTTGTCTCCGAGAATGACGGTGCCAGTGATGGCGTTACGTCTCGAAAGGGCAGAGGCGAGCCAATTCGCAACAGAACAACCCTCGAGCAAGGTGAAGAGCTTCGTCGCGCTTATGCGAAAAATGCACATCCATCCAAGGATGAAAGAGAAGAACTCGCTGACCGAATTGGCATGTCAGTCGTCTTTCATCAAAATCATTGTACAATCCCACTGATCTTGCATCGATAGGCGCCGTCAAAGCGTGACAAATTGGTTCCAGAATCAGCGCACTCAGGCTAAGAAGCATAAGGAAGATCCCCATCCCCTCACATCTTCGTCATCTGCGACTGCAGATGGCTCATCTCACCCATCTTCTGTCAATGATGATGATCATGGGCCTTCATTGACCCATCTGAACTTCCCTCCAAGGGCATCTCACCCATCCCTCGTCCCGGACCGTCACCTGCCTCTTCCTTCTCTTCCCTTCCTCAAGTTGTCTCCACCTGAACTTGATGATGTGAAGGTTCCGCGCAGCCGAATGTCTTTGCCGCCATCCTCGAACCCTCGTCTCACTTCACCCCGCATGCGAAGAAGCGTCACCCCATATTCAAGGGACCGCGAAGAGATGCCTCGGACTCATGAGGGCATCAAAGGAGAGGACGCACAATCCCGTCCTCGCCGCTCCCGCCCTGAGCCACATCAGCTGGAAGCGCTCAAGAAGCTGTTGCATCGCACGTCGACGCCAAGTATTGAGCAAAGGAACGCCCTTGCGATAAATGTCGGAATGTGCGTCAAATTCATCCCGGCATATCGTTTACTTACCTCCCCGTCAGGGACATTGGCAAAGTCACAAATTGGTTTCGCAACATTCGCCAAACAGCCCGCAAGCGGGCTAAACGAGCTGGTGTTCCTCTTCCTCGTGCACCAAGGGGCCGTGGATATCAGTATAATTTTTCCCGTGAAACTTCATCAGGCTCGTCTTCCCAAGGCGAAGACGAAGACGATGCAATGGATCTGGATGACGAGGACACCATGGAATTTGATGTCGACGAACGCAGCGAAGAGGATTTACAGGAGGCAGTGACCCCTGGCATGTCGCCTTCTCCTCCTCCGCAAAAACGCATACGGGCACATGTTCCACATCCGATGCCTCGTGATGGGGGCAGCATTGGCGTCGAAAGTATAGGCGTGGGACTGATTGAACCCGCTGCCTTTCAAGAGCTTGAGATGGCCGTGGGAATGTCTGCAGGACCTAGCGAGTACGTTAGCGCGGATGCGGGTATGCATGCCACAACGTTTTCTGGTGTGAAGATCGAGGATGCATTGCTATTATTGAGCTTTCACCAGCATGTTGTGCATTAGGGTATGTGTTTTATTTGGTGTCCCGGGGGCAGGTACTCACGTGTTGTTTCATGTAGATAACTTCAGAGCTATTTATATCAGCAAACAATGATGTGTTTCAAAGCCTGCCCACCAAGTGTATCGACTATCATTACCATCCGCGTGTTTTTGTGACTTTTATCATTCCACCATTTGCATACCGCATGGATGCGTTCATATTCATTATTGTTGCTTAATTGCCTATATTTCTTTGGTTTCTTGCCTCACCGCGTACAATACACGAGCTCGATCTTATCTCTCTGTACTGGCACGATTTGTATGCTTTCCTGGTATTTAAACAAATTTGTCGCGGTGCATAACTATCTAGTTAGTATTTGTATGTTTTCTGTCGTAGATAATTATTCCGTGTTATGACGACTGTATGTACGTAGAGCTACAGCGAAATGTGACTGATTTACACTGAATTGCGTCTTGCGCTTCTTCCTTTCCTACTAACCCTGTTACTATTTGCGCCATAACCATCGAGGTTTGGAACAGGCAGCTTTCCCTCCTCTTCCCACTTGTCAAGAATCTCGACCGCAGCGAGATACCCCTTCTGCTGGATCTCATCGAACTTGCTGAACTGGAGTGTGCCATACTGCGCGCGTGTGAGTGTCATACATGGAGATAGAATAGTATACTTACCTCTTGAACTGGCATCTGCATATACAGGCAGTTCCGTGTGACTTTGGCTGCCTCTAGAGTGTGCACGCTCGATACGCTTCGAACACGTAAGAACAACAGAAACTGATCCTGCGGTGAGGAAAACTTACTAGGCCAATCGACTTTGGATCTCGGTAATCGCAGGCACAGTTCGAGCACTCGAGAAGGGGTTCCATCGGTTGAAAAAGAGCCACCACCCAGAAACAGAGTCACCAAAGTTTCGAGGTGAATTGTCATCGATCTGGGTAATGGAGGGTAAGGACATGCAGATAGAGGTGACAATTTTCAAGCGAAACTTACAGAACCAACATCCGCAGCAAGCACAACACTCGCGCCCATCGAGAACATTGTTGACACCTGATGCTATACTTTAGGCACCATCCAGGGTCATCAGTCATTAGCTACTCACGGGTAGGTTGTCAACTGTGGAAAACAATCTCATAAGCAACGAGTACAGGGTTGGACGACGGGACGTACTATATCCACCATCAACAAGCATGCTGCCGTTATCACATAATGGAGGCAGCAGTCCAACCAGAGTCATGGAAGCACCTGTATCACTCGTGAGTTCGTATCGACGAAATCAGTTGGACGACCTCACGGATAAACCTCCAGGCGTAACCACTTTCATGGATCTCCATGCGGGATGTGTTGATGTTCGTGGTATTGCAGAAGTACGGTAGCCACATATCTTCTATGTGAAGATCGTAGAAGGCCTGACAAATGTGTTAAGATTGCAGGTCATCTAACTTCTCGAAGGCTTACTTTGTATATAGTTCTGTTAAACTCATGTCCCTAAGGCGAGACGTGAATGTGTGTGCGATACGAAGCGTGATCAGATGACTTACTGTGGTATAAGCGACGAGAGGGTATGTGACATCTGAAAGCATCCTCCAAATATTCCCCATTCTTCCGCTGAACTGCTTAGCACGATTGGTGCTCATTATAATATCGCACTCGCGTGCATAAAGACCACCTATTAGTGCACCGATACTAGTGCCTGCGATGTAGTCGATGGGAATACCGCGTTCCTCGAGTGCACGTAGAACACCCTGTTATCTTATCAACGGATGATGACAATTCCACGGAGATACCACTGACGAGATGCGAGATGCCACGAGCTCCACCACCACCGAGGACAACCCCGACAGATTTTGCGCAGAGTCTTCTGGCCAGACGAGAGAAGTCGTTGATCATGGGATGTGGCTGCGGTCTTGCATGCCTAGATCTACCCCTGTACTTCTGGATGCCACTCTGCACTCTATCCTTGAGGTTCTTAAATGCAATGACAACATCGGGATCTTGTATCTGGGTGGTCTTCACGATCGGAACCGCAAGACCCTATCGTCCATGCGTAAATCACTAATCCAAGGGTGAAAGTCTGGTACACACCGGAAGTTCGACGTGGATATGTTGGTGCACCCAAGGACGATTCTGTATCTTTATGAGATTAGCCATGCATGAAGAAGCTTTCATGACACACTTTCAGCCATTCGCGCGTTGACCCAGGGACTACAGAACGTTCGGGATGGAGCAGCACAAGCTCTTTGCGTGCTGTGGTCTTCATTGAAAGTAGCAACCTTTCGTATTCTCCAATGCTCGGATCATCACCCATTCCAACCACCATCACAAAGTCGGCCTGACAAGAAGGGTTACAGCGTTCTGAAACCTTGTGAGAGATAGATGACCTACTTGTCGGATACAAGTCTGCGTCCAGGGGCTGTTGACGGGTGAATCAGCGACATAAAGCACTGTTCTATATCTTTGCTCCTGGTCTGCAAGCCAAGCTGCAGCTTTGAGTGTGCCCATACGAGAGAATGCATGACGGCCAAGATGACTTGACACAGAGGCTTGGTTCATATACGATGTCTTGGCGCCCATCTCTTCTAACGCAGTCTTCAATTTCCGAGCAAAGGTGTCTATAGGGACATTTCGCGATACTGGAAGAATGGCCACAGTCTTCAAGTTAGTGTTGTTCCGTCCCAGTTCGAACGCAGCGTTGCGTGTCTGAACATCGCTCGACGCATCCATCTCGTCACGTACGCGAGAGGCAATCGTCCGTAACAGCCTAGGCATGGTTAGAGACGAGCCTTATATCAAATATATAGCACTTACTGTGCAGTCGTCTGTGGATTTCTGAGCATAGTATGAGCGGACGGCCCACGAGCATGGCGGATGAGTACTTACCTTGAGGAAATGGCGTTGAACAGCGTTTGGGGCATTCGAATCAGCTCAGAGTCGCGGATTGCATGCATTGTCGTTCTGCGTGTTGAACTAGTGATGACGTCTAATTCCCCAACAGTGTCGCCTTGTCCGTATTCGCCAGTGATGATGACTTTACCACCTTCTCCTTCGGTAATTGCTCGTAGTCGTCCATTGATGACAATATAGAAACTATCACTAATATCTTCAGGACGCCAAAGAACTTGACCAGCATTGACGTGCATCCAGTCAAGAGAAGCGTCAATTTGCAGGACTACCAGATTATTAGTATGTCACAAGGGATGTTTAGAGGCAGTGCTAACCTAGAGGTGACAACAATGAAATGAGACGTTTCGCCAATGTAAGTTGCACGATAGGTCGTTTCTCCACCAGACGCTCAAGAGAGTGAGCAGGTAGAAATCCCACATATGTGTCAGTCTTCGCTTGAATGTCAACATATGAAGGTGTCCCGCAGAGAGACGCTTCAAATAACATCAGGACATGCGACAAGCCGTCTGATATAAGCATACCGAGATAGCCCGCAATTCCTCCTGATTTCACGGTAAACAATAGCTTGCGACTGCGGGCCTTCTCAGGCTCTTGCTTGTGGTCGGATGTGTAAAGAGGGCTGTTGTCCGAGGTTGTCGCCCTCGCCCCATAGGGCGCATTATTTGGCCGGGACTCGTCAGCACGTAGGAGGATATCCAAAAAACCTTCAACAACATAGTAAAGACCTGGTTTGTGTGCAATCAATTATCGTCTATACTTGATTGACAGGACTTTTACCAGTATTCCGTTCTCCGGCCTTCACAAGGATTGAACCAGCAGAGAAAAAAAGTATCTCGACTTCGTTGTCCAGACCGCTCATGTAACCAGTCGTGCTAGTAGTTGATGTTCCCGTTATACTCGAGGCGCCATCATCCGTAGTTTCTAAGAGCGACAGGGAGCCAAAGGGAGACGGAAACACGCCGTTTGCAGGGCGCATATGATCAAAAGGCGGGAAGGCTGGCGAATCTTCGATGGACTCGTTCCCGCTCATAGGTGGCTGGAGTAGACCAATGGACTTCGCAATACATGACATGACTTCTTCACGCAGATCAAACTCTCCATTATTCAAACGGGTCTGTAACGGGTCGCTTTTCTGCAACCGAGGGGTTTCCAAGATGCTAAACGAACGCGCGAGTTTATACCCGTCACTGTTTTGCCCAGTTGAGGTATGCAAGTCGCCAGCCTGCACCTGATTGCGAGGCGTACGAATTGGAACGCCACGCATAGCAAGTGGACTATCTGTCAAGCCTTCTCGCGGTAGAACTGTGGGCGTGAAACCACCGTTAGTAGAAGCCAGACCCAGGGATGGACTGAGGTACTCGCTTTCAGGGTCAGACCCCTGAATTGCGACGTCGTCAAAACGTTGACGTAGATATTGTAGGCCACCGCCCTCATAGAATGATGCCGGAAGAGGGTGACATGCAATCTCGTTGATGGCCTTCTCAGTTCGAAGGACCTCTGTCGTTAACCCCAAATATCTGTGTGCCGCATTGAACGTAACACGCGAAAAGCGCGTCAGAATTACTGAAGATATAATGAGCAAAGTGAGATCTCCATCTCACAGAAATTATACCTTGTACGATATGACTGGTGGCTTTGGGAAACTTCTTTGCAACTCTGCGAAATGCTTCTGCAGGGATGAAGGCCAATGTGCTGTCTTCCTTTGCCCTGGCCACGATACCATGGTGGAGCTGAGTTGTAGGGTTAGAAGCTGATCGAGAGCGGGAAGCGCGCCGTAGCGGCGACCTAAACCTGTCTCCGATGTGATACGGGGACGTCGGGCGAACGGGAGAAGTCGCGTCTGCGGGGTGAGCGGTGGAACCAGACGATGAGATAGATGTAGCCCGAGAAGGTCGGGAAGTCGCAGATGCGTAGTCCAGGCTGAAGCGAGATACGTCGGAATCCGCGCGGCGAGTACGTGATTGAGGTCGTCCTCCTTCTCCACTTGCAGAATGTTCTCCAAGAGCATCAGGATGACCATCTTCTTGCCAGCTTATCTTTATGTGCTCAGTGAACAAGCTGAGAATACTGAATAAACTAGACAAGGTTCCACCGCTCCCGACTTCATTGATAAGCTGGTATCCGTTCATATCCTCCTCGTCCCATGTCCCATTTTGGCAATTATTCTGGCCTGTTTGAGCGTATACCTGGACCATCCCATCGACGACGCAATAGAAGCTCCTGTCTTCGTCCAGAGAGATACTATCCCCGGCAATTAAGCGTCTCGTTGCAAGATGCCTTGCCAGTTCATGGAATACCTGTTGAATCATGATGAATTGATCAATGCAGACGATGCGGAGTACTCACTGGCTTCTCGAGAAATCCAAAGACCCGGACAGCTTGCAGGAAATCGTCCAAGTAGTTGTGAAAAGCTGGAGGAGGCTCTGTTGTATTCACATCTGGGTGAAGTGCATTCACGTCGGGCTTCACCAATGGTGGCTCCTTCAGTGAGGAGTACGTGTTAAGGTATCGAAGGCGTATCCAATAATTCAAAGCAACTGCCGAAGCCAGAAACATGATGGCAAATGACCAAAAATTTAGCTAATTGAGTGTAAGCGAATCATGTTTCAAGCAGCAATCTCGGAAACACTGACTGTTAATGTCATGGAATAGGACAGAGCAAAGTAGATGAGACGGGGGATGGTGATAGTGGAAAAAGCTATCAAAGCTTTTGCCCATGATAGGAACCATACTACCGAAATACCGTACCATGAGCTTCATCTGACACACGTGAACAGAAGAACATTGGCTCACATATTACCCAGAAAAAGGCAGAGAGGAGGGAGAGGAGAGGATGTATTCCATCGTGTTCTGGTGAATTGGAGGTATGCTCCATGATGGACGATGTCCGTACTATGTTGACGCCAGCTCTTTGAAGAGCGTCTGGACTCTGCGATTCAGCTTGTTAGTCAACGCGTTCAGGGATCAGATGATGAGTAGGAACGTTTGATCATAAGACGTAACCCTTTAGGTAGGTTGAATTTGTCAAGGAACACTAAAACGTCAAGTCCAGGAGACTTACGGGCCG
This sequence comes from Suillus hirtellus, assembly GCA_016695485.1. NCBI lineage: Eukaryota > Fungi > Basidiomycota > Agaricomycetes > Boletales > Suillaceae > Suillus > Suillus hirtellus. The sequence goes on from MU172335.1 coordinate 237,992, forward strand.
AAGAAATTAGTGGCCCTGGGTGGCTGTGTCATTGTACCGTTCTCCACAACATGGCAGCTGCGTCTGCATCGACGTCTGACGCGCAGGCCTCGTATGGGACCGAGCGAGACAACGAGCCCAGGTTGGACGTAGAGTTGCTTAAGGATACGGCAAGGAAGGCTTTGATCGACACTTTAAACGCGGTGCGCCCTGTGCTACCCGTACACCTGTTTCAAGTGAACTGAAGGTTCATTCTGTACAGGTAAATGGCGCGAAGACACTAGTGCTTGACCCTACTCTTGCGGGGCCTTTGGGACTGGTCACAGAAGTCGCACTTCTAAAGGTAGTTATTTGCACTATTACGATGTCGATTGTGTATTTTACTTCATTATTAGCATCATGGCGTGGACAAGATGTTCTGGCTTGAGCCAGGCCCATTGACCCCGACGACAACAAATGTCGTGTACCTCTGTCGCCCACTAATCAAGTACGTCAAGATTATTGCAGGTCTGAATTTCCCTGTTGTGTATGGTCGTGCAATAAACTCAGTGCATGCAGATCAGGTCAAAGCTCATATTCGAGAGTCGCAAAAGCATAGATATACACTCTTCCTCGTACCTCGTACCTCTACTCTAGTATCAAGGATACTTGAGGAAGAGGGCGTTCTCGGCGATATTACTATATCTTCCTACAACTTGCAGTTCATTCCAATTGCGGACGATGTTATCTCGCTCGAGAACGATAACGCGTTCAAGGAGTTATGGGTGGTATGTACATCATCCACATTTTAACAGTATAGTGTAGCTCAGTCCATTTAGGACGGCGACGAAACCGTGATCTATAATTCTGCGTTAGCACTCAACTCATTGCAGAAGGTGTACGGTCGCTTCCCTCGCATATTAGGAAAGGGTGACTATGCCTCGGTATGCTCTTCCATATTCCTGCATAGCTCCAGATAGAACCATTCTGCACAGCGGCTGGCGACCCTTCTTACGAAATCGCTACCTGATCAACCTTCTCCCTTGTCAGACTCCTTGATACCTTCTGCGCCGTTTGACTCGCTCATTATTATCGACCGCACCGTTGATATGATCACACCGCTTCTGACCCAGCTCACGTATGAAGGCCTTATCGATGAGTTTATTGGTCTCAAGAACTGTAAGCAGCTATCTACAAGATGCAAGAACGTGATCAATATTGACATATTCATATTTGTAGCTCATGTTGAACTACCAGCTAGCCTCCTCGCCCTCCCCGCTGTACCTAACCCCTCAAATCCCAACGCCACCCCATCAGGATCCGCATCTGTCACTCCACTTATCAATGAAAAAACGAAGAAACACCACCTCTCGACTTCCACTGACCCGCTATTGGCTGAGCTGCGTGACTTAAACTTTTCATCGGTGGGAAAAAGACTTAGCAAAGTGGCACACCGATTAGATGAAGACTACAAAGTGTGTGCTTCCACTCCTTGCCGTAAAACGGTTATTGACAGACAAAAGGCTCGGTTACAGGCAAAGACCGTTGCGCAGCTTCGCGACTTTGTTGGAAAACTTGGTGGTCTTCAAGGTGAACACCAGGCGCTGAGACTTCGTAAGGGCAACTTTTTTCCTGTTTTCTAGGAAATGCTCTCATCTCTCTGCGAAGATACTGGCCTATCGGAGATGCTCTCTTTGAAGACACGCACGGAATTATTTAATAAATCGCTTGAAGTACAACAGAGTAAGCACATTTACTCATGAAACCCCCTTGAAACTTGATGTCCAAAAATAGATCTTCTGGCATCGTACGAGGTCTCAACTCAGATTAGTGCAATCGAAGATATGATTGCACAGGGTGCAAGTATGCAGACTATTGTGCGATTGTTATGCCTCGCCAGCATTACTAATGGTGGAATCAAGGCCAAATCTTTGGACAGTGTAAAACGCGAGCTTCTCCAAGTAATCTCACTCGGTTTTTCCCGTGCTTATTGTGAAGGCTCACGATCCATCTTACAGGCTTACGGGTATAATTACCTTCCTCTGCTTCTCTCGCTGGCCACACCCCCTTTGGCTGTTCTACTACCCAATCCCCTTCCAATTTCCGCTACTCCTGTTGTCGCGGGAAACAAATACCCCTTCACAACCCTACGCAAATCACTCCGACTTCTTATTGATGATAACCCTGAAGCGCTGGAGGAAGTTGAAAATGACATCAGTTATACATACTCTGGATACGCACCTATTAGTATCCGGCTGGTACAATGTGTTGCCCAGAAGAGTGGAGTCATCAGTAATCCTGCAGAGAAGAGCAGTGCAGACGACGGAGATGCCAAGGGCAAAGGGTCTAGCGCCAGAAAACTCCACGCGCATCCGATCGTGGGCTGGAAAGGCTTTGAGGACGTGTTAGGTACGATCCCGGGAAAGACATTTGACATTGCGCAGAAGGTGCCTGTATCTACCAACTCCACAGCTTCCTCCGTTGCTTCCTTGAGTAAGTCTCCGGGTCGGTGCCATTTACAGGCACTCCGCTATGCTGACATGAATACCCAAATAGTGCGTCCACACGAGCAAACGACCACAAGTGCCGTATTTTTCCTGGGTGGATGTACGTATACTGAGATTGCCGCCCTTCGTTGGGTGAGCCGACAAAATAAAGGTACCATTCTATTGCACTCGAGGGTAGAGATGGTGTTGACTTTTCGGCAGGTCGTAAATTCCTCATTGTGACTACGGGGATTGTGAGCGGGAATAGCTTAATCGATAGCATTGCAAGCACCGGGAAGAACCTTTCTGCGACCAAGGACGTGAACACCTATTAGTGTAGACATTGGTCTAGGGCTAAGAAGGTCTACATGTCTTCCGCCGTCTAGCACGCATCTCGTACATATTGCTGATCAATACAGGAAGAATTGAGTCTAAAAAAGGGATCATTGGGGTTGCCTTAGGGAAGAAATAATGTGGAATTTGCTTAGAAACATGGATACGAGTCTGGATATCTCGTACCCCAGACTTGGATCAACAGCGACGCGACGCGTTTGTTTGCCTATTGAATTGCCGGACCCCTGGTACTTGGTGGAGTTGATACTTGGTCTTCTGACTCTTCTCAACTATATACAGTTACTATCAGAGTAGCCGAATTGCGACAGCCTAACGAGATTCCAACTCAACTCTAAGTTGGCAGGAAACGTGTGTACTTGCCCATGGGGATGGTAACTAAAAAATGACAGTTGACAAGCCCAAAGAACTGGTTTTTTCGACGGACCAGCTGCAGGGCTCACTGGGCGAGCAACTTTCTTCTTAAATACTTTTTTCTCGTTGTTATTATTACGTCAACTTTAGTGGCCGGGGTCCGTCTGGCGCGAGCCCTCCCCCGGCGGGTCAACAACTTACGAAGAAAAAGGTCCGCAAACTCGAGCCAATATGAACTTTTTCCTCTCTTCAACAGACCACACCCACGTCCCCTTTCCACACACACCTTTCAACTTTTGCCGATCTCAACGGTAAGCTGACCCGATTATTGTCCTAGCTCAATATTAATGAGGCCTTCTAGCTAGCTTGCGGCTTGAACCGTGCACTGCCCCTTTTATCAGCGTCCTCAACGAGTTCGCATCAACCGCGTTTTCTCACTTATACACCTGACTTGCTTGTCCTTACCTTGAATCATGCCCCCCCGGACAGAATCGAAGACCGCGTCTGAGAAACCCGCCAAAAAGACCAGTATGTGCCGTCGTCATCAAATACGTAGTTGATCGCTTATTTGTTTATTTTCATCATAGAGTCATCTGGCTTCGGTGGAAGGAAGAAACTCAGCGCGTTCAACAAATTCATGCAAACTGAAATGGCTCGGTTGAAGGAGGAGGAACCCGACATGTCTCACCAAGACAGGTAGGCTAATTATTCCTCGGCTAGGTCTGTCTGCTAATGCATCAATCTATAGGTTCAAATTAGCAACGTCCAACTGGAAGACAGCCAAAGAAAACCCGAGGGCTGCCACATGATTCCTATATTACCGAGACCCCCATCGCTACGATCGATTACTGCTTTGCGCTTTCCTCGTTCCTTTGCCTCCTGTTTGTTTATTGCCGCTCGCTTCCGTCGTTTACATTTGACTGATAAGCTGCGCCGAGTATTATTCATATCGCCTGTCATTCTTTCTGTAGCCCTCTTTCTGTGCTGTTAGGGTTTTCGTTGTCATTCTGTTTAGTGTTGCTACTAATTTTCACCGTATTCACACTGCTAGTTGACTTTGCATCGCAATTATTTGTTGCTCTCCTTGGTCGTGCGTCGAGTGTTTATGTTTTCGCCGCACTAAGCATTTAAACATTCAGATTGGGATGCGACGTTGAACGTTTGAACCACGTACGATGAGATTATGACACGACACCTGACGCCTAGGTGTTTGCCACAAAGCCTTGCTGGAACAGACCGATACATATTCACATGGACTTGTGGTAAGTTGCCTTGCTTGAAAGCCGGACACCATCTAAAATAAGTAAAGGCTGGTTGGCCGGTTGAAATAGGTTGCCTCAGAGATTCTGCTGGCCATTAAATCAATCGAAAGCCTAAGCGAGTTCAATTTATCGGTTGTTGTCGTCGTGCACGATGATGAGCGTGGAAATGACGTACTTTGTATGGTAAAGCCACGCGTGGGTCATCGTGTAGCCCCTGAGCCAATGTTCCGATGAACTCCGTGCTATGCCAGTCTAGGCGCCCTAACAAGTTAAGTCTCTTGTCGTCCTGTAACACCATTTTCCGCTTTTCTTTTTCTCTCTCTGTCCTCTGTCTCTCTTATCTTTCTCTCTATCTGCTCCGTCAGCCTATATCTCTTTATCACCTCCAATTGTATCGACACATTACTTATGGAGCAAGCGCCTCGCGTTGATAACGAGGATGTCTTGTTCTCCTTCGATCCTTTTGAACTAGCAGAGAGTCCCAACGATCAAGGTTCGTTCCTTTCTTCCTTCAAGTTGTGTTCGTATCCTTCATCAATCGCCGTCCGCATCACAGACACCCTATCTAATCTTGACATCCTGCGAAATCGACACATGGAACCAGGCGGACAGGACGATCCAGAGCCTAGTGCCATCCTGGGCAAGGGCAAAGGTCCCTCATTACCGATGCCCATCCCAGCACCTTTCGGTCGTGATCCCTCTGTGACCGTGACATTACCGCCTCTCGAGGGCACTTCATCATCTTCTCAACTACCATTCGTTTCCATTACAGGGGAACACAACATAATATCATTATCACCAGATAAGATCAGCATTTTGGGTCCAGAAGATCGCGATATACAACTCGCCGGATCATCGAGTAGTGATGATTGTGTATTTATGAATGCCTCATTGCCCGGCAAAGGGAAAGCAAAGGATCTAGCTTACACGTTGCCTCCTCTCTTGTTCTCCACGAGCGACGTGCAATATCGTGCCATTGACTGGCCATCCCCTGATCCTGGTTCGCCAGCCCCAACCGCAGGACCTTCCTCTTACGGTTCAACTCACACATCGCCTCCCTGCGCGTCCTCTCACTCAGACTCCCAGTCCCCCGAGAATAGTACACAACAGCTTCCGGGACTGACAAGAGTGCCCTCCCGGAGGCGATCATTGTCCAATCTGTCAATTCATTCTACGCGTTCGTTAGCTGCTCGATCCATGTCAAGGATCAAAGTTAAACTGGGCTCAGCATCCAAGGGCACAGGTAACCTTGCGCGTAGATTATTGTTCAGGAATAAGGCTAGCGCAGCCACAACATCGGTAGATCTCAGCCCTGCCGGCTCTGTGTCGGATCCTTTCTTAGGGGCCCTAACAACAGCAGGGCAACGCAATTGTCTTCCAGCATGGAAAAATCCCGAGTTTCAGCCTTGTCTGAACGTCGAGCTTCCATCAAACGCGCGAACACATGTTCAACAGAGCTCTGAAGGTCTTGAAAGCCTCAATAGCATCACAGGCAAAGGCCGTTCATACTCTTCTCCACTCTCTCAGTCTGTCTTTGATATCGTCCCTCGTGGCAACGGTGACGTCTTTGTCCCCGTGCCTTTAGTCTTGGAAAGTGTCTTCGATGACGCTTTACCCAGAGAACTGAAGTTGCAGATATTCTCAGCCTTAATTTCCCTGCACGAAGACGAATTTCAGCTGTGGAAGTCGTCGGGACAATGGACTACCTCAAAGGCGTCCTCATCCAAGTACCGTTGGGTGGGCAGAGATCGTGGGATGCGCGAGCTGGTGAAGTTGAGCAGGGTAAGAATGATGTGCATGGTGTTGCGGTATCTGCAATGACGCATGTTGTGTGTTAGGTGTCAAAGGCGTGGCGCTCACTGGTCTTTGATGGCCAACTATGGATGGATGTCGACCTCAAGGCATTTCCAAACCTTCCGGTGCCCTTCCTTCTGCGCCTTGCAGAGACGCTTGGGCCATTCATCAAGAATATAGATCTTACCGGATACACAAAGCTTGATCATGGCACTCTGGGTCAAGTCACGACGAGCCTCTGTGTACGCTCCGCGCCAACCATTGACTTCGCATATACACAACTTTTGGACGTAAACCTGTCAGGGTGCAATGCCCTGACTACGCAGGCATTACACAACGTCGTCATTCATTCTCCGTTTCTACGCCGTCTGTGCGTCAAAGGGTTGAAGGCCGTTGACAACACTACGTTCGATGTTCTCGCGCTTTGCCCCCACCTGACATCCCTGAACATGAGTCGGTGTTCCAATATCAACGGAGACGGACTTCATAGATATGCAAATGCCGTACTAGGACGTCACGGCCAGCTTGCGCTGAAAGAGCTCAGGCTATGTGGATTGGAGGGTATATTTGACGAGGCCCTGAGAGTTTTAGGCAGAGCGGCGCCCTCGTTGGAAATCCTCGATCTGAGCTATTCTCGTTCTCTGCACAACTCGGCGTTAGGGGCTTTTGTGGCGTGTACAGAAGAGGAGAAGTCAACGGAGAGCGTGGTGCTGACTGCGCGTGAGGCGGGGCGAGAAGTGCGCGATAATGGGCGCTACCGGAGGCGAATCACGAAGCTCAGACATCTGTCACTTTCGAATTGCAGGCTGCTTACAGACGTCGCATGCTCCAATCTGGCGTATGCAGTGCCGCGTTTGGAGTTGTTGGAACTGGCAGGCATTGGGACGGCGATGAAAGACGAGGGGCTTGTGAGGCTTTTGGGAACCACGCCACTTCTCCGAAAGCTTGATCTTGAGGATAACGAGGAGATCACTGACGCCGTCCTGAGCGCACTGACCCCCAGTCCTCCAGAAAGCACCGGATCAGGGTCGACACAGCCACCGCAGACAGGGCAAGCGCTGGAACACCTGGTTGTGTCGTTTGCTGTCAGCCTCAGCAACGAGGCCTTCCTTTCTCTCATTTGCAATTGCCCTCGCCTTAGGGTGTTGGAGGCAGATAGCACGTGCATATCCGGGACTGTCCTCAAAGAGTTCGTGCGACAGGCGCACGAACATAATGCGTCCGATGCAACCCTGGTTGCTATCGACTGCCGGGCTGTGGGTGAGACCTCCGTTAAGGATGTTGCTGCGATGACCCGCCCTCGCAAAGGCTGGCGTGCCTGGGATGCACGGAAGCTTGCGTACCTGGACGGTCGGGACAAGGAAGAACTGAAAGTAGGGCAGGATGAGTGCGATGAGAAGCGCATCGTGTTGAAGTCGTTTTATAATTGGCAAACTGTGGACGCTGTTCGAGCTGCGCGGGAGCGGCATCGGCGAAATTCCCGGCGTGCTGGTAATGGACCGTCAGATAATCTTGAGGACGTTGACCAAACTGCGGGGCGCATGCGATGGTGGTCTCCCAGTAGTGGGAGGCGTTCACCTGATACCGAGGCTCTAGATGGGGTAGTCAGTGATCGAGGGGGATGTGTTATAACCTAGGAGCCTTATACTTGTACGCTTTAATATTTTTTGATCTGTTTTACAAAGCTGATTGTGCACATTACCCACGTAACGAGCGTTCTTCGATGTATTACTGATATTTTTCCCTGTTGTTGTTGTTCACGAGTAGGTTAACTGTATCATTCCAGATCATGATGTGTAGAATGAGAGAAGGGCTTGGGAGATAGTGGTCCAATACGTGACTGGCGTTAACTTGACGACTTCTTCTCCTTCCGTCTTGCTTTCTTTCCTGCTTTTCGTTGTTGCGCCTCGTCGGCTGCTGATAAAGGAGTACATTGTCCTGACTGATCTGGTGTCTGGGTAGCCGAGACACTATCTGCTATGGGTAAGGCAGATGCGGGCGACTTCTTTTTCTGCTTCTTTGGTTTCTCGGACTTTGAGGAATGACTACGATCATCATCTCCGTATCCTGCGAATGGGTGGGTTCTAGCGGGACTACGAAAAAGGTCACGGTCAAGACTTACCTGAGGCTGCGAAAGGATCTATCCGTTGTCGCTTCCGTCTCCCACCTACTTGTTCTTCATGTTCTGGGCCTTCTCTTTCGACCATTCGTGATTTCCCCTTGTCCTGTGGTGGCAGCGGTAACGCTTCTTCTTCCATCGCGTCCTCGTCGCCCGACACCTCAGCCTCAACGAATACTTCGAGATCCTCTTCCTCTTCACTTCCCAATTCCTTCAGGTTCTTCTCGTACTCTGCACGCTCTGCCATTTTACTGGTAATTTTTACCGGAACCCGTTCACTGCTACTAGAAGTAGGTCCATCTGCCGTATCGCTTGATTCTTCAGCTTTTACTAGCTTTGCTTGGGCGATGGCATGTTTAATAAATCTGCTAGCAGCTGCTTTATCAATACCAAGCCTCTCTAAAAACGGATATGATATTTAGCATGAGAATCAACGTTAGGCACAAAGGATCCTTACTTTTCTCTTCGGAATCTTCTGCACTCTTGATTTTGTCAAAGTATTGGCGGACGCGATCCTGAAGCGAGCATCAGTATATTATAATTATGCCGCAAGAGACAAGCGCACCAGTTCACCGATGACAGGATGGGTCTTGGGATCGATTCCTCGTGTTTTCAGGTATACTGTATGTGAGTGGCATAATTGAGCGAGCCAGCTAGGGTTCAATGATACATACGCACCGAATACAAGGTCGTATAGTACATATGGAAGGACTACTTGCAGTTTGGCCTGTTGGATGGTTTCGAGGGCTACAAGAGTCTCGGGAAGGCTCTTGGTGAATAGAGGGTCGAGCTGAGTCTCGAGCTCATCGAGAGATGCGTTCAGTTTTGCCACCTTGGCGCGTAGCCTGTCCTCGTCGGAAGCCATGCTTTTAGATAGACCGTGAGTTTTTCTGTACAACGTGAGCTAGCCAGACCAATTAAAAGTGTTTCTTCGACGCGTTCGAGTAACGGTAGTCCGTGGTCCGTGGACATATCTCGTAGAGAAAAAAAATAAATCAAATATCTAATTGTGGAATTATCAAAATTAACTCCTTTCCTCTCAACGATCATGGTGAGTTTCGTCGGTACCACAATCTAACTATTCTGACTGGTTTATGCTAGTCCTCTGAACTCAGGTATACTGCCAACACGCAATTGGAGCATTGTGAGTGCTGCTTCTAGTTCACTGTAATTTATTTGACCTTCTTTCAGTACACGCTCGTTACACAGGAACTGGTATGTTCCATTTTTAATATCTCAATAGTTCGTTTCTGATATTCCTTCACGTCTTCAGGTCACGCAGACTTGACGAAATAGTACGCCAAGCATTTGAATCTGTACAACCTATTCTGAGCATGCAATAATAGTGACTGGGTCACACATCAACACAGAGATACGCTGTCTTCTATTGTCGGACACCCGTCTTTGCTTTCGTATCTGGCTCTTGCAGACGGAGAAGCTATCGGCCGAACGAAGTTCGAGATGACAGAAGTATGTCAGGCTACTCTTAGAACTCGGATCATAATCTGATAAAAATTCATTAGCGAATGCTCCAGCCCTGCGGGCCCCCTCCCAAGAAAGACGAAGATTGAACTTTCTGCGGTGCCCCTTTTGTCGTTTCTCCGTCAGGTACAGGGATTGTATTCATGCGGAGTCCCTTTCTGTCACAGGTTACCTATCCTTCGTTGGTGCTTACGATCTGACGACGTTCTAGTTTGTAAGAGATGTGTTCATAATTATGATGTCTCCTGCACTCAATCGACACCTGCTGTTATGCTGTCGAGATATCCCCATGCGTCGTGAACCCTGGCTTGAGTCAACGGTATGAACCCTTCAGTTGAACTCACCAAAGGTAAGAGGACCCTTTACTGTCATTGAATGTGTCAGGCGGCTTCCGGTAGGAGATTTTCCATTGTGGCTTTAGGGAAATGCTAAGCTTATCTAGGCGAGTCGACCAGGAACCTTGTTGATTGGACAGGTTACTTCGGCATCAAGTGCTACGAAAATGACAGCATTGAGGGATGTTCTTGGTGATGTGGCGGGTATTTCCATAGTGAATTTGTCTCGACAGTCGTCACGTCCGCACCACCTGCTCGAGTTGGTAATTTAGCGACAACTAATTCTAGGATCGTGGAAGATGATCCTGGCTCCTTCCGTTATCTTGGAGTGATTATGGGGGAAACATGTGATCTTGGCAAGCAGTATGTTTAGTATCACGTCTGATCGAGGTGCTGCCTCCATATCACTTTGATCTCGATGGAGGAATAATACAACCGCTTGGCGCAGAAACTGCCGTCACGGACGGAACGCAAGTATCCGCGAGGGGTTATTGCTGTACTAGGCATCGCTTTAGTAGTTGACGCTGAGATCAGCCGTGACAGGAAGCTTGACTACATTGGTTTGATTATGGTTTAGTGCGGTTTTACGCAGAAAATGAAAGCAAAGAGTAGAAGTACATGAGTAGCAGTCGTGCTGGTCGTTGTGCCCGTTAAACCCATGTCCTTGTTCTTCAAGCCTTTTCGGTAGTTCTCCATGAAGATAACCGGCGGAAGCTTACTTAATTTGGAATCGAGAAATTACCAAAATTGGATATTAGCTTTGAGTTGTCACAGCCATTGTTCCCTGATGAGATCAGGCATCGGAAATTTACTAGATACCCTAACGCACGGTGTCCGGCGAGGTGAACAAGGTACAGCTAATATGATTACTTATTCTAGTCCGGGATTGATCAGCTCCTTACAATTCCCCACCATCAACCCACTGCGGTGCTCATTTGAATTTCTGTCAAGGACCACTATCCTGTCCTCCAGCGACCACCACACCCAATCCGGTTCTTGCTGTCCTCATAGACTGCGCTTTACCCTTCAACTCATTCCCTTTGTCCTCAGTACTTTTTACAGTGGACAATTCCCTTCTAGCAGTCCACAAAGGCCTATGCTGGCCACAATCGCTTTGACTGGCCACAATCACTGTCGTATTAATTCTGTTCCGGCCTACACATCATGGCTTCGGAAATTTCATCGCGACCGTTTCCTCCCTTTGAGCCTTGTTCTCTCGGCGAGTGTTCCTCGTCCGAAAGCTTAATTTTGACCCCGCGACCGTCATTCTACACCTTCTCAAACAGCTCTTACGCTCCGACCGGCTCTTGCAGTCGCCCCAGCTCCTTCAGCAGTGTTGACTCTGGATACGCCAGCATCATGGGACCGCAGTCTGATGCAGATTCTATCCGGAAACGCAATTTTTTGGGAAAACACACCCCTTCCGACGTAGATGTGGCCCTACCTCTCACCCCCATCAATCGTGCCTTGTCATGGGATCCGTCCAAGCCCAGGAGAGCGTTTCTTCAGAAGAGAAAGAAGTCACCAAGTGACGCCTCAGAATCATTTTCTACGACTTCGTGCTACAGTGCGAGCACGAGTACTCTCCCGGATTCATCTAGTGACGGAGACGAAGATGTCGAATTCATGCAGGGGCCTCACTCCCCTGCCAAAGCATTTCAGGCGAAGAATCACTTCGCCACAAGACGAGGCATGATCCATCATCCTTATCCTCCCCACCAAGCTCCTTACATGCAAGCCTACGACCGTACCCTTCTTGACAAGTGAGCTATGTTGCTACGATATTCCTGTGCTCGGGGGCTGACAACTACCATCACAGCGATCGATTCTCAGATGTTCTGTTGCAACGTCTCAGCACCAATGGGACGCCGTCGTTTCTTACATTCAATGGTAACCCACCTACTACTATTCTTGATGTGGGATGCGGTGCAGGACATTGGGCCATTAGGGCTGCAAAGCATTGGCCGAGAGCAAGGATAATTGGTATAGACTTGATTGCTCCATCAAGCTTAAATGACGGCATTGCTGCGCCATCAAATGTAGAATGGAGGCAAATGAACTTGTGAGTACGCGCGTTTTTCACATGATCCTGTTGTACTTACTAATAATACTCAGCGTCGGGCACCGATTAGGCTTCCCTAGTGACACATTCGACCTTGTGCGGATGGCAAACCTGTCTCTGTGCATCCCTCTTGAGAATTGGGAAGAGGTTCTCATGGAAGTCATGAGAGTCTTGGCGCCCGGCGGGCGGCTAGAATTGATTGATGATCAAGCCTTATTCCCAACCGTGAAACCTTTGGAACGCGCTCCAGCTTCGCCGGCCGCCGCCAGCGTCTCTCCCTCCCGCCGTCATTCCTACATCGACTTTGATGACAGCGATTCGGATGACGATGACGATGACGACTTCAAGAGCACACGGAGCACCCTATCCGAAGACGAAGAAGAATCACCGGCATACGATGCTACATCAGAATGGACCAGACATGAATCCAATGCGAAAGATCTCGAGGGTCTGTTCGTCGATATGCTTTGGAGCAAGTACAAGATTCGCACAGACCAACGAAGAAACATACAGGAAGTTCTGGATCATGTTTTCGGCCGGTACAACGCCCAGAGAGTCGCGGCGATGACTCTCGCCATTGCACCTCCTGCGCCAACTCCAGACTTGGGCTCAGGCTCTGGTTCAGATCCTGATCAAGCGTCGGTGTCGAGCGCAGACAGCAAGAGCCTGAAGAAGAAGAAAGGGAGAGTCCTCAAGCAGTGGATTGCTGTTGAATGGGACAAGATCGAGAATAAGGGCAAGAAGGGCGACCGTTCCAGTGGAGAGAGCCTCCTGTCCCCCATACCACAATCCATTAGTGCCAAAGCAGCCGGCCGTCTTGGTATTCCCTCTTCTGCTGCTACTTCGCCCACTTCACAATCGCCCCGACGTTCAGTAAATCCCCCACCCTCACGTCCTGTTCAATCTCCCGGGCTGGTTCTGTGGCCTAACACGTTGATTGAACTGGAGCCTTTCGAGCTTGAGATGCACGCATGCAAGCACATGCAGAGTCTGCTCGGGTGCAAAGCTGCACTGCATGAATACGCACAAGAATTCTTCCGTGATGCCGACGGAAATGCCCTTGTAGATGACGCAATGTTAGATGACCTCATTTGGGACTACGAGTGGTGAGTACCTTCAACTGAATATTTTCCTTCGAAATCTTATGTCCCACCGATTTAAAGCTTCCGCCGCAAGCGTTTCAACTGGCCCTCAGTGATTCCTGAAATGGAAAAGTCTATCCATGATGAGCCCTCCGTCACTCCTAATCACAGACTTTCAACCGACGTGCTCTCTATTCGCCCACGTCCTCGAGAATACTCAGACGCCAGTGCGAAGCAATCCGAGTCATCACATTATTCGAAAGACGAGCTCACTTTCGTGCGCTCCATCTACGTGTACACTGCCAGCAAGAATACCGCCGACGACATCGTTTTATCATAGGAGTATCATTCATTGTTCGCATTACCTGTATACCCTTTGTCACTTTATCCGACGCTTTCAACCCGGATCTCATCTACCCTTCGCTTTCCTCATCCGCTCTGCTATTGATTATTGCTATTTGCCATATCACTGCTTCATCCTGCATCGCTGCACTCGAACACTCATTCATTACAGTAACATGGTTGTCACACGTACTAGATTACATCGTGTTATCCGGTACCTTATTGCATTTACACCAGCAGCATGGGCTCAATCCTTTGTACATGTACTATATCACCAACATTGTAGAAATTGGTCCATATGCATAGTTCAATGTAGATCGCAGCAATTAAAGGTTATATTTCCTCGAAAACGATGACCTCAGTACTCTCTTGAAAACTCTTGACCAGCTGCATCTCGTTGCCTTCGTTCGACTGGTCATGGATCGTACCCTGGCGTGCAGTCTCTTCACTGACTCCTGCAAAGCGTATTGACCCAGTGACCATGACCGGTTCCGAGCTCAACCGGCGAGAACAATGTTCCTTGAAGTTGATTACCACTCGGGTACCGACCATGGTTTCTAGAAGCATGATGAATGGGATGGATATATTTGCGCGCAGGGCCTGATTGCATGCAGGGAATAATGAGTAATAGTGAGTAATACATCAAAAAAAATAATCTCACAGAAGCATTCCGCCACAAGCCCATGACAATAGCGCACTTCGCTAGGTTTCTGGATGGACCGATTATTAACCGGTGATTAAGAATGTATGGAAAAACGATACTAACATGAAAAAATACAAAATGCTGTCCCGCACAAGTATGCTCATGAATGAGTTTATGCGAAAGCTGGAGGTACCGGGGGTGGCCCTCCTTTCTCTCATATTTTTGAGAGAAACTCTAATGGCCAAGAAGAAGAGCAATGTCTCGAAGCAAAGGATGGGTATGAATAAATAGACGAAGTCTGTGTTGATCCCGGTGAAGGAGCACAAGCGCTTCCCAGGAAAAGGCTCGACAATGACTAGTGATGTAGAGTGAACGAGTGTGGCTCCACGTATCTTTGCAGTACGTACCGACAAATTTGCTTCTTGGACCATTGGTCGTCCAGATGATTACAATGACAGCAAGGACCTCGCTGAAAAAGGATAAGAGTAATACCGCGAGTATCCACCTAGCCCGCCGGTACATAGCATATATTCGGAGTTGCATGATACCTGTGTGAATGGTGTAAATATCAAATGGTATATGTACAAATATGATTTACTCTGGGTAAGCCATGAGCACAGGAGAGTACCCCAACCTCGGACCTGGAAAAGCGGATAACCTTGGGCATAAGTGAGATACTGATCATTTGGAATACGAAGTTGATGTACTTGCATCTGAAAAATGCGTGAAACCAATGCTATCAGCAAGAAGTGCGAATAAAGCGCGTTGTAAATCATACTCCTGTATATAACTTCGTAAGAAAACTGCAAGTTGTACATCTAGATAAACATACTCACTTGTATTGATCCATCCTCAGTGAGGCACACTAGACCGTGTGAGAGTGAGAGCTTGTGACATAAATATTGACGTACGGTATACGCCGAGGCTAGGAACATATCAGACTATTGATGAGAGCTAAACATAAGAGCTCACATCACGATGGAATCGCCCACATAGCGGTCCTATGTAACTGACATGAAAACTAGAAAAATTCCATCCTATTTGCACAAACCAATAGATATAAGGCGGACACTAATGAAGGCGGCCTCCGCTGAACATCAATGAAATTAGCGTATAACAAATGACACCATTTTCAAGTTTAACGCACCCATATATAATCTATCTGAGTCCAGCAACATCATTAAGTTTTGCTCGTCAACCATTGATCAATAGTGACTCACTTCACGAGCGAAGGTTAGTCCTGAATAGACGATAACTGAGTCAATGGTCATAAAACTCTATAGATTGCATACCGTGATCATACAAGACGGCAACGGCGACAGCAACTGAAAACAATGTTCGGATCGAATCAGATTGGAAGTTGAGAATATCACCAGAACTGACCTTGCGCGTAAGAAAATGAATTAAGGTCGTGTGTTATTGTTGTCGCGGTTGAGCTCATGTGTGCAATGCACTTGGCTACTTTCAGGAGTAGAGTAATTTTGGGGCAAAGGTCATCAGAGTTGTTGGACAAGGCTCCACGGTGCTTATACTTGGCCTAGTAGTAGAAGCACACGTGTTTAAGGGAAAAGATGTTGATAAACGAAAGGGGTGACGTTTAGTACCACAACGTTGATTAATGACAAAGGTTTGACAACGACTTACGTTGGGTTAGCATCGGTTCCGAAGGTTTATCAAGGCCAGAGCCCAGAACACCTACTATAACCGCGGAACCGCTGCTACTGGAAATTAGCATGCGTCAGCCCGCAAAACCAGAGCGAACCAAGTATGATTCTAGAATACATCAGAAGTTGGTGGGCGAGTGAGAAGTACCGCTAACCGACAGCATGCTTATCTCAGGGTGCCTCAGCGTGAGGTGGCCCTCATCATGATAGTTATGGCGGCCCTAAGCCTGTCATGACATTGTTGTAACGTGTAGGTTAACATAATACTTTAGTGTTGGTTGTGTATAGTTATTTATAACTTTACCGTTAAAGCTGATTAAGCAATCATGCATGCATGATCCGTGTTGGCCATAGTCTATCCAGTGACCAGTCATTCCGGGATACATACATGTTGCAAACTTTCGTGAAATCATTCACTCACTTGAAAGACCGTCCACATGCAGATCGAGCCTTGCCTATGCTTCAACGGGTAGCAACCCTGGTAAAGCCTATCATGAGGAAACATGGCTGGGTCTTGCCGTTATTATCTGAATTTTTCCCTGAAAGCCCTAATTTAGTCGGTAAGTTCCTTCCAGTATCACCTGAGACTTCCTCATAGGGTCACCCATCATGCAGGGTTGAGTGAGCGTCGGACACGTCAGCTATTCGTTCCACTTGCTGACACGCATTCAGATGTAAACGGAGGAGAGCAGATTCTTCTGAGATTGCGCCTTCCATGGGCTCCCGACACCTTTTATGAGGAAGATCAGGTTGTTCGGGTCATGCTCCATGAGGTAAGAAAGTCTTTGAAACGGCGTATTCAAGCTACCGATAATACTTCAATATAGCTTACTCATAATGTCCATGGCCCTCATGACGAAACTTTTTACAAGTCTCTGGCTGCACTCGAGGACGAGTATGATGCACTAGTGCGCTCTGGCTACGCTGGTGAAGGCTTTTTTTCTCCTGGCCACAGACTAGGCGCAGGGACATCGTACGATCTTCCGCCATACTTAGCTAGACTCAAAGCTCTTGAAGCTGCCGAAGAGAGGCGTCGTGCCAATGACGTTCTCGGCGGCGGCGGCAGACTAGGTGGTCTCAGAAACACTGCGCTGCAAGGCATGGATCCGCGTGAACTGGCCGCACAGGTCCTTCTTTGTGTTTTCCATCTCCTGAAAATATACGTTGATACTACCTTTCGCAGGCTGCCGAGCGCAGAAAGCGTGATGAGATCGAGTGTGGGTCGGGTATACTTGCCCAGCGCGAAGCCGAGAGGGCGGCCAGGGAAAGCATCGAAGACATCATTGATCTTACCGATGATTCCCCTGTAGAACCGTGGCCTTGTCCTGTGTGCACACTTCACAATGAACCGATTGTGCTGCAGTGCGCAGCATGCTTTGCTGTCCGTCCTTTCAGCTCGCGTAGAATTGCGAGTCAATCACGTGTTGTTATCGGACCATCGAGGCCACAGGGTACTTCCGGATCAATTTCTGATGCCCCAAAACAGTCTAGACTCGTTGCAGTGAGGCAGCCAAGCAGTCCCAAGGATCCCACGCCTCCTCGCAAACCAGTCGAGACCCCAGCTGGTAGTGGGCAATGGGCTTGTGCAGTTTGCACGCTCGTCAATGATCAACAAGCACGCCAATGTACCTTGTGCCTAACAGGGCGTCCCCAAGATCCTCTTATGGGATGGACTTGTGAGACGTGTGGTGAGGCTGAAATACCCCACCAGTTTTGGTCATGTCGATTTTGTGGCGCGATCAAGACTGAGAGCACTTACGGTTAAAAGATTTTGTTTCCTCAGCATCTCATGAGATGCCAGGGTAATCTCGTGACTGTGACGTTACAATGCAGGACTTTCACTTTGACAATTTTCTTCTCATGTATTGTTATTTTGGGCTGTGCCCGGTGTAGATTTTTTATCGAACGATGGAGTAATCAAATGTGCTTGCAATGCTGCGAGACTCGCAATTAGTTATTTACTGATCGAAGTTGATCATGACATGTTCATTGGAGATAATCATGGAATTTTTTTTTTTACTGAGTTCAGCTGCCTGCGTCCGGATCGTGGGTTTCGAAGTTCCTGTCGAAGTCCATTTTGATTGATCCTTTAAAAATTTCTCGTTCCGTAGACTTACATCTAGTTCGATGCCATTCGAAGAGAAGCACTATTTATACAAGAGCTGTTATTAATCGTCACCGAATATTACTTTCAGATTCTCGAGACTCTCCGGGTCTGCTTTGCCCGATCTATCGCTCCCTCGGAATGCCTCTTTGACGATGGCGGTCTTGCGTTTTTGGATCTGGAGTATGCGGCCTTCGATGGTGTGATCGACCTCGAAGAAGGTTTAATGAATATGGCGAACAGAGATCAAGACGAGCTCACTATAAAGTGTTTGACATAAACGGTTTTCTCTTGGCCTATTCGGTGCACGCGATCGATGGCTGTCACAAAAATCAGTACGGTCAACTATAGACGGATACTCGGACACTAACCTTGATTTTCAGTCGCCGCGTTCCACCAGCAGTCCATCTGAGCAATATTCATCAGTGGTACGGAGCGACAAATTCCGGGGACTAACCATGAAAACGTGGTTGGCGCTCGTCAGCTATCGTTTGAAGTAACGTTCAGGAGATTCAAGAGGCAGGTGACTTGCGCTTACGTTCAGACCAACGCCGCCTGCTTTCAAGCTGACAATGAGAACCTTGGGCTTCCGCTCGTTCTGCTTGAATTCTGATATGGCAGCGTTGCGCTTCTTGAGGTCCATTGATCCATCAAAACGGTACCACGACAGGCGTTCACGGTCCAGTGCCACAGAGATGAGCGAAAGGAAAGACGTAAACTGCGAGAAGACGACAGCACGGAAGTATGGGTCTTGATCTCGAATTCGTCCTGGAATCAACTTAGCTCAGAGTGGAATGGACAATGTAAAGGAACACCTACTAAGGTTTTGTACCAGCGCATCCAGTTTCGTGGATGATCTAAAATCATTTCGGCGCAGGAAGACTTCTGACGTCAACGCCCCTTCTTTTTCGTCCCCTGTGGACTCCTGGTGTGGGCTATCTTGACCAGACGACCGGAGAACCTCAATGAGATCTTGCTCCTTGACTGGTCCATGTGAGCACGTCGGGCATCGTGGCACCTCTCCCTTGTCCGTGCATGTCGCAAGATATGATATAATGCATTCTTTACAACTGTGTTATAACGTTAGCGCTGGTAGATGAACCGGAGAGTATTATGCGCACCATTGATGCATACAGGGAGGGATGATGGACGGTGTCTGCATCACATCAAGGCAGATTGGGCATTCTGCATCATTGGACATGTCAAGGTTGGCTAAAACACTCTCAGCATAGGCTGCTTTCAAACCACTCCCCGAATCACCCTCTGAGATGTCATTCATCAGGGTGTCCACGTCGATCGCTCCATCTTTGGAGTGTCCAGAAGGTTTAGTCTCTATCCCATCGCTAGTATCAGTGACCAGATCTGGATGAAGCACTGCCTGGCGCAGTCTTGGGAAAGAGGTAAGATTAAGATACGTCAGGCATCGAAAATCTCACCTCATAATCATAGCAAGAATGTGGGTGTAGTTTTTGCCTATGAGCCCTTTTGCGTTGAGCTGATCGAAGTTCCGCTTTGCTGCATTGTAAATAGAGTCGTATATCTTTTGTTCTGCGGGTGTAAAGTGCAGTGTATCGACAGTGATTTCCTTCGCAGGTAATTCGACGATGCGTTTGCCAGAGTGATCACGCATGTTCTTCTCGCGTCGGAGAAGGACACTCTCAAGGATTACTTGCACTATTTCTATTGCCTTGGGATCGCGAGCCAGGAATGGCACAGTAATGAAACTGGCAAATGGCTTCAGCCTTAAGAAGAATGAAACTTCACGAGAAGGATAGACACATACGAGCGGAAGAATGAGTACGATGACCACGGTGTATACTCCAGGAATTGGCTGATACGAGATCAGTTAGACTATTGTATATGTACACTTTTGTTACTTACAGAAGCGAATGAAGGTCCTCCAGTTTATTGACAATGGGAGTTCCTGATCGTAATTTAGCATCTGGATTATGAGAAGCATCAGTGTAATCACCTGTTACGGCCCATCTACGTCTAGCACGAAGAGCATACACAGCTCGTGCGGTCTTACTTGTCCTGGACTTGCAGTGATGAGCTTCGTCCAAAATGACTCGCAGCCACTCCACTTCACAAGCCGTTAATCGAGGGATTTTCGTTGATCCCTGAGACACACCTTGGAAAATAGAAGATTGACCACCAGACTTGAGTAGTTTGGAGTGTTCGGAGGCAAGTACGCCGTAGGATGTAATGATAACGGTGATAGACGCATCATCCATCGAATTATCTTCTATACCGTCCAGGTCCAACCTATTTTGTCCGTGCCAGACACTGACTTTGAGGGTCCCTGGTGCACTCGACCGCTGGAGTTCCTCGTGCCACTGGGAGAGCAGTGAGGTAGGAGCAACAATCAATGTTGCAGAAGGGCCTTTGGTAGGCTTCTTCGTTTGCCTGAAAGCTCTTGACCGAAAGGCATTGTCAAGTTTCAGCTGACGAATGCATGCAAGATCCCTGGAAGTATCGTCAGGAAGAATAGGTTCCGGATCTCGGTTTGTATGAATGAGAGCAGATAACATGATGGTTTTTCCCATTCCCACTGAGATGAATGAATCAGCTCTGAACACTGCACAAAGGTTCCAGGAACGCACTCTCTGCGTGGTGTACCAAATTGAAAGGTTGTTGTTTATGAGTAAGGTAACGTCAGATGAGAACTGCACTTTACCATCACTGGCAGGGAATAAGTATATATTAATCAACGAATGCTTGCTACTTACGCGAGGATCCCTCCTTTGAGTGTGCGTTCGGCCTTAGGAAAGTCAAGACTGAGTTCTCCAGAGTAAGGGTTGAAGTAGAACGGCTTCTCGTCTGCAGTCAGATCGATTATACCGTCTCGAGGTTCGGCAGGGAAAGCATACCTATAAGAACAGTTGATCGCTGTTCTTATAGCATGTTTTTAGGACTTACTCGCTCCATAGAGGGTGCATAGACACAGCTTCTCTAGCAGACATTTCGCCTGATTCCCTTGAATGCATCCACCTTGTATGAGTCAGTAGGGAAGAATTAGAAATCGGATGATATTGCGGCCCACATGAGCGCTTGTTTCTGGTATCCCCTGAGTGTTAATGTAAAGGTGCCAGGAGGATTCATCTCAGCCATCGATTGATCGTGCTTCTGGGCTCTAGAAAACTGTCAATATGATAGCCTGACGTCACGAAGTGATACCCGCTTCTTGTAGATGACATCCAACTCGCTGTCAGATAACTCCTCGCCTTCTTCTATTTCTACTTCCTCGCCGTCGCCAACAATTTCAATTCTCTTTTTCTTGGCATCGCCGGGATGTTGCGTCAGTTTATTGTTCATACCGTCAGATCCATTTTCCATGTTGCCATTGTCTTGAACACGGGCTCCCCTACAAGGGCGGAGGTTAACAGCATCGAAGAGAGAGAGTAGCGCAGATTTGCGTTCTCTGAGAGTTTGTTCATCTTGTGTCTCTTGTCCCTGATTGAACATCACCTTCGGTGCCCCCTCCGCGGAAGTACTCGGTGGTTTGAATGCAGATGCACGGACATATACAGACAATGAGACTATTAGGTCTGCACCGGAATGTAGAGTGGCTGGGCAGTCCACCACTGTACTGCCCTTGAAGTCGACGATCCCTGGACGCCGTGGTAAATGCAAGGCTAATTCAGATGGAAGATAAAGTACCGAAGTCAAGAAGCCTTGAAACCCAAGATGAAACATGCTGCGGAAGACGGCCAAACTCTGGTTGAAATATGTGAGCACCCTTACATCATTTGCAGATGATGCTCACCGAAACCACGGTCATTTGTAAGGCGAACTACGGTGTCAGCTTTCTTCGTTGTTTTGGGTGGCTGCGATTTCAACATAGCACCAAGGGTGAGTTGCTTCTTTTTACCATTACCGGGAAGAGCTTTCTTCTTTCCTTTGCCAGAAATTGGTAGGCCAGATTTAAAATCATCAGGATCATCCCGTTCAATGTGAATGGTGTCGCCTGGTTTGATATAACCTTTGCCTCTGACAGTACTCCAGGCATTCCCAACAAGGAATGATCCAAGATATGCAGAATGACCAGACGGTCCCATACGCACCTGAACCTTGGAAGGAGGTGAGAGTCGCCTCTTCTTGACTGGTGGTTCTTCACGAGAAGGACCTGGCACCGGCGAGGAACTTCTGAGAGAGGGCCCTGATGACATGCTACTGACGCTAGAAGCTCGAGGAACCTCTTCAAATGAGGGTATCTCCAGGTCGCTTTCGCTGTCATTGCCATTCATGATCAATTCTGAATTAATCGCAATTGGCCTTGGAGTTTGGAAACGTGGAATATCTTCATCATCACTATCGGCAAAGAACAGACGCTTCTCTTGTGGGGAATAGGGCGGACCTGATGGGGGAGCTAGTTGGTGAGATGCTGGCTGCACTGATACGCCAATCTGACTCGGAACCGTCACGGTTGTGGACTTCGCGTCGTCTTCCTCATCGTCAGAATCTGCGAAAAAAAGACCATCACAAGGTCGAAAGTCGTGGGTCATGGAATTTCTTTTGTATAGGAAGAGAGAGACGGCGCTGCTAAGGGATGATAGATCCGACGCGCCAATACCAGTCAAATGTGAGACGCGTCCGAGTTGTTTGGCTGTGTTACTACTAGTCACGCTCGTGTTCCGTTCGATTTAGACTGACTCGGACCACATCGCTTCCACTGTACTCAACGGCAGTACTTTTGCTCTCAAGTGTTGAACCGTTACCGTTATCAGAGCACGAGGCTCGTCATCATGTGGGTCGCGTGTGCGCAATGTGTATAAGCATTTTCACTTGCTTCCCATGAAGAGATGGCTCCCAGCTGCAGGACTGCTGTCGGACAGTCGTTATAACATCCTGGCTGGGATGAATTACACATATTGGATTCTTCCTGCCTCCTGCGCTGCGTCAATAGTGCTTTATAGCCCGGTCTTGCCTCCCTATTCAGCATCTATCCTGGCCTGCTGTTAGTGTCCTGGAGAGCTTAAGTGTCGTCCTTAGTAAAGGGTACACAGCAAACCTGCTCTCTCACTCCATCCGTTCATTGAACACTTTGTAACGCTTGTGTCCATGGCTCAACTTGGACTTGGCAACATGGGAGCATCTCTCAACCTCCCTATCCTTCTTATTCTCAGGACGCTGGAATGTCCTTTATTCATCGGACTGGGATAATTTCGATTTCGTGCCTTTCCTCAATCTCTATGTCAAGTTGGCCGAACTCTGGTATCATGGGACCCACATTTTTGTTCACTTACTAGGTTGCATTTCACGGATGATTCAATGCACTCTGTCGATGTCTGCACTTGCAAGGCCTGCATTTATCAGTGGACGTTGTGAAAATTGACATTGATCCGATACAGCCAAGTCATTTCAACATGCCACCCTGGGCCTGCTCAACTCTCCTATTGAGGATGCTGAAGCTGTCCCCCGCATCATTTCACATGCTCCCTTCTGTCAATCAAGTTATTTACCATGGATCTCCGTCGTGGACCGATTGTTTGCGGTTCATGGCGACTGTCGTATCACAGAAGCAAATCAAAATATCTCATTAAATCCCAGCCATGATATGATAATGGGAATGCCATTGCGGAAAATGTAGAGCTGGACGTCAAGTATCCGGAGGGTAGGTGCTGGTGGTTACTTCACAGGGTCTCTTCCTACGAAGCTAGTAGTACTTTGAACGCTTGATGTCTGACCGTGCCAACACATTCAGTTTCACGATTTCCCCGCGTAGTCCTCTTGAAGTTGCCATTTGAAAATATTTTTTTGAACGCGTGTAGCTCCTCTAGTAAATCCCATTTATATAAGTGACGCTTCGATCTGTGCAAATTTATAGGAACTCGAGGCAGAGCCGTTGATGGAGAGCAGAGATACAACAAACGCGCTAGCCAAACAAGCACAAACTGCAGATGCAATATTACTACTGACATATTCTTGCCATCGTCTTGCGCGATCTACTGGGACAAAATGCAGCGCGGCCTACCAATGGTACGTCCTTTCCGTGTCTGCTATTCATGATGATCGATCCTTGATTTTAGCAACCCACTGTCGTGCTCCTTCGGGAGGGCACGGACACGTCTCAAGGAAACCCACAGCTTTTGTCTAACATATCCGCGTGTCTTGCCATATCCGAGACACTCTCTAGCACACTTGGTCCGCGTGGAATGGACAAGCTGATCGTGAACGAACGTGGCGAAGCCCAGATTACCAATGACGGTGCAACGATCTTGAAGCTTCTTGACATTGTTCATCCGGCTGCCAGGACCCTCGTCGACATCGCACGTGCCCAGGATGCAGAAGTCGGCGATGGAACCACCAGTGTAGTACTTTTGGCTGCACAGTTCCTCAAAGAAGTTCGTGGATACATCGAGGAGGGTGTCAGCCCGCACATCATCATGAAGGGATTCAGAAAGGCGTCACGACTGGTACGTAACACATGTTGCTGCGATATCGCTTGAAAATCATGATATTAACAATCAATAGGCTGAAGAACGCATCAAGGCAATTCAGATTAGTATTGATAAGTCCGATCCTGAGTATGCCTCGGATTTTTTTGAATGACAGTCCCTAACGCTTCTTCAGGCAATTTCGATCTCTTCTACTCAAATGCGCAGCAACGTCAATGTCGTCAAAATTGATCCATTCGGAAAAACCATTCTTCTCGAACATGGTCGTTGACGCTGTTCAGAGCCTGGATCCAAACGACTTGGACGA
Organism: Suillus hirtellus; assembly: GCA_016695485.1. Classification (NCBI taxonomy): domain Eukaryota; kingdom Fungi; phylum Basidiomycota; class Agaricomycetes; order Boletales; family Suillaceae; genus Suillus; species Suillus hirtellus. Next base: position 262,735 of record MU172335.1, read on the forward strand.
GTCGCTCATTGGGGTCAAAAAGATTCCAGGAGGTGGCATGCAAGACTCTTTGTTGATCCGTGGCGTTTCTTTCAAAAAAACTTTCACGTATGCAGGTGCTGAGCAACAGCCGAAGTCCTTCCGGGACCCTCTCATTCTCAGCTTGAACGTGGAGCTTGAGCTGAAAGCTGAGAAGGACAATGCCGAGGTTCGAGTGGAGGCGGTGAAGGACTACCAGGCGATCGTTGATGCAGAATGGGAGATCATTTACAGGAAGTTGGAAGCGATAGAGAAGACTGGTGCCAAAGTGGTATTGAGTAAATTGCCAATCGGAGATCTGGCCACTCAGTGGTTCGCCGACCGGGACATCTTCTGTGCTGGTCGTGTACCAGCTGGTGATCTGCGCAGAGTATGTCAAGCAGTAGGAGGCTCCGTGCAGTCAACGTGCTCAGACATAGCTCGAGAGCATCTCGGAACTTGCGGTCGGTTCGAAGAGCGACAGGTCGGTGGCGAACGGTATAATATCTTCGAGGAGTGCCCCAAAGCACAGACATGCACGCTACTTCTTCGTGGTGGTGCAGAGCAGTTCATTGAAGAAGTGGAACGTAGTCTGCATGACGCCATCATGGTCGTTAAGCGAGCAATCCGTAATGGTGAGGTGGTGGCTGGAGGCGGAGCTGTCGAGGTAACTTATGGCTCATTGTCTTTCTATGATTTCCTCTCTAACTTTGTGGTTCAGATGGATTTATCCGCGCACATTCGGAAACATGCACTGTCGATTCCTGGGAAGCAGCAACTGATTTTGACTGCTTTTGCAAAAGCGCTAGAGATCATTCCTCGACAAATCTGTGACAATGCCGGTCTGGACTCTACTGACATTCTTAATAAACTGCGCATGCGACACGCTGCTGGCAACAAATGGTTTGGAGTAGATGTTGATGGTCCGGAAGGTGTCCGCGACAACATGGAAGCATTCGTTTGGGAGCCTCCGCTCGTCAAGTTGAATGCAATCAGCAGTGCAACTGAGGCCGCATGTCTCATCCTCAGTGTTGACGAGACAGTAAGAAATCCACAAAGCGAGGCAGTACGTAGGCCCTTCTCTTTCCCTTTACAAGAACTGAAGAGATCTCTCTCTCAGCAAAACCCAGGGCCAAAAGCACCACCTGGCGCAGCAGCTCGTGCTATGCGGGGCAGGGGCAGGGGCATGCCCAGGCGGTGAAGGAGATGGCGTCACCGGTAAAAGATTAGAAGAAGTGACTTGATAATGACACGTACCGTATCATCCGTTCTTAGCAATCAAGTACTAATCAGGGTACTTGCAAATATTGACATAAGCCTGGGTCCTCGTTACAGCAGTAATAGCATTGGACAAACTTTTCAGGTGGATCTGATCAAAAGAAATAAATGAAAGTCATGTCGCGTTCATAACGGACAGGATTCCTTGCAGTTTCTAGAGCATGCCCAGCACTTCTCAACCATACCACAGTATTCATTAACCTGCAGCGCAGGAATTGCACAACGATAAAGGTTGAACGACTTTCATTGGCTGACTACGCTACAACTTCCACAAGCCTCTCGAGTTACATGAAAAAACTTGAGTGTTTTCAGTGTGAGCCCACGCCAGGGATGAAAGTTAAGCCACTTGCTCATGTTCATCGATGCGTTTGCAAAGCTCCCTCCGGACAAACTTCAACTGGATGTATTGGCAGTATATCACATGTATTGTGGTATGTTAGATGATTAGAAGGATAGATCAATGTAGAGGAAGTTGAGATAATTGAAGGAGCGACGATAGTATGATACAATGATGGCGTGGCGATATACAAGTTGAAAGACGACCGACAACATAACCGGAATTAGTAGACTGGTACCAGCTTGTTAAGGATCACCGTGGTTTTCTCAGTATTGAATACTGGCGCTTGTGTGGCTATGGCGAACTACCTGGCTTTCAAAGCCAGCTTTCTGACCACCAGCACTGCAAGGTCCTGCCGGCGTAACGTGTGAGAGAATGGAAACAATCAAAGCAAGACTAGAAAAACGTACGATGATCAAAGTGGTCAAGCTGAGGCGTCTGATGCGAGGTTTGGCGTCGGCGTGGGCGACTTCGGCGACTTCAATGACTTCCTGCAGATTCTCAACATTAAGATGCTGCTCCTCATGGAGGTCAAACTGTAACTTGAGAGTAAGTCGGGGTACAAGAAATGTAAGCAAATACCTACGAGGTCGAGAATTGCAGGTCTAGCATTGTCGTCCTCTTCAACAACGTCGTACCAATTGCTGAGGCGATCATCCACAGTGTTCTTCATGGCAAAGTGTGAAAAATAGCGATTCAATGAGCTTCGCGTGGCTTACCATCAGGCTCTCGCGTTGGCTTAACTTTACCCTCGGGTAAGGGTGGAAGCGAAGTAAGTGAGAAGTCCTATAGCTGGGCAACCTCATGTTGCTTGTCGAAGACTGGTTCATCACAAGGGAGAAGGAAGGGAAAGGAATGTTGTATATCCTGCGTGAAGGCATTAGTGTTTAAATACCAACGGGAGCTTGAGGGAAGGAAAGCGAAAATAAATAAATTGAGAGCCAGGGATTAGAACCCTAAATTCGCAATCCCGACAGGGTTGAGTTAGTATCCCCAAATTCGCAATCCCCGAGTTGGTACCGAATACATTGTGAGCGCCCATCCCAGTACGGCCGTTGTGAAATCTCGAGATATTGATACGAAATTTGCTTCCGCGGAAACAATTACTTTAACATCTCCATCGGCGACCTCGATCCAGGACAAACCATCGATGCACAAACCGACAGATACAAGACGTCGCAGGAGGGACAGAATAGGCATGACTGGGTACCAGGTTGCTCCATCGAAATTACGGACCACCGTCGCAGGAAGCAAACATGCATGACGCTCAACGTGTTGGAACTTGGATGCTTGCATATTGAAGCTCCATAATATATACCACGAACCTCGACGACCTGTTCGACTTCTTATGTGCTGCTTAGAGCATCATGAGAATGCTGCGAGCCAGACTCGTCCCTGCTTGGAAAAGAGTCAGTATACACGAGGCTCAAGTGCGTGGATTCTGTTTATGGTGAACTCTGTTGTATGATACACAGTATATCTCCAAAAATGCGCTGATAAACCATCCTGAGCGACTGCATTCCCTGGACATGCCAGAAAAACCTTCAAAGCCAAGCTACTCCCTCAGCGAGGACAGCGTGACAAAGAATGATGTGACAAGCGGCGTGACACAAAAAGGGGCGTCACGCTAATTCGCATGCACGAGCCAAGGCAAGTTCGCAACCGCCATCATAAAACATGAAAGCGATTCAGCAGTGTGCTCACAAGCTCTCAAGATGTTTCAAGCAGCATTGGTGTGAGTCAAGATAGTCACTGTGGCTGCATCAAGACCACCCAAAAACCTCAACTGGCGCAACCGCCCCATCAACATCGACAGATGGCCACCACTGCCACTCCAGTAGTGATATACCCCAGAACAGAAACAAAATATGGTTGGAGTGAACAAGACACTCACCAGTGACTATAATTCGGCTCAGTGCCCCCACATGCACCGTAAGCTGCCTCAAATCCCCACAAATTTCCGTGCATCCAGATGTGAAGAATGTCGAACCGAATGATCCAACATGAGAAGAAGTGCTGTCAAGATGCAGAAAGCATGAAGATCCCCAGCTCCGTTGCTGGTGGGAGAACTGCGATTTTTCACCGTCGTGTCGTCCAGTTCTTGCCTTTGCGACTTTGCCGACATAATAGAAATTGGCGATGCTGAGCTGTGATCAAGCTAACATAAAGTGCGACCAAGCTGTCTTGCATGTCCCCGTGGGCAACACAATTCGTCATAGGCGACTCCAATTTGCGAGGGATCCGTGGTGCGATGATAGGTATCGAAGCCTTTCTTCAGGATCAACAATCCAAGAAATTTGATCGCGAAGAGCCCTCTCCCATTGCGCTTGAGTGGCTGAAGTTGAGCTGTCGAATTTTCATTTTTAAACGACGAGTCGCAGCGGTTGGTGGGTGATCTGCGGGCGCCAACTTTTTGTTTGGTCCACAAGCTTGAAATCGAAGTGACTTTAGACCCTAGTGCCAGGGTGGTCACAACTCCGCTCGCTAATTCAAGGCCAAAGTTTTTGCGGCTCCCCTTGGTTTTCGGCCTGATTTTAACGGACTGATTTTTCTCCTCGAACGAGAAACCTAATATATCGCAGTTTTCGTCTCGGCCGCCTCTCCTGCATGAAAGTCGAGCAATGATGACTATCTGACGTTGGCCGTCCACAACAGAAAGGCAACGGCTCTCCAGTGAACCGAAGTTTGGAATCTTGGACCTCGTACTATTAAATCACTCGCCAAATTCCACTGGTACTTAACTACTGTTGGCCAGTCGGCTGCGAAATATTTGCCAGCGATTTCGACTGTGACCTGTGTCCTGATTCCTGTTTCCAAAAGCACCACCGCGTCAATGGGATTACCGAGGTAGTACTGCTCGAGTTCAACTGGATCGTCTGTCCTCCCAGCTAAAGCAGGTCTCTATATCCTCTGTATGGCGCTCTCAATTTTTTTTTCAGGATGATTCTATACATCTCCTGGGTACTTCGTTCGTACGCGATGAACTCATGTATCAACAGACTGAGGAGAGCCAAGTTCATCGACATCGCACTTGGAGATTTTTTTGCTTCATTTTTGTTTTTAGCATCTCCTTCGTCTACCTCGCAGCCTGTGATACTTTGCCATTGTGCGAGCTGGGAATATTAGTGCGTTTCGGTCAGTCGACCCATCCATTTTCGTTCTCAACAACCTTCGCTGATGCTGTCGCTCTTCATTTGAATTGTAGGGTCCAATAGCCATCCTATTTGATCTCATATGTCAGTATCGTTAAACGAGCGATCCGCATCGGTGGTGATTGTGGTGGTGACTGGAGACAGAGCTGTCGAGGTGACTCACGACTCATTGTTTGTTTTTCTCCTCTCTAACTGGATGTATGGATCATTTGGATTTATCCACGCACAATTGAAAGCATGCGCCGTCCGTTCCTGGGATGGAGCAACTGATTCCGACTATTTTCGCAAAAGCACTAGAAACCATTCCTCAGCAAGTCTGCGACGATAAAATGGAGGCGCTATTCCGCTCGTCGAGTTGAACGCAATCGGCAGTACGACGGAGGCCACATGCCTCATTCTCGATGTTGACGAGACAATGAGAAATCCACATAGCGATGCAGTACGTACGTAAGCTCTTAATCTTTCCCTTTTCAAGAATTGATGAAAGCCAACGTGTTTTTTGTAGCAAAGTCCAAGGCCAAAAGCATCCCCTGGTGCAGTCTCCGGGGCAGGGGCATGTTGAGGCGCAGACTCTCGAGGTTGAGTAATCTTGATGCAGACTGAAAATGAACGTAAAGGCGAGATTGATCGCATTTACGCTCGTCCGAAAAAGATCCGGCAATCCGGAGATACTGTCCCAGACTCGGATGATCTAGGTTACCTAGCAGTTCGCCGCCGTCAACGCTAGCCTCTACTGGTTGGACTGATTGACGCGGGATTCCACCAACTGGGAAAAAGACATGGTGATCCTGTGCATGTATATAAAATATGGCACTGCGGCCTAGGCACCTGGAGCTCCGTTCGAATAATGTCTGCGATTAGAGTGAGAACTGATTCCGCCAGGTCAAAGTCACTGACTTGAAGCTTGAAGCACGAGTTGCCGAAGCAATTATATTGTATATTAGTGAGCAGGCTAGTGCAGCTAATTAGCTTATATAGTAAGTACTTAGTACTTGAATGAGCTATGACGCAAGTTCAAGTTAAAGGCTCCGGATGATTGGTGTTGTATGTCCTTATTTGCCAACGGCTTGTAGCCCCTCCTCGAACCACTCTGAAACAACACGGTTATTAGTCAACACTTCTTCGAATTCAAACCTGTGACCTCACGGGTCCGATGGTATACATTGCGCTACCACGGGAATAACATTGTGCTGCAGAACGCGACTTCCAGTATCATCAGAGATTTTAGTACACTGTTTCGCAGACGGGAAGCCAGTCACGGTAACCGTCGACATGATATGTGCCGCAGCGCAGTGGATGGCCAGCTGATCGTTTCTATGTGATTGGTCTCGAATGAAATCAGTCACAGCTTCACGTTCTGCGCTCACTGTGGCGCTTCCTGTGGACGACTCGTTGACGCCGTTTTGGATATCAATATTGTGCCAACAACAATGATTATATTGTATTTTGTAAGAGTGTGAATGGCACACTGATCACTTCAGTTATCTAATTTACGACCTTTATTTTATCTACAGGCCCTTCTGACAAGGGAGTAATGCATAGCATAACACTGGAAGGTACGTTACGCTCAACCTCCAGCGCTTTGATTGACCATCTCTTGTCCAGAATCTATAGGCCTCTTCGGATCATCAAGCTCGGTCCAGTCGCTTTTCCGATGCTACTCTCTACCATCTCTGCTATGCCGCCAGCTTTCCGGTATAAAAAAGTCGAAGGAAAGACGATAATCCCCTCAATATTCTTTGCTTATTTCCTCTGATCTCATATCACCCATGCCAAACGCAGAACGTATGTAATATTCTGTGACAACCATATTATCCTTGTCGCGACTGACTGTTTTGTATTTGAAATGGTAGAGAACAGATTGGGGTTGAATAACCTCTTGCAACAACGATACGGCACAAGTGCTGCTTCTCACTTGCGATGGGAAAGTGTCAAATATGGCGATGATCATAATCCTACTTGGACTTTTATTGTCTATAGTATGTGCTCATTTTTTTTTGGCCTGATGGTTTTTTTTTCACATTTTTGGGCGTATACTTAGTCGATAATATTGAGTACGGACGGGGTTCTGGCGGTGACAAGGGGTCTGCGAAGGAGATGGCAGCAGGAGTTGCCCTTATGCAGCTTCGAAGTCAGTGGGCTCATCTATTGCTCTAGATGCTGTTGAAACCTGGGCCAAAAAAAGTTACGAACACATTCAGGCGACGTCCGACTCGTTGACGTCGGCCGTAGTAGATCTATGATTCCAATTGTCACTTACTTCACTACGATAATTTCTGTATCACTATACTGATTTCCTTGAAGATACGAGTCCATTTGTACGACCATCTCAGTCCCTTTCTCCGAGACTGTGATGTGAGTTTTTATTATATTCTGTTTTCTGTTACAAAACAAGTTAATACACTGTAGAAATATATTGCTTATCTTTTCAGGGTCTCGCTCAGCGCTCAGCTCTGAGCTGCGTACTACAAATAGGATGTCTTCTTTATTTCGCGGTACTGTACTTGGCGGTATATTGATCATTTGCCGCTTCACATGTCAGCATGGCATGGACTGTGTATTTCGAGCGGACGATCGCAACGTTGGAATACGTAATCTCTTTGATGATCACCATCACACAATTCATTTCATCCACCAACACTGTGACAATTATAATCATTGCACTCACATGCTCACGAACTTCGAATTTTAACTGCGTGCTACGTCTCAAAATTGTTATCTTTACCGACTAGCTAGCTAGTGGAAAGCATTGGCAGGTAGGTACGATTAAGTACTACTATCGCTGTCACACTCCTGTTGCTTGCATGCATCGCTTTGTCAGACTTGATACTATCATATTAATAAACATCTCTTAGCTGTTCAAATACAAATATCATGTTGCCTCACTTAATAACAACGTGATATAAAGCCGCTTCACGCGTGATCCATCTTCTTACACCTGCCATCAGCTCAATCCACCTGCGGACTGGCAGTCGGCAATTAACAATTTGCGAGGAACCGTTCCAATTATCCACCGCAGAGCCTGCCATAAATCCAGGATAGGAAAAGCGCAGCGATTGCCACTTGGTTGTATCTATACAGCTTGGCAGGTTGGCCTGGCTTCTAGCGCCAGATGTACGAAATCCCGCAGGCGCAAAGAGCCAACATTGGGTAGCGTCTGCCAATGAGAAAAAGGAGTTTTCCAGATCCGTCACTTTTTCACCTGAGTACGATCAGCACCACCGAGCGTGTATCTGGTTAATACATCATTTCCTCCACCTCCACAACCGTCGTGGCCGGTGAATACATGCAGCCGCGATGTCCTTGCCAATCACCAAATTTGTCTGGCTGCCTGTTTTCGTTACAGCCTCAGCTTGATGAACTATGCTTTTGCAGATATAAAGGGAGATGTGGTCCAGCTTATTATCCAACAAGTCCTACACACTTTCTACTATCTGCAACTCTTATACCCAAATTCTAGCAGCTATGTCTGGCAATGACTCCCGTACGTCCTCTACTCATTTGTTCGACACGCAGGATGTGTCCGCTCATTGACCCCCAGACCCCCGCACGAGGCTGAACAACATATTGCAGGGGATCTATGGTCCCTCTGCACAAAACCATGTCAAGTGGGAGGTCAATTCGCGCGGCCTTCCCAATGCTTTGACGTGGTATGCGACCGTCTACAGTAAGGTCGATCTCTAGTAAAAGATGTATACACTAACCAATACGTCATGCAGTTGATGATATGAATCACGGCCATGCCTCATCCCACACCAGAGGTGGTGCTCTGGACGGGGCGGCGGAACAGGCATGTAAATACCTGAAACATGATGCATGAACGCCGGGCTCAGGCTCCCGCCGATGAAGAATGACCACTCCAATACACATATCTCAGAATTCTTTATCCTCTTCAAACATATCTAGCTGCTCCCATTACTCAATACAGTCGTGATACCTGTCCATACTAGAAGTGCGCCTGTTGTGGGTTAAGAAATATAGGTCCCCTTTCTTCCGCGATACCTCGATAGTCCGTTGTGCTTCAACGCGCTCTTTTTGTCAGTGGCCCAGAGTACAGGCATGAATACGATGGTGAGTAGAAGAGACCACATCATGATGTGGCGTAGGGTCTGTCACACGTCCCGGCCAAGTACTGGTACTTATGCTTCCACTTAATTCCGAGTAATAGACATTCCAACGGTGAACTATCAGTATACCGGGGCATTCAGGGGTAAGGCTATAGTTAGCCTGGAAGGCACGTGATGCGGCACGCGCTCTGATGTTCTAACTCCAAGGATAGCATAATATAGTTGATGTTATATCTCATTTCTGCTACCAATATGTCTGCCCTCATTACGACGTCCTCTGATTTCGAAGCTCAATTGAAGACACCCGATACACATCTCCGAGTCACAAACAACACATACTCCAAACCATGTACCTCTCAGGCCCGCTTGTTCGAATCATCATTCTAAGCTGGCAGTTAAATGGAAACCCGTAACGGGTGGGAGTCCGATTTTCTTCCGGGCTGAGTAGCCTAAGGTTGTAATAACGCCTAAGGAAGATGAATACTTCCCAAACCTTACGGGGAAAATGATTGTCCTCGACTCGACAGCGAACAAGAAGGCCGATGGTAGATGGTGGACACAAATCGAACGGCCGAATGACCGTGGCACACCATACATTATTCCCACATCGCGAAGTCCAACTTGAAGACTACGTACTTAACCGTTTCGAGGTTGGCAACGCCAGAGCTACAAGCACGAATCATATGTGGCGTGGGGGAAATATTGGCGAGACCGGGCATGTGCATGAACACCGAATCATGGACTGGCGCCTGTCGTTGCCTTGAGGCATTCCCCCGTCTAGTTCTTATTCAAAATACTCATACCCAAATTTTAGCCGCGATGTCTGGCAATGACTCCCGTACGTCCTCTACTCATTCGTTCGACAAGCAAGATGTATCTGATCACTGACCTCCAGACCCCCGTACGAGGTTGAACAACGAATTGCAGAGGATCTATGGTCCCTCTGCACAAGGCCATATCAGGTGGGAGGTCTATTCGCAAGGCCCTCCTAACGCTTTAACATGGCATGCGACCATCTTCAGTGCGTTCGCCTGCTAGGGGAGTTAAGGATGCAGATATTAACATTCTACATACAGTTGGTGATCAGAATTACAGCTACGCTTCGGCCATCACCCGAGGTGCTGCTCAGGATGCAGCTGCGCAACAGGCTTGTGAACGTTTGAGACGAGATGGATCTACCAGAAACGACTGATGAGCAACATCAATCAAGCTCAAAGCATGGCGACTTGAGTACACATATGCCCTCATTTTCAACATCCACAATGTACATGGTTCTATTCCTTATGCTTACATTTTTCTATTATGCAGCTGTAACACGGCACTGCTCATGCGAGCAATGCACTTGCGGATCGATAGACTGTTGTGTTTCGACTGTGGGTCAGTAGCGGGCTATCAGTGCGGTTACTGCGGTAATGATAATACAGCATAAGGTCTATCACACAGCAGCAAGCTTTGATACTAGTCACCTTCGACTCAGCTGGCGATTTAGTGTGACAACTTGTCATAGACTCACAAGACCTTTAACCGTCTGTTCATAATTTTATGGCAATGCGTAGAGGTGGACAAGTAACACTTGCAAATCCTGACATGTCGACAGAGTCCGTACTATTATTGGTTGTATGTATGTAAAATATTCGAATCAAACGAAAGCCACAGGATAATCACGATCTGACCCCGAACATAACGATGGAAAGAGAACAATGTCCCCACCTCAATTGGCCACCCATTGACGCTCTTTTCTTCGCGATCGAACCTTCGCCCTGCGCTCGCTCTCCTTGACGCGACGTTCCTGCTCTTTGATATCTAAGAACATGTTGCCAACATCAATGAATTTGATTGCTGGGCGTCCAGGACGTTCGATAATAGTTGTCTTTGTCTTGTTCTCAGAAGTGGCAGTGGCTGATTTTGTGGCAGCATCCAAAATGCCTGGCATAATTGGGTCCTGGTGGATAAATTAGCTCACTTGTCTATCGAAAGAAAGAATCAACAAACCTTGCCCTCAGGCACAGTCTCCCAAAACATCCGCTGGTACCTTTGTCGCGCCCAGTCAAAGCCACCGGCTTCCTCGTCTTCTCGATCGGCCTCGACCGCGTCATATCTATCATTATCTATTTTGGCCACCTGCTGGTTGGTATCGTACTGCACAGGTACAGGCTTCGAATCATCAAGGGTGGTAAAAACCTTGGTTCGAGGCACGCCAAGGATACTTTCCATGCCTTGAACAAAACCCGTCTGTATGGGTTTACCCTGCAAGAGGTGTGAGCGCTGAGGTCACAAAAGGTACGATGTATGGGCTCAGATAAGGAACCAGTGCCAGACGATGTAAGGCGCTTGAATTGCGCGAATAATGTATTTTCAAGGAAAGGGAAATAGTACTCACATCCTACACGTAATGACGGAATTTTCGGTGGTGAATCAGTGTGTCGTTCTTCATTGAGTGTAGTTGCAATTTACCTGAGAAAGGTGTAAGCTTAGTTAGTATTTTTCAATATTAAACGGCAGTAGAAGGAAGGTGTAGATCAGTAAGGTGCGTAGATTTAACCATGTATGTGTCTATAAGACTAATCGAATTCACGTTGCTCATCACGTTCTTGAGAAAGAGAGGAAGTCCGAGATCTCACCTTTTTCCACGATTGTTCTAAGCCCTTCAGTCGTAGAATAGCATCTATACGTTTGATGCTGAGATGATGTCTGGCAGCCAGAGCGCGCACTGAATTAGCCTCGGGATCAGCCATGTAAGAAAAATAGATATGGGTGCGTAAAGCATCCGAAACAGGTGGAGGGGGACGGAATGATTGGTTAAGAGGGAAAGGCTGACAAGAAGTGAGTATAATAATCATCATGGTATTAGTCTGGGCATACCGTTCCAGAGCCAAGCCAATTCCGTGGCGCGGAATCACGGTACTTAAGACCGGCACCTACTATCCAGTTTTCGTATGAAGGAGTTCGTGAGGTTTCGGCATCGTCTGGTAAGTTCAGGCCCTCTAGGATGGCCTCGCCAAGAGCGTCATCTTCATCGTTTGACTCGAATTTTTCATCCTTTCTTGCGACGAGAGACTGGAAGAATGTTCTACGCAGACATCTGTGAGCAGATGGTAAACGCAAGGTGCGCTTAGATGACGAAGCTGAGATACGCAAACGAGTGAACATTTGGGCGCAGAACGCGCAAAAAATTTGAGGCATTTCTGGTTGGCATCACGTGATCACTCTAGGGCAGGTCTCAGATCGAGTTGAACTTAATCTGCACTGGGCATCACTGACGGTTCATAGGAATGATTAAAGATGTCCATGACATTCACAAGCGATGTATGCTTTGGAAATGATAACGGACTATTGACTTTACTAAAGGGATATTCTGCATTGATTCCTCCGCTTCATCTCAAATTTCCTGTTCAATATTCATTCACTCAGGTACACACATTTCTTTTACACCAAGTTCTGTTCGACCAGCACTTGGAGCAGTATCCACCTTCCGAGAGATACCAACAATCATTTTGGAAGTGGGCAATCAAACACCTGGAACGAATGGACAAAGACTCGGACGAAGAGGTTAGTTATAATACTACAATACCATCCGAGCAGGCAACTCATTCACAATTACACATACTGAAGGACGGGGAAATCGACACACGAATATATGAGCGTTATTTGTCCCTTATATCGCGTTCGATGTAGGTTCATTTACCAGGACAAGGTACCTATAATCACCTCCATTTCATATTCCACTGCACAGCGATCCTAGTGGTCCCCCACCAGACTCGTACATGACATATTACTGGAAGCCTTCAAGTTCACTTGGTTCTGCCAATCGAAACAGTTACGAGACCATAACATTACTCGAGTCTCGCACCACCATCGAGAACGGGACGACAGGGCTTAGGACCTGGTATGCAAGCTTCGTCCTTGCCAGTTATCTCATTGCGAATGCCGGTACGGTAGACACAACATGCCATTCCTCGACCGGCCTTCATATTTCTTCATGCAACCAGAAATAATTTGTGATCAAACGGTCCTCGAGCTTGGTTGTGGATCCGGGTTTCTTGGGATTATTGTGGCGACAATACAACAGACATTTAACAAGCGTCGCCAATCACATCATCAGCCGTTGCCTGCGGTACTACTGACCGATGTGAATGCCGGAGTGCTTTCAAGGTGTCGCGACAATATTCGACTTCGTTGCAGTGAGTGATCCCATTTAACGTTCATCCTTATAACTCTTCAACGGGTGAATCAGGTTGATGTACTCTGCCTTGCACCCTTTCAGTCTGATTTTTTTGTCTCGTTTGTCTTGATCAACTCATGCTGTGTTTCGAATGTGCTGTCGTTACTTACCGTCGCTTAGATCAGTCATCAAATCACCCAAACATCACGTTCTCCACTCTTGATTGGTTCGATGCCATTTCCCTGCCACTCGGTGAGAACGCGGTGACAACATTTTTATCCAAAGCGGGCGCGGGCATTGTGATTGGTGCTGATATAGTAAGGGCTCAAATTCGCCGTTACGTGACTGCCACTGACCTAGCTAGGTATTTGACCCGATTCTGGTCCCACCTCTGGTTGCAACATTGCGCCTTGCACTTTCCTTCGAGAGTACTCGAATGGTAGTGATGGCGTTAACAGTCAGAAATGAGCAGACCCTTGCGTATTTTGTGTCTGAAGCTGGTGAGCAAACCTCAACCTTTGTCGTGTGGTGAATTCAATATTCAAGTCGCTTAGTAAAAGAACTTCGTGTAGAGGAGGTTCCGCACGCTTTTACCTCAGCTACATACTTTGATCTGGATACCGCCGGAGTGGATGCTGGACTTGATGTGAAGATATTCAAATGCACGCTCCGCAATTCGGCGTCGTAATAAAATTCGCGTTGCATTCTACAAAAGAGATACTCTGGAGGGATGGATGCACCAATATTTATATTTATTCTTTTTTGAGTCCAATTTTTGTCCTTTGGAGAGTAATACTCTATGTAGGACAGTACGTTCTAGGCTAAGGGACCTCCAGTGAGCCGATCACATTTCTGGGTGCGTGAATGCCCTGGTGTGAGGCGTACCCCCCACCAGTCCGCCCTTCTCGCACCGATATTGTTGATCCGTTGGTAACCGGTCTTTCGTCTCTTCCTGACCCATCCAGGCATCAAATTTTTTCATGGATAATGCTGCATCAGGCGCCTGAGCTCCGATTCCGGAATCCTAGTTTCAAACTCAATTGGGCACGGGGGGATATCTGATACCGCCCCAAGCATGAATCCTATGTCATTCAACGGCTTCGTGGGATCCAGAGTGAGCCGGAAGGCCCATAAGATGAGGAGCGAGTTGATAAACACTGATCTGTGCCGACCAAAGTGAGTTCAGAAGACGATGTGCGCGGAGGAGTAGCTTCACCTGTTCGCGACATGTTGACCGGGACATACGCTGAAAGCGATTTAATGAATCAAAGAACGAATGGCTGAAAGGCAGTGCTTACCGCCGGCCAAAGCCATAAACGAAGAATTTCAAATCATCTCTCAGGCGACCTTGGTCGTCAATCCAACGCTGAGGCTTGAACTCTTCAGGCTCCGGGTAGACGTCAGGATCTCGAGAGATCGACCTAAGACAGTGACCGTCAGATCCCTGGTATCTGGAGGCACGATGCTTACCAATGGTCGGCGTGCAATGTGGTCCCGGCTGGAATGCAATAATTTTCCTGATGGGCCGTATCACGATTCGTGCGATAAGCTGTTAAAGATCACTTGCCCATATGATGTCGTGAGTTGTTCGGTGAGCCAATGCTGCGGTGTGAATGTTGTGAAACGTATGTAGGAACCAAACCAAAAGATACCCACCACCATTAGGCGCGGGTGGTCTCCATCTCAAAGCCTCAGAGATGAACGCTCGCAGGCGAGGAAGGGATTCTTGGTCGGCGAATGTTGGTGCTTTGATGCAAAAGATATTGAATGATGGCACTGCAATAGTGGATCAAAGCTACCTTGGTGCCTTCCGATGACCGCATCGAGTTCAGCCTGAACTTTAGCTTGCTCCTCAGGGAAACGTGCGGCTGCCAAGAGTACCGCGCATATTGCCAGAAAAGTCTCCCGTCTGATTTCAACCAAATACATTCGGAGGCAGAAAAAGAACACCTTACCGTGCTGGAACCAGCCGCAAAGAAGGTACCACTAAGAAAGGCCATCTCGGTCTCTGTCAAACCATAGAGATGGTCATTTTCTAGCATATATCTCGTGAACGAAGGGCCAATGTCCACGTCCTTCTGCTATGGATTGGCTCAGACATGAGGTGAAGATCGAGAAGGGAGTGCATACCATTTTCTCTTTCACAAGGTCCAGCCGACCAATGTTGAGTTTCTTTTCCCTCTCAAACTCTTGTTTCAAGTCTCGTGCATACCAAGGAAGATATTTAAGCCACGGGATCGCGTTCACTAGGTAAGTGCCAGGATACATGAGCATTGCCCTCTGAGAGAACCAAATGCGTCGACGAAGTGCAACAACATCGGGATCGGTCGCAGATGTAGGGGTAGTCTTGCCATATGCAACCTTCATGATTGTTGTTGCCGCATAACTTCAACTCGCCTGTAAGCAGTGTGTGATCATCACCAAAAGCACTTACGTTATCACGTGGTTCTGGAAGTTGTGTGGATCATCAAGAATGCCGAGAACTGTGTTGCTTGCGTGTGACATCTGCAGGGACTGATACACTTCAGCTGCCTTAGGCTGTAGATGCGAATGAAGTGCTCTGCATCACGTTGATGAGTAAGATAAATGAGGGAAGGTAGATATCGCGAATCACTGACCTACGCATCCGACGGAACCTGTCCCCCAATGGTGAAAAGACTATATTCATTCCGCCATTAAATATTTCTCCACCAGCAACATTGCGAGGACGGTCAGCTGTGAATTTCCCCTGGTTCTCCATAATATCCACGGCAGCCTGCGACAAGTTGTTAAGCCTAAATATTAATATTCAGCATGTACCAGAGACCGACTTTGTAACGGCCAATCAAGACGACCCTCTCGAATCCTGACCGAATGGTGACCACAGGACCGTATTTTTCAATCCATCCCGCTATAGTGAGAGACGGGCTTATCGGCAATATGACATAAATCAACGTTCAACGTTCAAAACCCCATAAGGTGAATACAAAAGTTTACAAAAATTGCGGCAGGAAGTGCCCCTTAAGTCTCCAAGTGGGAGGGGAAGGTGGGAGAGGAAGACCGCTCTCTGATTTAGCAAGGAACGCCCGAGCAATTATTCCTACGACAAGGAGACAAACTGCAGCACTGGGGACGAGCTGCGTGTTGTCGGCGATGTGCAGGTCAGGTAGCTTTAGCATGGTTGATGGGGTACAAAGAAAGATTGGAGGGAACTCGTTGTAAGTCACGAATCATAATGTAGTCAAGTGATGAATGATTCTTTAAGTACCCCATGGGTAACCCGTACCTGGGTGGGAACATGACCCTGAAAATGGTCACTGATGTGCAGATATACTACAAATCATTTGTCTAGGAAAGACAGCTGCCGATATGATAATTCCGCCGATATCGATACTGCCAGCATGTGACGGTTTGCGCATGCTTGGTAGCACCTAACCAACACCATCGACGATCAATCGATCATACCCCCGTCCCATCGCACGACAGTTACAGGGTAGCGGGACCTTCCGGCAAAATTCGGGCAGTGGACGAGAGGCAGGCCCAGATTCCTGTATATGACCCGACACGTCATCGATAACAGCCTCTTGAGAATCAATACTGACCGGTCCAACATCCGGAAGAAGGCAATGACGTCGACAACTCACCTGTAGATACTTGGTGTGGGTGATTTCTCAGCGTTCAGCTGGGAGTCAGGACTGAGTACTCAGTCTCGGATTGAAGATTGAGAAAAGGCAAGAGATATAAAAATGGATTTGCACGTATTGCAAATGCTAGCGGTCCGACAAGAAGGAACAACTGTCTTCCTTTCATATAATCTGGCTAGAGAGACTGAACGGTCCGACAAGTCCAACGCCAGAGACTCTATGCGTGCAGCTGGCAAGGCATAGTGGCGTATCACACGAGAACAAACAAGGGCGCTTAGCGCAGTGGTAGCGCGTATGCTTTGCACGAGCATCCGAATTGTATAAGGTCCAGGGTTCAATCCCCTGAGCGTCCATTTTTTTGTCTCCCATTGTTCACTGGATGTCAGACTGCAATACAAGAATCAAGCATATATCATCGGTCATTTTATTGAGCATGTCGAGGGAGTGCTGGCACTGGTCGCTAAACTCTGTTTGATCGAAAGCGAATACGAAACGAGATGACATAAGAGTACATGACAGACGGTAATTCGTACGATTCAAAGTTCAATGGAGAATGAAAAATAAAGAACTTGTAAAAATCGTACCAGATAGAAACAATGCAGCAGGAACCACACACCGATATGAATGAACATCTTCTGCTCGAGTGGCACTTTCGTCTTTACCGCGTGTGCCCATGCCGCCTTCGTACAGTCCATGAAGTAACCATCCTTCAAATCTTTGAACATATTCTCGTACAACGCTTTGGCAACGTATTTGATAATCACGCTGCTAAATAGGGTCGAAACTGTTGTAGGCCTCTAGCACAGATGTAGGACTGCCGCTTAGCTGCAGTGACCCAGTTCCAGGCTGTTATGATGCGGTATGGAAAGCCCTGAGTAGGGTGTCTCAATGCCAATCTGATTCTCTGCAGCGAGTGATAGGTCGGTAAGGTTGTGTTGCACTTGGTAACGAGGCAGGTAGATTTCCTGAAGCCGCGCGTAGCTTAGGTACATGTCAGGGTGCTGTGAAGGCAAAGCCTTTAATGATTCCCGGCACAGATTAACGGCCTCCTCAGCATCCTCATTTACCCGAGTTTGCGTGCTTGCGGAAGAGGGAAGTGGTGAAGTCGATGTCTTGAAACTCATTGCAGATATACCCTTGAAGACCCGTATATGCGAGGTTGGTAAGAGCCACTGCGTGGTCAGGACGGTCGACTGGACACTGATATGAAACCAGCTGAAAATGCTCAACAGCACCATTCAGATGAGACCGTCTTGCTCGTCATGCATTTGGCAAATCGTGCATCTCTAGCAATCTCGTGGCAGCCTATGAGACTACAGTTGGCGTTCCATCGGTAAAAGCTAGCAACAGGAGCCAGCCGTCACTCACATCAGACAGTGCGCCATCCTCATTGTCGCAAGTATATATAATAACGGCCTTCAGGTTTCAGCGCGGGGTAAGGTGTACATTACGCACAGGGGAAAAGTTATATCTACAAGATGTTAGTAGATGTGCATGAATGAGGAGTAAACGTTCACTCACCAAAAGTTTTATCTCCGTGATCAGATAGCTCATTCCACGACGTTTGAATGACTTCTCCACTACCATGAGACGGAAGTGGGGATATTGGGAGTGAGGGGACAAGCGGTTAAGGTTCAAGTCGTGCTGAACAGTTGTTCGGTACGATAGACTTGATTACATTAGGCGCTGAGAAAGGGAGCCTGTACTAAAAGAAGTACGTGACCATGGCAGTTATCAGGGAACGTGGTGCGCCAAGGGACAACCGCATTGCGTGATAGTCGGTACTTCTGAACTTTTATCACCGAGTCCAACTACATCTAAAAGTCGGATGCGCTCGATGAGTGCTCGATGAGCGGTGTTTGATTTTAGGCGACCGCTTAGCGTCTTTTAAGTTTCTGCGCGAGCGAGCAACCCAAATGTTTCCAAAACAATATATATTGAGTGAATCTTATGAAAGTGCAAGATTATCACAAAGGAATCAAATCTTATCTACATATCTACAGATCATCAGACATACTGATAGTAGATATACCTCGTTCAACTAAATCCTTCTTTAAAGAAATGGAAGCGTGATATACTGCAGGAACGTTACGAATGGCGAGATTGTGTTGTTGAATGAAAC
>MU172336.1:0-49597 GCA_016695485.1 Suillus hirtellus
AGGAGCCTTCAGAAATATTAGGATGAAGCTGAGGCCAGGGAGCTTAAAAAGAGCGCGAAGCGCTCTTTTTTTGCGACCTGTGCCGAAGGCACAACGGGTATGTGCTAGTTGTGATCGAGTGATCGCAGGACAGCTTAGTTTGTTCCCGCGGAAGTAATTCGCGTGACTCCTGCGTGCTCCAGTATTTATTATAGTCATCCCGGAACCGAAACTGGCACTGTGATAAATAGTCGTCTTCTACTAGTATGATCTAATACAAACACGCTAACAGTCATCAAGACTGAAAACGTAGTAAAAAATGAAAATTGAAGAAAAGAAAGAGCGATCGGCTAAAGATTAATAGCATAGTACTTAAACATTGGAAGGGGCTGTAATGAAGGGAGGGAGGCGAATAAACGAGAACGTTGTTTGTTGGGTCCAGAAGAGCGAGAGGGCGCCGTAGTATGCACCGAAGGAGGCGATGATGCCAAGGGCACCACCTGCAGTCGCAAAGTGTGGGTTGCCTACGTATCGCACGTCAGATAGAACATAATACCAGAAGGGAGAAAATGCACCGGTGAAAGCATTTATGGAAAGACAAGTGAGCGCGCAAACGGTGAATCCGAGCGTTACAAGGATGGGGGCGGTTGTACGGATTGCGCCAAGCCTGTAATATTATCAAGGATATGTCTGCAGAGTAAATTTCCTTAGACTCACAAGAAGAGGAACGTAATCAAGTCCCAGATGGCAAGGTAGATCCCGATGGCGTTGTAGAACTCCTGCCCAACAACCCCGTCAACGGTGTATGCAGCCCTGAAAGCTATGTGAGAGGGGACATGCAACAATGCTTGAAAACGACATACGCGAGGCCGATTTGAGGCAGGTAGAGAGCACCAAAGGATAAATTGAAACCTCCGTAGGTAGTAAAGACTGTTGCACTGAACGTGTTACTGTGGAAAAATCTCAGTGGTAGTTCTCCATCCAAAGGTCAGAACCATACCCAAGGAACATCTCCCACATGCCCACAAGCGTTTGTGAGATGCCGCCGTAGCTGAAATTGACTAGGTTACAATCAGATTATTTGCGAGTAACAAAAACTGACAAGGTTGCGAAAACCAAGACCAAGTTAGGTTGACCAACGCTCTTGGAGGCGAGCGTTAATATTGACGAGCACAGGAAGACGGTACCGTAGGCCATCATGCCCAAGGGTGCCTAAAAGCCAATTACATGCTGTTGATATAGTAGCAGTAAACATGAAAGACATACAGGATTACCAAACGTCCTCTGGAATGGCTGCATCTGTGGTGCAGGGGGTGGCGGGGCGTCCATGTTGACGGTTTGGACGTAGTAGTTGTCCCTTGTGTTCTCTTTTTCAGCAACAGACATGACTGGATGACCGGTATCGACTTGTGGTGCTATGATCCTTAAGAGAGCAGGGATGAGGTCAGTTGTACACGTCTACTTCAGTCCTTTATACCACTAGTAGGGCTGATGTATCTCCGCTAACGCATGGAACGCGGTGCCAATTGTACGCATGCACTCTGCTGCAGTGAATAGCGTGATTAATATCTAATCTGAGTGAGGGAGTTAACCTTGTTACTATAGAATTCGAAGACGAGTGACCCTGGCTTCCAGGAACTGATTCAAAAGATGTACATACTGTTCACTTCTCACTCACTATCAACTACTCCCGAGTATCTCGGACAGGGCTCCGACGAAGTCTAAACTGGAAAAAACAATCGCGAAATATGGTTTTGGTTATTTTAATTTGGTCGTTGCAGCTCGTGCAGGCTATGCTAAGAGTATCTGTCCAATTAGTCATTTTGATGGAAGGAACGGCTTCTCAGGCTAGTATTGGTTTACCTTGCAAGGGTGAGTCGCGACTCGGTGATTTACATGAAATGAAAAGCCTGTATCAGGACTTTATGAGGAATGCATCGTGATTGTGTCACTGCGGATACTTCTGTATTTGTTAAGACCACAGTGTCTTGATGGTGTTGGCATATAAGACTCGGAAGTCGCCGGTATTTGCCGCAACTGGGTCTGGAGCATCCCCACGAGTCACGAGTCCCAGGCGATAACGAGTTGCCTTGATCCTGACTTTTTGAGGTCATGGTTGCATCTGGAGTTTCGCATAGTTCGCAACCATAATCATCATCCTTCATAATGGAGATTTTGAGGCTATCGTTTACCCTTGGTCTTTCGAGTCATGAAGTTCAAATCATGCTGTTTTCTCGTCCGTTCGGTGGAAACCTACTAGGAAGATGTTCGTTCCTCCAAACTTGACTAAGCTGCTGCTGGTGAGTATTTTAGGTTTGTTGTCTTATCTTGGGTTTCTGGGGAATTCAAATTTCACACACCCACAGTGAACATACAAGTTATCCACTTAGCAGGTAGCAAGAGGTATCAAAAGACCAAAGGTATGGAATTTTGCTCGACATTGCATGACTACGCAAATTTACCAGTCCACACTACGCATGTCGCACATTTGCGTATCTGGGTCCTATCGCCACATGGCTGGCCATGCGTTGGACCATCCGAAATACCATACATTGAATTTGATCAGCCCTTCATACATTCACCTAGCCTTCAAGTCCATCGCACGTGGTTGACGGTCACTTCCTTATCAGATTAAAATTTGGATGGCAAGACACAGAGAATTGAAGTACCAGATCGCTGGTTAAATCTGCTACGGCAGCAGTGTGCGGGCAATGGATACATGTCGGGTACGTGCGAAGTTCCCGAACCCATGCTAATTAGGATGCAGAACGCATGTGCTTGTGAACACAAACATAGTTCTCCGTTGTCCGCCATTCACTCTCAATGGACTGCGAGTATGAATAGAGCATCACTCGGCGGACGAAGGTCAGGGTGGTGCGCGTTCCAGCAACAGTGACCAAGCCTGTGGCAACCCAATGGTTTCAAGAAGATTTCATGCTCCGAGTCGGCCATTGCATGCGCACAGCTGGAAATACTCGTGTGCGCACACTAATACTTGGTCCGCCTAGATACTTCAATCAACACGGGAAGCAATATGTTTTTTTTGTTCTCAAGGCAATATCAGATGTCAGTTTCGGATCAGGAATGATATTGGCGCGCCCCAAACTTGCATTCTTTGCAAACGAAAGAACCGCCTTTTGTGCGTGCATCTTGACACACGATACTGGAGACTGCTAGATGCCGGTAACGTGCTTGATGATTGGAGCGAGAGATAACGCAAACAGTGAAATGACAGACATGTTTAAAATGCAATGGTCGAAAGGTCTTTCATGTTATGTCCTTCCAGTATGAATTATGTAGGTTTTCATGAAGCTGAGGACCAGGTATGATTCAAATGTCAGCGAGAGATCAGAAAGTATGAGTAGTAACAATATACTCGTCACGACATTCATCCCCCAGGCTCCAGCAAGCAGTATACGACTACCGAAATTATCTCCCCATGACTCCACCATCGCGGGCGTCAAGTTACGTACATCGGACAGAAATTCAAGCCTAAGTAGCAAGAATATCACACGTTGAATTCAACTTCCGCGGTTCCGAGTCTACAACTTGGTACGTTGGAGTTCCCCAGAACTCCAATTGCACCAAACGATTTCTTCAACAATGGCCTCAGTTCTTCGGTTATACAAGTTGGTGGCTTCAAATCATCCATTCTTAGTTTTGTTTGCTCAAGTATCTCAGTGCCGCTCTCATCCGAAGACCCGTATTGGCACAATCCGCCACTGCTGCCGTTTTATTTGGCGCAGGTGATGTGATCGCACAGCAAGTCATCGAGCGCCAGGGCAAGAATCACGATGTGAGTATTGGTGTGACTACAGAAGGAACTAGTTTTTATCAAATCTGCACAGTTCATGCGCACTGCACGCCTCACTTTTTATGGAGGTAGGATGAAC
Source organism: Suillus hirtellus (assembly GCA_016695485.1). Lineage (NCBI taxonomy): Eukaryota > Fungi > Basidiomycota > Agaricomycetes > Boletales > Suillaceae > Suillus > Suillus hirtellus. The sequence continues at coordinate 3,873 of MU172336.1, forward strand.
CGAGTGCGCGCGGGATTAGCCTAATACATGCCTAATTTTATCAGGAGCGTTCTTTGGGCCAGCCTTGACAAAATGGTATCAACTTCTGAACCGCATCAAGTTCTCCAGTCCTACGAAGGCTGTGGTATATCGTGTATGGGATGTGCTGTTTCCTCGAATTTCATAAGGAATGATCGCCTTTTTGCAGGTCTGGCTGGACCAGGCGGTCCTGACTCCTGGTTCGTTGACTACACATGGATCTAGTCGTCTTTCTCACTCTTCGCTTTATTCTAGTGGTTGTCGGATTCTTCTTTGGCACAATGAGTATCATAGAGGGAAAAGGTATCTTTGGTGCAAAGGAACGCATTAGTACTGTAAGTTGATCACCCCTGGAATCTGGTGACCATCTCACGTGTCTCCCAGGCGTATGCCCCAACATTGATTCGTAACTGGTAATATTTGCGTTGTTGCCTACGCATCGTGCACTCAAATAGATCTAGGGGCGTCTTCATTCCCACCCAAATCATCAACTTCGCTATCGTACCGCATCACCTCCGCTTTGTTGTCGTGAGCGTCGTCAGCTTGTTTTGGAGTAAGTTTGAGTTTATTGCAAGCTCTTTTATCTTGATCATTGCCTTTTAGACACGTACCTCAGCGCTGTCAATGCCAGTTCACAGCACCAGGAAGTAATCGAATCAGGCAAAAGCACCGAGAAGTAGCACGATCATAACTCGTGCGCCTCCCACCAGCATGTATATATCAACTAGACCATCGATACTGCCATCCCACATAGAGTTCTTTTGTTCTTTTTGCTGAAGTGTTCAGAATACTTATTGAAGTCTAAGGTGGATAGTCATAGTGAATGACTCGAGTATTGGCATTGCACACGCACGCACATATTATCATCCTCCCTTGTTCTTAAGATGGATCAACTTGAAGCGGGAGTATGCGATATAGCTTCCGGGACGCGCTTTGTTCGAAATCAAACGTTTCAGGTACAGCGAGCTGTCCCGACAAGATCCGCGCCCATCCGCGCTCCTCCAGTGTCATCTACCACCAATCGAAATGTCATCCGATTTCTAAACTACTCCCGCTCTATAGTGGGGCCAAATTCCAGAGTTCACTTGAAATCTGTAATCGAGATTTTTCTGCACAGTACTGCGATTCAATTTGGTGGCCAGATCGAAGTGCCAACCCACAGTGGGATCATAACCTGCGCTTCTGCTCCAAGGAATCCGTAAGCAACTATTCCCAAAGGCGTACATATGCGCAAGTAGACGCCCAGGCCCTGATGCCCTGATGCGACTGGGAAATTTCTCACATGGGAGCACCGCTACGGAGGCGTTTCTTTTCCTTTTTGAAAGTTGCGGTGTAGCAAGTGGAGAGCTAATATATATATAATGTCAAGGACTTCCTGGTGAGTACTCCCGGTAGTTATTCTTCGGTGCTACTTTCTGACATGACTTCGAGCATGAGTCAAGAATCCAGAACAACGGAGACCCGGCACACCATCGACTTTGGCAGCGGAACATATCCGAGTCAACACGGAAACATCACAATCCATCGCCAGAGAGCAGGTGGTCGCATTTCCCTCCTTTAGGCTGCATGGTACCCATCATCGTTGCGCATATTGGATATTAATCGCCACAGGTTTCACAAGCCTTGGACAATCTCTTCTAGACCAGAGGCAAATCGAACAGACTGACTAATATGACTCCCGACTTGGCTGTTAAGATCTTCGACGCGACGAGTTGAAGTGGACGTAATCCAAGCTGTCACTCGAATGTCACTCTGGTTCAAGGCGAAACAGGCAACAGAGATATGATTGTTCCATGGCGCGAGCCGCGTGCGAAGTTGGAAAATACTGAATGTGATATCGATGCACTTGTTCGTACGTCCAAATCACATTCGGCAGGCTTCGTATGACGGTGGATGAGTGAATTTCAATGGCTTGAGTTTTGCGTTTACTTTTGTGCCTTCACTGTAACCAGGTTTGTCGTATTTTTAGCCATAATCATGCGTACCTGCTAGACTCGCAATGAGCTTGTCTGTGGTAGTATGCGCCAGCCTGGCCACGAGCCTATGTGTCATCCGTAATCTTATATGAGTACATTTTAATACGATGTAAATTGAATGTACAGACGATGTTCTATTGATACATGGGAGATTCGGCTTGTGATGACTCTGGCAAAAAAAGACACATTAGAAGTGCCCTTTGCTTTGGAATTCCAGGAGGTGCAGCGTCCAGGAGCATGAAATGGTATGAGTGCAAATGTCGGTGGCAGTGCGTCACATGACTCACGGCCAAATAAATAGAAAATTGAATTGGCAATCTGTAATCATCGTGCTGACCTTGTTCCTCTCATTGTCAAGGCACACCAACACCAATGACCATGTCCTCTTGATCACACAGTGTTTAGTTTGATACAAGATCATTCTCCCCCCATAGCGCTGTCAGATCAATCATACGAGTCGTATATATAAACATTCGGCTTTTCTTTGTGCGCCGTCTTGACTCTTCACTGGTTTCAAATTACCTTGCAAAATACACTCGATTCTACATCTTGCCAAAATATTGGTGTACTGACTGAGTAGTATGATACAATTCGGTATCACTCTGAGACTTACATGCCCCCTCAATGGCTGGCTACAACCGGACCCTGGTCATGACATTCTCCACTTCAACGCAGATTCTTCCGCTAATCCTGGTCGGTGATTTCCATTCCCAGCGCTTAGTGCAATCATATCAACGTCTATATCGTGCCGACAGCCGTAGCATGACCTGAACCCTCAACCTCCCTCTCAGCTGAAATCTATCCACAGTCCCCATATCATTATCCCCGTCCACGCCACTCAACCCGTCTTCGAACCTCATAAATCTGCTTCATCGTAACATCATGCCTCGTCGCTCAAAACGCCGATATATTAGACTTGAAGGCGAGTTTCTCCACATTACCTTCGGATCAATGTCATGATCTTCAACCTCTATCTACAGTCATCAGCGGAACGAGTCTTCAAGTCCCCTCCTGGCGCATTCCCGCTGGCATCTACATATCCATCAATGTCGACTCTCGGAGACGCTGGAAATCGGCCGTCAGTGTCTTGTCATCTGATAAATCTGTAGTATGGAGGAATACTGTAACTCTGTAAAGTTCATGCAGACTTTCTGACGCGATACGAGAATTGATTATCTGTTTATAGATCATCACACTCCTTACCTGCATTGTCGGTAGAGATCAGGGCGACCTTTGAGCTTGGTCGAATGCTAGGGGGTGGAGAGGTCATCGGAGCACTTCAAATGTCGTGGGATGAGCTACTCAATCATGGAGATGAGCCATTCGGTGAGTGATTCGCTTCTCATTTATGCAGATGCACTAATGTCCCGTAGATTTGGCCTTCCCACGCGTGCGCGGTGTCCACCCTTCCGTCAAGTTGAAAGCCGCTGTTGTACATGCTTGCGACCTTCAGGACGACGTACTGTTTGATGTGAGCGATGTTGTTCTCTGTCCCGTCGACATTTACTGATGAATTACCAACTGTAGTCTTTTGCAGACCGCGAAATTGCTCGAGACACAGATGCGGGCCACGCGCGATTTGCCAAATACGTGGGACGCAAGACGGTCTCTCACCTGAACGATGCTGTAGATCATTTTCAATTGGTTCTGGACCGGTGTTCGGTCAGCCATCCAGACCATGCAACGGCTCTCACCAACCTCGCGTGGGCCCGCCTTCAAGGCTACATCCGAGGTGATCTTCAAGACATCGATGTCACCACTTCCCTCTTCCGCGACGCCCTTGCATTGCGTCCGCAGCACCATCCCGATCATCTCTTATCTCTATATAATCTTACCCAAGCGCTCACTTGGCGCCACAACAAGAAAAGTACTACTGCCGACATCCGGGAAGCGGCCCAACTCTATCATGAACTACTGCCTCTCTGTACGGAGGGTACATACTTTCGTAGCATTGCAGCAGGGAAAAATGGTGTCGATCGTGTGATCGGCGGATGCAACAACCTGCCAATAGACGCATCTGACGAAGGCATCCACCTTCGAAGAGTCGTCCTCGAGCTCTGTCCTCTGGGCCATCAACTCCGTCTCAGATCCCTTGAGGAGCTTGCACAAGCAGTTGAAACACGCTTTGATCAGCATGGTAGCATCGATGATCTTGACATGAGCATACGACTTGGTCGTGAAGCCGTGTCCCTGTGTCCCGAGGGACATGCTGACCGTGATCACTACTTGGATAACTTGGCCTTTTCACTCTCGTCCCGCTTTGATCATCAAGGAAAAGCTAATGATCTTGATGAGGCCATCTTTTGGCACGAAGAAGCGCTGCGCTTGCGCCCTGTTGGACACAAATTTCGTGATTCCTCGCTGGATAACCTAGGGACCGCCCTCGTCGCCCGCTTCAACACACGCAGCGACATTGATGACATTACCCGAGCTATCAGCCTCCATCGCGAGGCACTAACATTGTGCCCACCTGGGCATCTACATTATGACACCACACTTAACAACCTGTCCCTCGCGCTCCAAACTAGATACGACAAATCACATGTTAGAAGGGATCTTAACGAGGCTATTGACCAGTCTCGTGAATCCCTTCGGTTAACACGGCTTGACCATCCAGAGCGCCATATAACTCTTTTCAGTCTGAGTTCGGCACTCTGCTCTTGTTTCACGCAAACTCGGAAGAATGAAGATGTCGAGGAGGCCATCGCTCTTTGCCAACAATCATTGGAGGCTTTGCATTCGCTGCACCCAGATCGACACTACTCCTATCTCAGGCTACAGGAAGCTTATATGTCTCGTTACTGCGTGCAGCACAAGCCTACCGATCTGGCACTTGCAGTGGAGAACTTCAGACTCGCGTCACGACACGCCACTCATGGCTTTCCAAACCGCATCATTCACGCATATAAGTGGGCTGCTGCAGCAGAGCAGCATGGTGATGAATCCGCACTGGAGGCCTATTCGACATTTTTCGAGCTTCTGGATGCTCATTTGGCAACACGATCGTCGGCAACTTCACGGCGGGAAGCTGCTGCTGCCTTCCATTATGCAAGATCACTGCCTGTAGACGCAGCGTCGTGTGCTATACGTCGTGATAATCTACCACGAGCAGTTGAACTTGTGGAGCAGGGTCGTGGCCAGCAGTGGTCACTGGCATCTCGACTCAGGACTCCAGTCGAAGAACTCGAGTCAGCAAATCCGAAACTGGCACGCAATTATTTAAAGCTGAGCAAGCTCATTTCCAATGCAGCCCAGAGTTCTGCAACCATCACCGACAGAGCTGCTGCTGATCGGGAAGCGACAGAGTATAGGATACTTACAAGGCAATGGGAGGCCGCGGTAGCTGAGATACGCGATCTTCCGGCCTTCTCACGGTTCCTGCTTCCACCTTCGTATCAAGACCTCCAAGCGGCAGCGCGCCAGGGCCCGGTCATCGTCTTCATTGCCAGTCAATACTCGTGCAGCGCCATCATCGTCCCGACCTCAGGAGACCCCCATCATGTCCCTTTGCTGTCTGTCACCCTTGCAGATCTGACCAATCTCAAGGATCGCTTCACCAGGGCAATACGAGATTCATCTCGGATGAACCCAGGGGAGTCCAGGACGGATCTGATAGTGCTCTCGCGGATAATATGGGACCAGATCATGCTACCCATCGTCAACGTACTCGAGCACGTCCTCAAGCTAAAGCGCCGCTCTCGAATCTGGCTGTGTCCCACTGCAGCTTTCACGTCCATTCCTCTCCACGCAGCTCACCCATTTCAAACAAAGGCAGATCGTTCTGGGAAGGAGCCATGCCTGGAGGATCTCTACATTTGCTCTTACACGCCAACGCTTTCAGCTCTGATCAGATCTAGACAGCTGATGAAAAAGCGCGCGCTTCCATCCTTTGTGGCCATCGGACAGGGTCAACCAGGTGCAGGGAAAGGGAAGGCGCTCTTGGCCGTCGACAGCGAGCTCGAGCTTGTCTATAAACTCGTCCCTGCGACTGCCAACCGCACCACTATTTCTGGCGATGCAGCCACACGAGCAGGTGCGCTCGAAGCGTTGCAGCAGAACACATGGGTGCACCTTGCTTGTCATGGGAAGCAGGACGCTAAGCAGCCTTACGATTCGCATTTTGTCATGAGAGACGAACATTTGACGCTGCTCGATATCATGGAGAGACATGTTCCGCAGGCCGAGTTCGCGTTCTTATCGGCTTGTCATACCGCCGTCGGCGACGAGGAAACGCCCGACGAAGTGATCCACCTCGCAGCTGGTATTCAGTTCTCAGGGTTCAAGAGCGTCGTTGGCACGCTGTGGGAGGTCGACGACTCCGTCGCAAAACACGTCGTCGAAGCTTTCTACAAGTATATGTTTGGAGATTTGAAGGACGGTGGTGTTATGGACTGTACGAAGGCGGCCTGGGCACTCAACTGTGCTACGCACGCGGTGAAGACGAAAGTGCCGCTCGAACAGAGGATGGTTTTTGTTCATATCGGTGTGTAGTCCTACGTCATATTACTGTCGTCTGGTACATATTCACAAGTTGTTGATCTTTTGTCTCGTTGGTGTACCTGGTCTCTTCTTTGATACTTGCTTTGCATCCCTCTTGGAAGTATTCATTCATTGCTCGAAGGTTCTTGAGAACCAGGTTATTTTCGTTCACTCATTCCAACAACGCAGGGTGTAGTTAAAAACTTAGGAGACCTGACGACTTGACGCCCTCCCAGACCGTGCATACATTGACAATATCCTGAGGATCAACCACGAGCCCCAGGTCCTCCATCTCTTTCGTGACACGGGTATTTCATACGCGCAATAGACAAGATTCAGAACGCGAACAAAAAAGACCCACCCAAAGTGCTCCTTGCTCACGACCGGTGCAGCGTATGCATGATAAAATGATGTAATTGATGTCGGTGACAGTACGTTACGTAAGCAACACTTACATGAATAGAAATTTGAATTGACGTAACTTCGTTCAGTGAGGTGGCCGCCTTGCCTCTTCACGCGGTGCGAATGACATTGATATTGTCCCACAGTGCTTGCAATTGGTCTGATATGTGGGGAATGCGGCAGCGGTCACAGCGTCCTGAACATTTGTCAGTCGTCCTTCATCGAATAAGCATACAGTTGCAATTGGTTCGCTTTTCAAGTTGACGTTCTTTTCTCATTCCTTTTTCCAGGCAAGATCATCCTCCCTTCGTCATCAGCTCAATTGGATGAATTACTTGGTGTGCCATCTTTAGTGTTTTTAACATTGTTCGCATTACCATACGAAATACACTCGATTCTACATCTTGCCTTGGCCAGTGTGCTGACTACTGAGTTGTACGATACAAGTTCAACTACTCTGAGACCTGTACCCCCCCTTTGATCTCAGCTGGCCACTTTCGCTGAGGTGTCCTCCCTCTCAGCTGAATCCTATCAACATTCCCCATATCTTTGCCCCCGTCCTCCCTTCTCACTAATTCCGTGGCCCACTCAGCTCATCCTCGATCCTCATCTATTTGCACTATCCACCATCATGCCTGGTAGCTCGGAAAGCAGATATATCAGACTGAAAGGTGAGTCCCTCCGGACCACCTTCGTATCTGTTATCATCCTCACACAATATCTACAGTCATCAGCGGAAATAATCTTCAAGTTCCCTCCTGCCGCATTCCTGCTGGCATCTACATATCCATCAATGTCGACTCCAGGAGGCGCTGGAAATCACCCATCAGTGTCTTATCATCTGACAGATCTGTAGCTTGGGGGAATACTGTCACTTTGTAAAGTCCATAAATACTTTCTGACGCGATACCAGAACTGATTATCTATTTATAGATCATCACACTCTTTACCTGCGTTGTCGGTGGAGATCAGGGCGTCCTTTGAGCTTGGTCGAATGCTAGGGGGTGGAGAGGTCATCGGCGAACTTCAAATGTCGTGGGATGAGCTACTCGATCATGGAGATGAGCCATTTGGTGAGTCATTCGCTTCTCGTTTATACACATACACTAACGTCCTGTAGATATATCTTTCCCACCCGTGTTCGGTGTCCACCCTTCCCTTAAGCTGAAGGCCGCCATCGTGCATGCTTCCGACGATCAGGACGACGCACTGGTTGGTGTGAGTGACGCTGGTATCTGCCCTGTTAGCTTTTGCTGACAGAACGCAAACTGCAGTCCCTCGTAGACTGCGAGATTGTTCGAGACACAGATGCGGGCCACGCACAATTTGCCGCATACGCGACAAGCAAGACAGTCTCTCACTTGAACGACGCCGTGGAGAACTTCCAGTTGGTTCTGGACCAGTGTCCGGTCAGCCATCCAGACCATGCAACGGCTCTCACCAACCTCGCGTGGGCCCGCCTTCAAGGCTACGTCCGAAATGATCTTGAAGACATCGATATCACCACTTCCCTCTTCCGCGACGCCCTTGCATTGCGTCCCCAGCCCCATCCCGATCATCCCTCGTCTCTATACAATCTCATCCAAGCGCTGACTTGGCACCACAACAAGAAAAAGACTGCCGCCAACATCCGGGAAGCTGCCCAACTCTATCATGAACTACTGCCTCTCTGTGCAGAGGGCACCTACCTTCGTATCATTGCAGCAGGGAAGAATGGTGTCGATTATGTGATCAGCGGATGCAGCAATCTTCCAATAGACGCATCTGATGAGGGAATCCACCTTCGACAAGTCGTCCTCGAGCTCTGTCCTCCAGGCCACCAACTCCGTTCCACAGCCCTCAACAAGCTTGCACAAGCAGTTGAAGCACGCTTTCATCAGCACGGCAGCATTGACGATCTTGACACGAGCATACAGCTTGGTCGTGAAGCCGTGTCTCTGTGCCTCGAGGGACAAGTTGACCGCGGTATTTACCTGAACAACTTGGCCGTCTCACTCGCATCGCGCTTCAATCATCAAGGCAAACATAATGACCTCGATGAGGCCATCTCTTTGCACGAAGGAGCGTTGCGCCTGTGCCCTGTTGGGCACCAATCTCGTGATTTCTCATTGGACAACCTAGGGGATGTTCTCGTCAAACGTTTCAACAAACGCAGCGACATTGATGACATCACCCGAGCTATCAGCCTTCGTCGCGAGGCACTGACGTTGCGCCCACCTGGGCATCCACGTCGTGACACCACGCTTAGCAACCTTGCCCTCGCGCTCCACACCAGATATGGCAAATCGCATGTTAGGGAGGATCTTAACGAGGTCATTGATTTATATCGCGAATCCCTTCGGTTAAAGCGTCTTGACCATCCAGAGCGCCATAAAACTCTTCGCAATTTGAGCTCGGTGCTCTGCTCTCGTTTCGCGCAAACTCAGAAAAATGAAGATGTCGAGGAGGCCATCACTCTTTGCCAAGAATCATTGGCGGCTCTGTCTTCACTGCACCCGGGCAGGTGTCTCAGCTACAGGTGGCTACAAGAGGCCTATTTGTCTCGTTACCAGAGTCTACACGACCCTGCTGATTTGTCGCTAGCTATAGAGAACTTCAGACTAGCATCAAGACATCCTACTCAAGGATTTCCTCGTCGTATCGAAGTGGCTATTAGCTGGGCTCTTCGAGCAGAGGTCTATCAACATGAATCTGCCCTAGAAGCATACCAAATGTGCTTTGAGCTTTTCGATGGCCACATGATGACGCGGTCGTCGGTCATCTCACGGCGTGAGGCTGCAGCCGTTGTTCGTGGTGCACGGTCACTTCCTGTAGATGCGACCTCATGTGCCATACGTTGTGACAATATACGACTAGCAGTTGAACTTGTGGAGCAGGGCCGTGGCCAGCAGTGGTCGCTGGCATCTCGACTCAGGACTCCAGTCGAAGACCTCGAGTCAGCAAATCCGAAACTGGCACGCAATTATTTAAAGCTGAGCAAGCTCATTTCCAATGCAGCCCAGAGTTCTGCAACCATCACCGACAGAGCTGCTGCTGATCGGGAAGCAACAGAATATAGGATACTCACAAGGCAATGGGAAGCCGCGGTAGCTGAGATACGCGATCTTCCGGCTTTCTCGCGGTTCCTGCTTCCACCTTCGTATGAAGACCTCCAAGCAGCAGCGCGCCAGGGCCCGGTCATCGTCTTCATTGCCAGTCAATACTCGTGCAGCGCCATCATCGTCCCGACCTCAGGAGACCCCCATCATGTCCCTTTGCTGTCTGTCACCCTTGCAGATCTGACCAATCTCAAGGATCGCTTTACCAGGGCAATACGAGATTCATCTCGGATGAACCCAGGAGAGTCCAGGACGGATCTGATAGTGCTCTCGCGGATAATATGGGACCAGATCATGCTACCCATCGTCAACGTACTCGAGCACGTCCTCAAGCTAAAGCGCCGCTCTCGAATCTGGCTGTGTCCCACTGCAGCTTTCACGTCCATTCCTCTCCACGCAGCTCACCCATTTCAAACAAAGGCAGATCGTTCTGGGAAGGAGCCATGTCTGGAGGATCTCTACATTTGCTCTTACACGCCAACACTTTCAGCTCTGATCAGATCTAGACAGCTGATGAAAAAGCGCGCGCCTCCATCCTTTGTGGCCATCGGACAGGGTCAACCGGGTGCAGGGAAAGGCAAGGCGCTCTTGGCTGTCGACAGCGAGCTCGAGCTTGTCCATAAGCTCGTCCCTGCGACTGTCAACCGCACCACTATTTCTGGGGATGCAGCCACACGAGCAGGTGCGCTCGAAGCGTTGCAGCAGAACACATGGGTGCACCTTGCTTGCCATGGGAAGCAGGACCCTCAGCAGCCTTACGATTCGCATTTTGTCATGAGAGACGAACATTTGACGCTGCTCGATATCATGGAGAGACATGTTCCGCAGGCCGAGTTCGCGTTCTTATCGGCTTGTCATACCGCCGTCGGCGATGAGGAGACGCCCGACGAAGTGATCCATCTCGCAGCTGGTATTCAGTTTTCAGGGTTCAAGAGCGTCGTTGGCACACTGTGGGAGGTCGACGACTCTGTCGCGAAATACGTCGTCGAAGCTTTTTACGGGTATATGTTTGGAGATTTGAAGGATGGTGGTGTTATGGACTGTACGAAGGCGGCCTGGGCACTCAACTGTGCTACGCACGCGGTGAAGACGAAAGTGCCGCTCGAACAGAGGATGGTTTTTGTTCATATCGGTGTGTAGTCCCACGTCGTATTGCTGTCTGGTACATGTTATTGATCTGCGGTCTCTTTCATCCTCTTGTACTAATGACCGGATACATTCTTGCGCTCTAGCTATCTCCGTTTCGTTTACTCTGCCACGTTTTTGTCGCTCACCAAAGTTCTTGTGTACTTGAGTCATTTGCAACTCCGTCTGTTACTTGGGTACTTAGTATGCGTTGTGTTGTGCATACGGCACGGTTCTTTTTATGAGTTATTGGCCTTGCTCAATGCTCACAACGAGTTGTCGAAGGTTGTCGATCGTAAAGTCAGAAGCAGGAGTTTAGCATGAAGATGGTAAGTAAGAGTCCGTTTCTACTTTGTCCGGTATATGGCTATCCCAGCTAGCCAAAGCTATAGTGTAAATCATTGGAGTAGGGCTGTAAGGCTATTTCTAAAGAACTAATCTTTGCATCTTCCAATGCGCGTCACAGGACCAGATACCGTTTATCCACGATAAGTTGAAGGCCTCCGGGGGTCCATGCAGTCCTGTGGACCACGCGATTTCCTTTGACGACAAAGTCAATACGTGAACATAACTCTTTTAGATACCTACCGACCTTTAAAATGCCGCTTAAGATTTCAGTAACGCGCCTCGTCCGAGCCCCAGAATGTAGGTGCTAAGTGACTATACCTTGGTTGAGGGTATTGCCAAATTAGACTTCTCACGCAATCTCATGGATCAGGCGTCCGGGGATGCTCATGGATGTATCGTCCTCCTTGAATGCCCGACGTCCACCCAAACGCGACACCCAAAGCGGTTGCTGGGCTGAACAAAGAATAATACTCTCTCCCAAGCCTGACCTTGACCGCAACCAGATCGTATGGGCTATCTTCTGAGGTTGTGATCGACTCAGCAACTTCTCGTTCGAAGGTATGAGAGCCGGAAACGAGGAAATAGTCCCGCAAGGAGTACATATTCAATTCGATGGGATAAACGGTCAGGTCCACCTCTACGATGGAGCGATCATTTTCGGAGGTTTTCACCACATCTTTATCGAGTGCCCTGATTTCGTTGACGCGTTCTTCGCATATCCAAGACTCGATCATCGCAATAACGGGTAAACTTTTGCGGATCTCGCGTACATCTTGATTGCCTTAAGTTTGATCATCAGATAAGACTTTATAGATGCGCAGGAAAAAAATCTGACCGAGAGCAGAACGCAGCATGCGGCAGTGAACACGGTGGCCGGATTCCCAAGCTTCCTTCTGGCAATATTTTGAGCAGTAACGTGTCAGCATGCACCCTGAACAACGATATGCTGTGACATCGTCTTCAGAGAAATTGAGAGAGCACTGATACAAAGAGTTTTAGTTGGCGAAGAGAAGCGGACCGTTCTCGAACGCACTTTCGGGCTACAACATTGATACCGGTAGAAAGGAGCTCCTTCAGGCAGCTCGTGGAAATTGGTGAAGGTACGGGCCGCAGAGTCAACGGCTTGCCATAACTCCCATAATACAGGGTCTTGGGACGCTCGTTCTTCAAGGCCTAGCCCATCTAATCTCTGGAGGGCGGGTTGAAGAACCCGTAGCACTTTTGAGAATACGAAGAACCGGGGAAGCTCTTTGAGCAGTTGGATGTCATGGTCATCCTCGAAGCGTTTGGTATTGTCAACACGTTCAGCTCGCGATGACCCAGTCCGTAGAAGACATTCGAGGAGCCCATGCTGAATGGCCTGAGATATCACCAAAGCAGAGTCATTTGCGCAATTCATTGAATACCCGATATAGCGATATGCTATATATAACACTCTGCGTCGCGCTGCCAGCCCTATATCTGGTTCATTATCGGAACTATTCCAAGCAGGGGTTAGGAGTCGTTCCCAGAGTGTTGTGATAGCACTTAGGACAGTACGAATTGAGCCGATTTGTAGGAGCAATTCGTGACAACCACCCTCTCTATCGCCCAAGGATTGCATGAAGAGGATGGCTTGAGCCAAACCAGTAGCACATACTGTCATGGATGAGAAGTCAACGTTTTCTCTTGCTCGTAACCGAGGTTCTGGCATATTGGACACCTCTTTAGTCATACGACGAATATACCGGAGGGCTAATGAGGCCATGGGGAGGGTTCCGCCGGCGACAGAGGAGATGATAGATACTGGCAGAGACGCAGGGGTATCTTCCATGCAAATAACGCTAAGCGAGCACATATTCGCACGTATCAGTGCACTGAGATTTTTGTCGCCTTCTCGAAGAGGATCAGCGACATCATCACTCTTCAACCCATCGACAATGACCCAAGCCCGGAAGAAGAATGCTTGAACAGTGGAGTTCGTTCTCATCAACTGCCTGCCAATTGTTGTGAATTGACACAAGGTTGATAGCGGATGTATGGTAATCCTAAGGGCTTCGTAAGTGCTAACAGACAGGCCATGTGGGAGGGCAGCAGGTCTTTGCGAAGGTGGGAGGAAGTTGTTGCTGAAGAACTGCATCCACGGGAAGAGCATCTCCCACTTTGAAGCAACAGCGTCATGGACAATGCGTTCTCCAATACTGATATTGCTGCCGAGGTTATGACAAATTTGTACAATGCCACCCATGGACCATTTGGCGAGCATGATCACTGGTACAACATCAGGACTAATTCTGTCCGGAATAGGGTATGCCTCCAGTTGTGCGTGAAAGACGGGAAGTAAAAGTGGCGTGACATCCTTGAGTTGATTGAGACTACCAACGACATCTCGGAGATCTTCGACTGAGCCACGCAATGCTCCATCAATTTTACGCTGTAAGAGCGAAAAACAAGGAATCAGCGTCATCATGCTTTTTGAAGAGAATCGAGCATACCTGCATCAACCGAGGCAGAGCCCTGAGAGCTTCCCTATCCCGTGCGTTAATTCTGGGCGCCATGAGTGAATAGTGGTATCGGTCATCGATGGTATCAACATAGCATCGTACATAAGCATTTCCAGATCTAAATTTGTAATACGGACCAAACAATGTTGTCAGCCTTGTGGCGGTGCCACCATATCAACAAGACAACAACTTACAAGACAACAAAAAAACGAAAAACACAAAAAAGTCGATTTACCAGGACCAAGTCAAGGCTTACTCGACATCTAACTTACGGGATCTAGTCGGTGGTCGCATATCCTCAATTGTCAAACTTTGTTTCTTCACTGTTTCCATCGCCACCATGGCGTTACCGGTGTGGGCTTTCTGTGGCGTGCTACTCGCCAACACGAGCCTATACAATAGTGCAGCATAGAACGCCACACCACCGTGTTATCCTGCTTCTTATTGAACGTGGCACGCTTTCCCTTCTTTTCTGAGCACTGATTCTGTGTTGTCTTGTAAAATCTGGGAAACAGCAGAAGTCTCGTAGACCCCTGGTGTGTGTTACAACGAGCTGAAGGCAATAGATGGTGTTCTGGAGTGATCTTGTTTCTCCATATTTAATGATCACTATCTACCTCGTGATGTTATGTAGGTCACCAACTTTTCCGGAGCGTCTGCTGCAGTTGGGCTGATTACCTTTTGCCACAGGCATTATATATAATTCTTCAGAGAATTCTGCAAACATATGGTGCAAGGACTACGCATTATGCATTCCTGATACTAATGCACACCTTGAGAAACGTGTTATCACCTATGGCAATTGCATCGTCTTCTACCATCGTCAATCGGAATGCTTTGATATGGTAGGCGTGCAAAACTCGTTACAAAATAACATGACATACCCATACATACAATACGAATCGGCGATATGTCCGCTGGAACAGTAACAGTACAGGAAACAGAAAGAAGGTATGTAGCCAATTCGTTGGATAAGATGAGAAAAACGATACCTCCTAGTTCAAGGTCGGCGCCTCTGCATCAGGCGCGAAGCGAAGTCGTGCAAGGAGTATGGTATCCCAGATCTTGTGTGTCCGCGATACCTTACTCGTAAAGTTGATCCGTGAGGGGAAGAACTCTTTGCCTTCAGACTTGACCGTGAAAGTGCCCCATGGATGGTTCGCTTTGCGAGAAGAGAAAACGTTGAAGTATGCCTCCCCTGACAACACGGGATCGGCCACAAAGAGAGCGTAGTCACGCGCGTTTACGGTGCCCGTCACTGTGAAACAACGTTATTCGGGCTAAGTTAGGGAGGTGGACGTTAACATGTACGTACCAAGAAAGACGTCTTCTTTCTGGATAGGGTGATTCGGTGCGTATTCTTGCAGGATCACTTGTATATTGTCTTTAAACCACTGTGAAACTGCGGGAAGACTACCATGGGAGAAGTCCCGGATTTCGAACGACTCGGCGTAGACCGCAGCTGTCTTCTTACCAGCTTCCAGGGGAAATGATTGCCTGCGAGATACGTTCTCGCCGCTGCAAATGTTCGGCATAAAACATACAGCCATAGGATTAAGTAAGCAAAACTTACTCGTGACGGTTGCCGCAGAATTTGAATCTGCTCAGCATACTCGAACCATTGTTGTGAACACGACGTGCCTTCCCGATGTTGATGCTACCGTAATCCCGCAAGGAAGGCATACATTTTGCCACGTCGCCCTCGGCCTTCTTCTTTCCTCCAATCTCAATGACGTTGCAAAGGGTTATGAACTCCCCGTCAGGTTTGGATACATATCCCACAGCGCCCACTTCGATAGGTGACGGATACCAAAGAGGCGTCGTGACTAGCAAGCAATGAGTATCAGCGCACACGATCGCATTATAATGGTAAACAGAGCTATGACTTACACAAATCTCCATACCCGTGGGTGTCCTTGGCTAAAAGCCTGTAGCGCCTCTCGTCTCGCATAGCACGTGCCCACGTGGACATGGACATCATCTCAAGGAGACCGTCGGTGGTGTACTCGAACACAGCGCCAGCCTCACTGACAGCGTTTGGATCCGTAAAACCTGATGCCCCGCTGGACATAGAGGACTCTGGAACGTTTGGCAAGTTTAGGTCTGGTTCTGAATGTCCGAACTCAGACCCAAATCCAGATGACGTGCTATAATAATCGGACATGGATGGAGTGTGTGCTAGCCAAGAATGGCCTTCAGAAGTGGGTGTACCGATGGCTCGAAGGCCAGGAGAGTGGCGGTCTGAAAGGCCAATGACCGGTGAGTTCACGGGACCATTCGGCGTACAAGGGGTTGCTAAGCCGTCCGCACCATACGGATGTAAGAAATTCCGACAGCCTCGAAGCCAAAACACTGTCATGGAAAATGGTGAACGGCAACGAGGGTCACGCGCCCAGCAGCAGGTGATGACTGGGAGGACAATCGTGGAAAGAGGGGTGTCGGATACCTCTGGGCGAGCATCGTGGTCTAGAGCCACTGAGCAAGCTTGAAAGTCAGACAAGATGCGTTGAACGTACCAAGCACGATCCGCTTTATATCTTCGTCGTCTCGGGTGCCATAAGGAATGCCACCCATATTGAGGATCTCCACGCAGCAAATGGCAAAAGCGTAGACGTCCGCTTGCATTGTCGGACTTGCGGCACCATCCAAAATTTCTGGCGCTTTCCACCTCGGCGTCCCATCTGTGCAATCAGGTGGTCAGAAATAGAACGCTACTTCAAAAGTCGACATACTCGGTCTTTGACACCCGCTCAGCCTGTAGGCATCATCCTTGAGTTCGCTCTGACCGAAGTCAGCAATGGCACAGTTTCCTTCTGCATTCACGAACACATTTGCACACTGTTCCAAGGAACAGTACATGAGCAGAGCGTAGGGACATCGTATTGCTCACGAACCTTTAAATCACCATGCACCACTCCTTGGGCATGCAAGTATTCCATCCCGCCAGCGATCTGAGAGATAAATCGGAACTGGTCCACTTCACGTGGCGTGGCGTAATCATCGCGTGCCATAGCCAGCAACCACTCCACGAGGCTTCCGCGTTCGTATAGCTCGCTCACGATGAACCATGGCTTGGAGCCATGGGCGCTACTCGCCCCAAACATACGAACGACCTGAGGGTGTTTGAGTCTGCGCCACAGCTCGACCTCTCGACGAAATGTCGAAGCTGGGGTAAAGTCGTGGAGAACCTTGATGGCGACCGATCTATCGCGCCAGGATCCAGCATAAACTCTAGAGAACGACCCTTGGCCGATCATCTCAAACCGGTCGACCTCATACCTGAACAATTATATTCATACAGAGCATAACATAAAACTGAGGCGGCACCCACCGCGTGATCGTCCACGAAGGAAGTTCCCATGGCAAAAGAGGTTTGTCACTGCCGGCGCCTCGCACCTGCATGCAGCGCAGCTTCGACATAGAGACGATGCTAGCATCCAGAAGCTCCATCTCAGCGAGAGTACTGTCGCTGACGGCGGTCGTCCGTGAGAATGCATGGCGCAGGGACTCCAACTGTCGCCGCATGGCCTTCATTATCTCGACAGCTTCGTTCCGTTCGATCTCCAAACCATTGAGGACATCAGCATCGCACAGTGCAGTACTGATAAAGCCAGGAAGATGTTCGAGCTGGAATTGGTCGTGACGGAGTTCCTTATCCGGATTGTCTTCAGGGAAGATAGGGAGCAGCTCGCGACGAACTTCGCCTTCGGCGGTCGACAGACACTCTGGCATAGATAGGACGGTCTCTGCAGGTGGATGACATATGTTGCGCTTCTGGCTTGCTGCGGATGTCTCCGAGTCCGGAATTGGTGGTGCATGTGCTAGGTCCGCACATAGCGTTGCAGTGTTATCCGAAAGAACCGATCCCAGATCTTGTATCTTCCCATCGAGACACGAAACATTCTTGACAATCCTCACTGATACTGTCGCCTGCACCGTGAGCTGAAGTTTCAGATGATGATCGTGTGGCAAAAAAAAGGCATACAGTGAATCTTAACCAAGCATCCATCAAAGCTTGATCGCAATTGCAAAGTTCTTTTGCGATTTCAGCTCTTCTAATGAAACGTTTGAGCATCGGGCGGCGGCTGATTCTACAGAGAAACCTCTCGATCTACGATTTACGCCGGTGTCAATACTAAAGCAGAGGCAGAGGGGTAGCAAAAACATACTTGGAAGATAACTTGTCTAAAGACGTGGAAGGCCGCATCGAGTTCCTTGCCAACGATGGGGCCGGCCCCTTCGATCTGCTCACGCACAAAATAAAGCATTCCTGCGCAGCGTTCGACAATGCGAAGGCAAGAAAGGCGATTCGACTGTATGATGATGATATTGAAAGCAAAAAAGTATGTTATATCAGCAACGATGGGGATAATAAGCATGGTGTAAGTAACTCACCGAAAGCTGCTCGCACGCCTCCCAGATAATTAGAAGGGTACGCGACGCCTCCAAGAAAAACGGTACTGGAACCAGAGAAGCCACATCATACGTACACTCCAGGATAGTCTTCAAAGCAGGGAGCGCTTCATCAAGAATTGTCCCAGCTGTTGAGACAACGCCTAACGGAGATGAAAACGACTTCCTTTCTCATTATCGAGGAGAAGGGACCTACAGGATGCTCTGGAATCCTTTTTCACCTGTTCGGAAGTTAGCCCGTCTCGTGTCATTATTGAATGGCATGCCAAGACGACGTTCTGCAAGGCATTGTAAGAGAAAGCACAAAATGAGACGGAGACGGAGAAGGCTCACCTTCTGTGCCCTGGTGTAACCGTCTAGTTCGGCGCCGGTAAAACGAGAAAGCACCTTTGATTTGTGGCACTTCTCCTTATCGCCATTTTCCCCTTGGTCATCATCACATACCATTGTATGCCGCGAAAATGAATGCCGTCGAAAGGGAGCAAAAACACTCTTGGATCTCGATATTTCTCTCTCAGCTTCCGCGATTCCGACACCCAATGGCCTGGATACGAACTCTCCAGGTTCTCCATTAGACGTCGCATCTTTAGGTGGG
The DNA here is from genome assembly GCA_016695485.1 of Suillus hirtellus. NCBI lineage: Eukaryota > Fungi > Basidiomycota > Agaricomycetes > Boletales > Suillaceae > Suillus > Suillus hirtellus. The sequence continues at coordinate 22,810 of MU172336.1, forward strand.
AGATACAACCGCGTGCCAGGACCAATCGAATCTAATCTCTCGTCAGGTTTGATTCTAGGTTCGTCTTGATATACAAAATCTGCGGGGGTCCACCACTCGTCAGCATTCCATGGAGCTGCCATATTCCACCAGCGCCTTGGCGGGCGTCCTGGAGGTGTGGCATCGCCCTTGATACGAGTGCCAAAATCTACTTCGTTGTAGTCGTGATCGGCGAACGAACCACTCGCTTGGAATGAGGATCGAGAACGACGAGATGGTGAGTGAGGAAATGATTGAGAGTTTCTATGATCTGACGTCGAAAGATTTTGCACGAAAGAGCTAGACCTGAAGCGGGCATGAGGCCCACCAACTGTCGCAGGGAGATTGTATGATGACGAACGTTTGTGACTTGGATGTGGAGTGTGTGTACTACCATGAGGAGGTGGGGCTTCTAGAATGGGAGAGGTTGCAAGTGACGGTGGCCGATATCCGGATAGCGAAGGTGACGAATATTGGTTGAATGAGCCAGAAGACAAGCGAGGGCGCATATAGGGAATAGATCCAGCGGAAGAACTTGCAATGGACATCGACAACTGTTCAACGATGCGCTGTCTAGGTGAAGTCTGCGGGCTGGACGATTCGATGGAGCGACGAGCGACCTCCAAACCAAGGATGGGATGCGGCGGAATAACATTGAAATACGACTGGCCGAAAGACGGCCTGCGCTGGTGTGAGTGAATCCCGCCGCCTGGGCTCTGCAGTGGAGGCTGCCGAAGACGAGGTGACGAAGGCGGTTTGAGCGGAGAGGAGATGTGCGGGGAGGACACAAAATCTAGCGGGGTGGAGGACGGCGACGCCAGTCTAAGGGCCAAATCTCGCGGAGAGGTTCCTGGAGAGGACATTACGCTAAGATGAAGGAAATACGATTGAACTGATGGAGTGATATATACTAGTAGGAAGAATTTTAGAAGGGAGAAAGGTTTTCTGGAACTGAACGGGCGGGCGGGCAGTTGACTTTATAGTCTTCAGCAATGGAGTTTCAAACTGCAAGTGCAATACTACGCTTGCCTTTCTGGGTGTGATCGGCGATCGCTAGCATTGTAAGTCCGTGGATATTCTGTGCCGGCAAACAGGAGGACTAGAACAAACTCGTTTGCGAAAAGCTGCTGGAACCAATCCTACAGAACGATGGCCAAACAACACCAGAAATGGAACGAGAGCCTCCCCTCCACCATCGCGCAGAACCATTCTGATAGGACTGTTCAACCCAGGAGACTCCAAACAAGGTGTCGCCGCGTTCGAGAATTCCAGTAATTGATAAGGTCGTTGAAATATTGCAATCCACAACCGGGACTACCAGACGATTGACTGTATTCGATAATGACCGGCGGCGTCATGGTATAACGTTCAACACTGATCGGGACATGATAGACGTGACTCGACAGCCTGCGAGACAGACGGGTGACATCGTGAAGCTGATATATCCATACTGGTCCAGTACGATGGGGCGCAGAACGGTGACAGATCGTGCTAATTTAGTTGTAACAGCCAGCCAGACGTGCAAATATCCATTTTATGGGCACCCACACGGATTCTGTCGAAGAGCCGTGCATGTCCTATAGTAAGGAGCATTGCAACAGATGGAGGCAGGAGGATTAATTGCGAACCCGTTGTGGCGTTTGATTGAGTCACGCCACATTCGGAATCGGATGCGTGATTCGCCGCTGTTTTCAAGTTGCTGCAACGAAAAACTACCGGGTTGGTCGGTGGCCCGACTCCTCTACGTCGAGGCATACACATGTGGCATCAGATGATATGTATCCGAGTGCAGCCACTGGCCAGGTGCGCGCGCCCATCTAGTACATGGGATTTTTGTTGAACGACGCATGACGAAAATAATAAGGTCGTGTTTCTAGTAACAATTACGGTACGCTATTAGTAGGACCTGGCCTCGCCAACATGACATGATACTTGCTTGTTTCAGATACTGATATCACGTCGAGCTGGGCACGTCGATCAGAGCAATCATAGTACGTAATAATGATCAACAATATGCAAAACTTATCGATGCACTCATCAATCATCTGGCTGTTAGTGAAAGAGGTAACTCTGAACACTCTTGTCGTGGGCTGGTAGAGAGACCTGTTGATACTAATAGGATTCATGCATCTCAAAGCCATACCATTGATTGCAGGCGTTGAACAAACAATATGATTGCTTCCTAGCGTTACCAACAGTACGAGAACAGATACCTTCCTTCCTTCATAAATGCATAACGGGGAGACTATAGCAGTACTAGTACAAGACAACCTTTGGATCAAATGATAGCCATTCAAACGAGTTCCCACTGTTCCCCTTTCTCCGTGTAGAGGAGCTCCTTCACGGTGTCACCGTCCACAGACAAGGAAGGCCCAACGGTGAAGTTGGTTGAAAGGGTACTGAAAGTCAACCCTGTCAGAGGAGCAAGTGAGAGGATCACCTGACCAGTGGTGACATTGACGTTGACGGATAGATCAACGGTGGTCAACGTGATAACGATATTGTCAGAGCCAATCATGATGGTCCCTGTAGTACCACTGCCGGTGCGACTAACGGTGAAGCGAGTGCGTTCGGTGCGCGAAACATAGACCGCATTCGTCGCGTTATTAGACGATGGGGGACAGTACCAATAGTCGTAAGGAGCGACTTTAGAGCGAATGAAGAAACTTTGGTAGGGCCGCCATCAGAAAAATGCAGAACATCTTGCAAGGAACTGACTTACGAGTTTCCGCTGATGTGGTCCGTGAAATCTTTGAGCGGTGGGATGATGCTCAAGCCGCGACCGCCTAAGTCGTTCAGCAAGGTGAAAAACACCTTGCCGAGGAATTGGGTCGCAACCCCAGCTGTGGTGAGGGAGTCGGCGGAGTTTGCCACGGAAGTGTTATGGGTGTAGAACTGGGCATCGACACGCTGAACACTAGTCACGAAACTAGTGACGGCGGAAGTGGACACGGCACGCCACCACTCATCCGCAACTTCGCGGCTAGCAAAGGTAATCACGTATCGAGCGCTCCAGTTGTCCGTAATCTCAATGGCAATTCAGCCTAACATTGCAGACAACGAAGAGTGGATTTTGGTACCTGTTTGACATATGCGTAGAAAACCATGATCGTATATTTAACAGGAGAGATGATTTGTTGGTTTGTTGGCTGTGGTTGAATTGAAATGGGTCGTTCGAACACTGTGCATTATATATAGGGAGAAAGTTGTTTGGTTGGGTTGATCATAGCGTCTCGACCAACTGCGATTTGAAGATCAAAAGGGGTTGGATAAAGAAATACTGCCGATCCGAGCGAGGACCCGCAATCTGACCGTAACGTCGCACCAAGCTGGACATTCCGGCAGGCTGCATTTCCCGGAATCTGAAGATTCACCAAGTCAGAAACCTCGTCCGACGGGTGTGTAAAGATAACAACCGGTATTCGATATAGCCCTGATCCCCCTGGATCAGCTACCCTTAGTATTACAGTCACGACTCGTCAGTAGTGGCATGTCTATCTTACTGCGAAAGGAACGAGCAACAAGACATTTATTCAAGCTGTAATAAAATGATTGAGAAGGGTTACGACTTACCTTCGTCCACGCATCACTCAGACTAGGCCTGAGCTTCGTGTTCCTTCTGAGGTGCGAGGTATGAGCGCCAAAGAAGGGCGACTCATGACCAGGGAGATGGGCGGCTCGGGATCTCCCACATCTTCTTGCATAGTGCCGCCATGGAGCCTAACTGACAGCAGATCTGGGAGAACGGATCTGCATTTTATAGGCTGTACCCACCCTCCGCTCTGAGTGCCTTTGCGTTGCTCCTGACCTTTTTTCCAGTGGTACCCGGGTGCCGTCATATTGTGGAAATATCCCTGTTCCTTCGATCTCTAGTACAAACTCAGGCCTAGATGGACAGACACCCTCTCCGCTATTTTAGGGACCTTGGTGTAGTGCTAAAGACTTTACTGAAACAAAAACTATAAGAAAGAGATCGACAAGAGTGACAACTTACCTTATCTAAGACTACACATGACTCAGACTAAGCCTGGACTTAGTACATACTGTGTTCGGTCCCCCAACACATCTGCATACCAGTGTCGTAAGATGGCACCATTATACATTCAAATTCTGCAACTCCATCACTACAGCCTACGCTGAATAGGCAGGCTACCCTCCAAAGCCTTCGCGAGTTCTTGGACCTCTTTAAGTCCAGATTAGCCTAGGAGGGTTCTGTCCGCAGTAAAGTGCCTTTACAAATACATTCATGAAAAGCTGACCATCATGTGGTTTCAAAACTATACATGTATAGCAAGCCCCTTTTCTTCCGCCGTTATCTTGTCTTCATTTTGAAAGGACAGCTGATGATCTGAGAGCCGGCTGACTGCGGAGATAAAGGCATTCCTGAATGCGAAATGCCGATCCATTACCAACCTTAGCACGAGAGTGAGGACAGACAATGGGACGGTCTTGTGCTGGGCAGTACTACGGGTGAGAAAGCCAGCCCAGAGAGCCGGAAAGGGGCCATCAAAGCGCTCAAATGCTTTGCGATCATAGTGGAGCTGTGCAAGAAACGAGCAAGAAAATGAAATGTCAGACACCATCATATCACGACATTGGTCAGAAGCCAACCAATATAATCTGATCACTGAAAGACAAGAGACGACAACACGGGTACCTTGTTGTGAGTCACCACAAATAGACTCGCCGTCAAACTACCAACAGTACTAGTCTGCAAACAGTAAGTGCACGAACAAACAATGGCCTCGGCGCTCACGAAAGTCTGGAACATAAGTCTCCAGGGGATTCGAAGCACAACAGATGAAATTCGGGGCAATAAAGTAAATGATAATCTGAGATGGTATGGGCAACCGCATGAAATGGACAACAACGTTCGTCAAGCATATGAGCAATGCGGCATGTGCCTATTTGCAGACGAACATCGCACACTGCAGGAAAGGATAAGCCAATGCACATAGAAGAACATACATTTACAGGTACATACTACACAGCATTCAATTGAACAGCAAACCCCGGAGGTCTAATAATAGGAAATCAATCAAATTTCTCTGTCACGCATCACGCGTATGCATCATGGCCGATCATGACGGTCTTGCCACCATCAGGTCATATGCACTTGTAGACCTGCTGGTGAACGAGGTTGCTGACTTTGGAGCATGTCCAGGTGATACAACGAATGTCCAGCTTGTTATAACTCTTACCTTGCACCAGATCTCCACTCGGACCGACAGTCTTTCTTTACACTTACCCACCACCCCTGTTTGAATTTTGACATTGAAGCGCTGTGATCAACCCAACCAAACAACTTCATCTCTCTATATAATGTACAGTGTTCGAACGACTCATTTCAATCCAACCACAGTCAACAAATCATCTCTCCTGTTGAATATACAATCATGGTTTTCTATGCATATGTTAAACAGGTACCAAAATCCATTCTTCGTTGTCTGCGATGTCGTGCTAAATCGCTGTTCAGATCACGGACAACGTGACCTATCGATATGTGATTACCTTTGCTAGCCGCGAAGTTGCGGATGAGTGGTGGCGTGCCGTATCCACTTCCGCCGTCACTAGTTTCGTGACTAGTGTTCAGCGTGTCGATGCCCAGTTCTACACCCATAACATTCTCGTGGCAAACTCCGTCGACTCCCTCACCACAGCTGGGGTTGCGACCCAATTCCTCGGCAAGGTGTTTTTCACCTTGCTGAACGACTTAGGCGGTCGCGGCTTGAGCATCATCCCACCGCTCGAAGATTTCACGGACCACATTAGCGGGAACTCGTGAGTTAGTCCCTCGCGCCATGTTCTACATTTGGCTGATAGCGACCCCACCAAAGTTTCTTCATTCGCTCCAAAGTTGCTCCTTACAACTATTGGTACTATCCCCAATCGTCTAATGTGACCAACGGAGTCTATGCTTCGCGCACCGAACGCACTCGCTTCACCATTAGTCGCACCGGCAGCGGTACTGCAGGGACCGTCATGATTGGCGCTGACAACATCACCATCACGTTGACCACCTTCGATCTGTCCGTTAACATCAATTCCACCACTGCTCAAGTGATTCTTTCACTTGCTCCTCTGACGGGGTTGACTTTCAGTACCCTTTTGACCAACTTCACCGTCGGGCCTTCCTTGTTCGTGGACGGTGAGAATGTGAAGGAACTCCTCTACACGGAGAAAGGGGAAGAATGGGAACTCGCTTGAGCTGCTATGATTTGACACAAAGTTGTCATGTACCCGGTATTGTTATATTTTTCCCTAGATAGCCGAAGGTATACTGTTACGCTATGAATTTTCTGTTGAACGCCTGCAATCACGTGTACTACTGCTACCTGGCTTTGAGATAGTAGACTGGTGACCGTCAATGAGACGCCCTGACCACGCCACTCGTGCGTGGTTATACAAGCCAGGCTGGTCCCGAGCCTAGCTTTGAGATGCGTGAATCCCTCTGGCACCGACCTCTCTACCAACCTGGCATCCGAATGACTCAGACAAATTTGTACACATTCATTAGACATTTTTTGTTTCTGATAATCAAAATTCAGGTGCCGTGCTGGATGGTATCTCTTCGAGGGTCCACCAGTGTCGTCACACTTCCAGGATCTTGTGATAAATACATATATCTTTTCTGCTTCATCAGTTCATATTCATACACCTTAATGATACATTACTGCTATATCGTTCTTAGTTCAAGTTGCTACAGTGGGCCTCACCATGCTCTTCTCGTACCATTCCCTCTCAAACTCAATCAACTTCTTGACTGTCCCTGATATGCGCCACCCATGTTGTTCGCCATCGAAGAAATGCGCTTCAACATGCCCCTTTGATTTAATGATCCCATCAATAATAGTCCAGGATTGTGCGGGCAGAACAACTGGATCATCGTTGCCTTGAAGAACCTGTTGGAAAGATTATCTACCCAACACAACACATTTTCTCGAGATATGAACATACGAGTAATGGGGTTTTGATGTTCGCAGAGAAATACACCGGGCTCCGATCGTGCCAAACTTTCGGAATCTCTTCTTTTGTACCGCCGAGAAGCTTTATAATGTACATGAGCTCGAACTTGTGCGTGTCTTCTGCAAAAAGCTCCATGTTTGAAATTCCGCAGCTGTTCGTAGCACTTGCGAAAAATTTCACTTTGCTCGCTGCGGAGGAATCGAGGGAAATGGCAGCAAGGGTAGTAAACCCGCCCGCACTCCCGCCCCGGATCGCAGTGCGTTTGGTATCGATAAGGGAACTGATTTGAGGCGATTGGATTGCGCCAATGCAGTCGCTCACGTCGGTAATACCCCAGTTTCCTTGGAGGCGCTCCCTTTGTCACATATTCAGCGTTGTTTCACGAGAAACACGACAGCAAATGGTAACGTACACATATGCGCGCCCATAGCACGAAGAGCCACTGTAGTTTACATCCAACCTGCAACTTGTGAGTGTGATGATACTTCGGTAGTCGACGGGACCTACCAAGCGTATCCTCTGCTTGTGAAATACTGCTTCTGCCAGTTCAAATTCTGAGTCTCTAATCCTGTGGGACCACCGTGTACGCCAAGCACGCAGGGCGGCTTCTCGCCGGAAATGCTCGAACCCGCATAAGCTGGGTTATTTGGGGCGTAGTACACAGCATATACGGTCTTGTCACCTGCCACTTTGAACTCAAGCGGGGTTGGAAGTGAAATGATGCCTTCAGGAAACGGAGCGGCGGACGCCGATGCGGTAGATCTGAGTACCTGGAAATTTGGAACGAATGATGGTCCTGTAAGAGTGCAGAGCATAGCTGCGCCAGGAGCGTTGCTTTGCAATCCCGTGAAAACGAAAGTGTAGTCCGACAGACGAGAGACATTGTTTATCACTACGAAGTCGAACGATTCGTCTTTGATCTCTACGTAGGAACCTGTGGCGATATCGACCACATAAAGAACACTTCGGCCAGCCCGCCACGCAACGCAGATAGCTTTTGTGCCATTCTCGTCTAGTAAGGCGAATGAGTAATCGTCAAACGTCCAGGGGGGCATGCAGAAGTCTTGCTGCACGACAGAAAAGAGAACGGGTTTGGTACACGCCTGGGTGTACTCCCACAGGTTTGCAAACTTGCTTTCGTCGGAGGTGAAGAGCAGCTTGTCGTTGGAAGCCCACAATGGATAACACGCGCTAAGATTGTTAGCTTCACCGGCAACAAGCTTCGTGTTGCTCAGGCTAAGTGTATGAGTGTTAGAATTGTAATGGACGTCGGCCACGTAGATCTGTCCACCCTCCCAAGGCATGTCTGGGTGTTTCCAGAACTGCCATGCGAGCTTATCACCAGAAGGTGAAAATGTCGGTGCTGCATAGAACTCAATTTCTGCGTCCTCGGTGGAAATTAAAGACGTGACAGTGGCAGCTGAGGAGTTGACGACGCAAAGAGAATTGCGCACGGTACGCGGCGTGTCGTTGGTATGGTCTTCTAAAATAGCGACGAGTAGATCTGTGTGGACTGGGTGTACACAGAAATCTGCATAGCGATAAAGCTTGTTTGGATCCTCTGCGCAGGGAGCGTAAGTACGGCGTTATAGTCCGAAGAATGTACCTAGACACCTGGAGTGATTGGTTTGATATTCCCGTCTTTCGCAGCATAGATACGGAAGTCCATGAAGTTTGAAGAGTACACAGTCCCATTATAAGCAATCGCGGCACCTCCACCATATTCATGAACGCGCGTGCACGCATTGAAGTCCTTGCCGAAGACTTCCTTTTGAGTCTTGTTACTAATAACCACGCATCGACCACCCTCCGATGCACGCTGTTCAATGCAGTAGATATCCTTTGTGACTGGATCTACAAGAATGGCGGCCAAGTCGACACTCTAATGTCACCACGTAGATTAGTTTGAAATGCCGAGCGATTAGAGACCATGTGAAAAACATACATCCTGAGCAATAGCATCGGCTGTGATGGGGGACTCCCAAAGGCCATACGGTGCGTATTTCTGAGCCATGGTATAATAAGATGTTAAGACAGTCAGTAGATGGGATGGTTGTGTGGGAGTAAGGTTGAAGAGAGGGAGTGGGAGTTACATACCAACGAAGGCTTAAGCTTGGGTATTGGCTGTAATATTTATGATACAAGCCCCGTGCACGTTTCAGCATTTCTGTCACCTGAGTTCTGGCCTGACCGTTTTGGAACACGTCGATCATTTTGCACGATGAACCTCTTGCCTTTACACGTACGTGCGTGATACATTGATGTTTGGATCAAAGGCTCTTGACAAACAACTCCTCTTGATCGGGAGGCGATTCCGCAATTTCAAATTTTTCTTATATAACCAGTTTCAAACACAGCGACTGAAGCTCACCAAGCTCTGCAATTTGACGACTACATTGCGCATACGGTAGCAGCAGCGTTACCTTTGCATTTTGACATCGCAATTCAAGAGTTCAACATCTCACCAAATCCACCTGGCGTTACTGGTCTACAAACATTCACTCATATCTGTTTCTCTGAGAAACTATGATGTTTGCCCAAACAGAGACAACGAATAGGCTCTTTCGACTCATACGTGATATGACTACCCCAACTTGAACAGGTTGATCTAACACTTCGCGTTTAAGAGAGGCATAGGCGACAACTTAATACCGATGTTTACGATTCATGCAAAACAATAACATCAATCTGATAGATCGTAGGGCACACCAGGCACTCCAACGTGATGATGAAATATCATTCACCATTGGACAGATCTCGAGAGGAGGGGGCTGACCCAGACGATAGCTTTACTCGGGCTGTCGTGATTCAGGTCAAGAAAACTGGGTCAACTATGGAGTAAGTACATAATTTACTCCACCGACTCAATCATGTCGACTAATCTGACTCTGTTGATCGACAGGGAGATGACGACGCACTATCTTCGAATCCGGGTTGGTCAGATACATCACATCTTCCAGGGTTCAACAGAATGGCCTTTGCTCCAACGGTATCCATCAGATCACTCATCAATCGAATGAAGACTATGGTCCTCTTCACTACCACTGACCATTGTCCCTCGAATATCTCTACTTCACACAGACGAGAACCCGTTAGCTTCATTCAGATGAAATTTAAATCAATAGACCACCAAGATTCAGAGAACGTAGCGGAATCCTTTCTCTTTGATCCCTTGCTCCTGTTCCTCTCCCTCTAGCTTCTTGTTCAATGTCTTCAGATGCTGTCTAAGAATCCAAGTCATCGTAATCACGATAACGTTACAAGCGATCACAATGGTATAAGAGTATCGATAGGTAGGGCCCCAATTAAATCGCTTCTTGGACCCGAACCAAGTGGCACCTCGACAAGGACCCCGAAAAAACCTCGTCAATATCGCGCTCAACAGCGCCTCCCTCGCCTCCAGGCGAATTGCTGTCCCAAGCAAACCATCAAAACTCCAACCTCACCCTACACTGGTGCCCTCAACTATCCTTTGGTACTCTAGACTCTCAGATGCCAGGGGGCCGAAGAAGCACCAGCATGAGCGCAAGCTCAACACCCGCGTCACGCACCTCCTCGCCAACGTATAACCTCAATACTTGTCGAACCACGCGCACGACACTGTCCCAGGAGGCCATTGAAGCCATGGCCAACACAGTGAAGAACGCTGATAGTGGAAAGAAATACCTTGAATCGAAACTACTCTGCCTGATTGACGAACCATTTACAATAACACATCTAATCTCTATTCTCTTTCAGATCACACAAATGTCAGGTACTATACCCGCAACCGTCATTGCCGCAATCCGGGCAGTGGCCTTCATCATGAAGAATCATGTGACAGATGAGATTGCCGAACGAGTTGCAGAGACAGCTGCAGGGAAAGTTGCAGACAGAGTTGCCGAACGTATAACAGAATCCATCTCCGCAAAAATGGTCGACCATGTCATCGCTGCAATCTCCCCCCAGGTCGCCCTCGTCCACTCCGCCTCCCAATCGCTTTCTTCCTCGCTAGAGCAAGCTACCGAATTACACACTAAGATTGAAAGGGAGCGAACCGAAGGTGAGAACAATGTCAGAACTGCAGCGGAGCGTATCGAGGAATCTGTGGACACACTATTTTCATATGTCGAGACATGTCAAGGCGCACTCAAATCCTTGGGCCCCTCCCTGGAGATCATGCACAACCAAGTCAACACAATGACTCAAAAACTTTCTGCCCCCATGACCACCTCCCAACCCACTGCTCCCCATCCATCCTATAGCTCCATTGCCGCAACTCCGTTGTCACCCACAGTTGACAAGGCACTTGGTCGAGCGGCCATCAGAGCTTGCGAGATTCTACTTGATCCGCTGCCCGGCGAATCCTTATTCCCACTGGACACATCCAAGCACGACATTGCAAAGAAGCTCAATGAGGCCTTGGACAAAGCGCGTGATGACTCCACTCCGAAAGGAAAAGTCAAAGCCATCACTATACTCAGAAACGGGGGCTTAATCGCAGAAATGGAATCTGAATCTCTGGCGTCATGGCTCAACACGATGGAGGGCAAAACCGCGCTGGTTAGCAACTTGGACATCTCAGTATCGTTTCGCCACCGCACTTACCCGATAGTCTTAGAATACTTACCCGTTCAGTTACAGCTTGACGATGCTGGTTTCCCAACACAAGTAGAACAGGAAAATAATCTGCCGCCAGACACCATAGCAAGCATCAGATGGATCAAGCCCCCTACTAAACGTTCTGCAGAGCAAAGGAAAGCCTTCGCCTTAATGCACATTACTGACATCCATCTAGCAAACAACATCTTACGAGACGGTATCTGTATTGACAACGAACGCATCAATATCCGCAAGGACAAAAAGGAACCCTTATGCTGCGCCAAATGTCAAAAATTCAACCACATAGCGAAGAACTGTTCAGCCACGCAAGACGTCTGCGGTACCTGTGGAGACGACCACAGAACTTCCACCTGCCACTCATACTGTACGACACATTGTGTTAACTGCCGGAGTCAACAGCATACCAGCTGGAATCGCAACTGCCCTGAATTTATTAAATGTTGCAAAGACATCGATGACAAGTATCCCGAAAATCGTATGCCGTATTTCCCTACTGAGCACATTTGGACACAGATAACTCAACCCGCAAAAACCATGAACTTCCCAAACTCACCAGACTCCAGCCAAACCTCGTCACCTCGGCAAAGGAAAGGAAATACGTCTCCACGTCCACGCACACAGCAATCCACCATTAACTTTCCACAGCAAACGCAACCCTGGCAACCCGAACCACGAACACACACCCAATTGCCCCAGCTCCCTCAGGACGAATCCATTCACGATCTAATCACGCAGGGTTTAACGTTCGGGGACGGCACCCATCCCACTGACAGCAACACCCAAACCTCATCCAACAATGTCTGAACAACCTAACGAAAACCACGCAGTATTATGCATCTGGCAGCAAAATCTCAACAAATCCCTAACGGCTCAAGCTTCGCTCCTCAACAACAAGTCAGCATCGGACTGGGATATAATGGTAATCCAGGAACCCTATATTAATTTTCTCCGTAACACTAGCGCTAACCACACCTGGCATGTCATCTACCCTACTAACCATTACTCTCATCCGCAGCAACGCACTCGTGCCATCACACTCGTTAATGCCTCCCTGGATTCCAACGCTTGGAAACAAATATCCTATCCATCCTCTGACGTAGTCATAATCCAACTCTCCGGCCAATACGGCCAATGTACCATATTCAATATCTATAACGACGGTACCTCGCAAAACACCCTCCTGGCACTTGACGACTACCTCGAACGCAACATCACAATCCTCCAGCCTTCGGAAGACGATCATATGCTATGGATGGGCGATTTTAACCGTCACCACCCACTTTGGGAGGCACCGCGAAACCGTCACCTCTTCAACTATGAAGCAGCAAGTCCTTTAATTGATTTAATCGCTAACTATAATATGATACAGCTACTTCCCTGCGGTACCCCCACTCTGCAATCCTCCTCCACTGGTAATTGGACTAGACTGGATAACATTTTCGGAATGGAACGGCTCGTAGATGCGGTAATCTCCTGTGACACGGACCCAGGACAACGCGGTCCTCGCATGGATCACGTACCCATCCAACTCGTCCTCGACCTCCACACCACGAAGATGGCAGCTGAACCTCGACGAAATTGGAGAGACACAGACTGGGGGGAATTCAATGAGCATTTGGAAGGTCTACTAACGTCTCATCCTCCTCGCCCTCTAGCATCCGAAGAAGATTTTCAAGATTCGGCCAAGCGCATTACCCACGCTATTACCTCTACCATAGAAGCGAAAATTCCGTACTCCAAGCCATGCCCGCACTCGAAGCGATGGTGGACACGCGAACTAACTGACTTACGTCAACAGGTCAACAGCCTCAGCCAGCTCGCATACCAACTTCGTGGACTGCCCACTCATCCCTGTCACACAGACCTGTGCAATCTCAAGAATCACTACACAGAGAAGATCGACTCGACTAAGAAGCAACACTGGGTAGACTGGCTGGAGAACATTGACAGTAACGACATCTGGACTGCCAATAAATACATCTCCTCCGACCCGAAAGATGGCGGCAAGACCAGGATCCCGACCCTCAAGACCAAAACCCCCGATGGTTCCACATCTGAAGCGAACAACAACCATGACAAGAGTCTGCTCATAGCTAAGTCCTTCTTCCTGCCACCCCCCGCTGACAATTCTGTCCCCCCAGACATCATCTACCCCGACCCAGTGGAACCACACATCCCTTTCACTACGGCCAAAATCACTCGTGCGATCCTAAAGCTTAATGGACTCAAGGCACCCGGCCCAGATGGCATACGCAACATCGTGTATAAGCAATGAGCTAAGATACTGACTCCCTACCTCACCTTCCTCTTCAACGCAGCATTCACTCACCGCACGTATTATGAACCATGGCGTCAATTCTCCACAGTAGTTCTACGAAAGCCTGGCAAACCCGACTACTCAATCCCGAAAGCATACCGTCCTATCGCGCTACTCAACACCATGGGAAAATTACTAATGGCAGTTGTAGCAGAGAGACTAACCTTCACTTTAGAGAAACACCAGCTGCTCCCTAGCACACACTTTGGCGGAAGACCAGGTCGCTCTACAACTGACTCGTTGCATTTATTAGAAGAAACAGTCAAAAACGCCTGGCGCACTGGTAAAGTAGCCTTGGCGCTCTTCCTCGACATCGAAGGCACTTTTCCGAACGCAGTTACACCTCGTCTGATTCATAACATGCGCATGCGACGTATTCCCAGAGACATCGTTGAATTTATGGAACAAGTACTGACAAATTGACAGACTCAGCTTAAGTTCGATGGATTCACATCCAACTGGATCCCTATTACCAATGGTATTGGCCAGGGTGATCCGCTTTCAATGATACTCTACATAATCTACAGCGCAGATTTAGTTGAAGTTGCAAAAGCACGTCGTGGCGGCGCAGCACTCAAGGAACTTACGCTCGCATTCGTCGACGACACTGCGTTTATCGCAATCGGAAAAGACTTTGAGTCAACACACGACACGCTGATGGACATGCTAGAAAGACCTGGTGGCGGATACGAGTGGTCACGTCTTCATAACTCCAAGTTCGAGACTAACAAATTTGCCCTTATAGATTTCTCCATGAATCGACAAAAGGATCGCCCAGATATGCACATCCAGGGCTCGATAATCCGCCCGGTCGCAACTCATCGTTTCTTGGGGGTCATTGTGGACCAGGAGCTTAGATGGAACACTCAAGTGGATCACGCAATAGCGAAAGGCACGGCATATGTATTTCAGCTACGTAGACTCTCTTCTTCTGCAAAAGGACTCCCACTACGCCTGACACGCCAGCTTTACCAAGCCGTAGCCCTCCCGAAGATGCTCTACGCCGCTGACCTTTGGTTCACCCCCTCCTTCAGCGGTAACTCGGATACACTGCAACGAGGCTCAGTTGGGACAGCCAGACGTCTCACCTCAGTACAACGAATCGCAGCGTTAGCGATCACCGGAGCTATGCGCACAACAGCCACAGACCTACTCGAAACCCACGCCAACCTCCTACCCATCCCCCTCATGCTCCAAAACGTCTGTCACAGAGCAGTAGTTTGTCTCACCACTCACCCAAGCACCCACCCTCTCCACGGCCCTATTCGACAAGCCACCAATCGTTACGTCGGTTCCCACCGTACCTCCCTCCATCGCCTCACGCGTCACTTCTCCATTATCCCACGAGACATCGAAACCATCCTCCCCACCCGTAAACCTCCCCACAGTCGCAACCCCCACAAGTTCAGAATCGCGCCTTCCAAACAACAGGCAATAGAAGAATGCGCGCAGCTCACGGACAGCATTCAGGTCTATAGCGATGGATCAGGGTATCAGGGCAACATAGGAGCAGCAGCAGTTCTCTTCCGTGCGGGACGACAACCAAGAGTACTTCGTTTCCACTTGGGAAGCGAGGATGAACATACCGTATTCGAGGGAGAAGCAGTGGGCCTAATGCTGGCAGCAGAACTTATCGCAACTGAAGACGACCCCACATTCCCCATCTCCATCCTCATTGACAATCAGGCGGCTATACAATCCAGTGAAACATTCCACTCACGTCCTAGTTCGTACTTAACCGATCTGTATTGTAATAGACTATGGGATATCGCAAAGGTCTATCGCAACTTCAACATCACCATTCGTTGGGTTCCGGGGCACAAGGACGTACATGGCAACGAGGAGGCAGATAAACAAGCCAAGAAAGCATCAGAGGGCCCACACAACAACAGCCCGTCAAACGACCTCCCCACACTGCTTCGTCATGGCTCACTCCCCCTTAGCGTTTCAGCACTCATCGTGGCACACAAAGCAACTAATCATGATCGTTGGGGAAGACTATGGCGCAAATCACCACGATTCAACCGTATCAACAGCATCGATCCTGAGATACTGAACCGCTCATTTGTCAAACTCACGGCAGAATTCCCCAAACGACTCACAGGCCTCTACATAGCCCTTCGCTCGCGACACGCCCCCCTGAACCTCCACCTTCATCGCATTGGAAAGGTCCCCTCTCCCCACTGCCCCCACTGCCCAGCAACAGACGAGACCATCCTACATCTCATGATTGCCTGCCCACAGTACCGCCACACACGTCACGCGCTCACAAACTCTCTCGGACAGAGAGCCACCTCGTTGTCATTCCTCCTCTCAGATCCAAACGCAGCCCCACACCTAGCTAAATTCCTTAATGCCACAGGAAGATTTAAACAAACATTCGGTGACGTATCGCTCATTCGCAAACCGCCAGACTGATCCAGCCAAATCATAGTTAGATTCTTCCGCAATACGCTATACAGCAAGTTCGAAATAATGTACACAACAAGATACCCAAGCCTCCAACACCCCCTCTGTAACATAATCTCTACCACCTGTACCACCACCTAATCACACCCACTCGACTACATGGAATCATCCGCCAACAAAGCGGTATCAGCCAAACGACGCGACCTCAAAAGCTCCCTCACTTACATCGTTTGCATCCCTCCTGATTCCTGTACTAGCTGCCCTGGCAGCCGAGTATGCGTAAGAATATGTACACACCTGTAGTATCACACCACAATAGCCTGTACAAAGCCATCTCACATCACGGTAGTGCGTCTAAAACGGCCGGCGGGAACAGCGGACTGGCGGGGGCACGCTCCACATCAGGGCATTCGCATACCAGAGATGCATCCAAGACACTAGGGGTCTCTAGTATAGACAGTACTGTCCTCCATAGAGTATCACTCTGAATAGGACAGAAATTGGAATTAAAAAAAAAAAAAAAAAAAAGGGCCCCAATTAGCTGGCCAGACATAACTGCCATCTATTTTGTCAATGAAATTTTAATAATAGATTGACTACTTACGACCCTGAGATGCTGCCTAGTTGCTCAAGTGCATTGATAAGCGAAAAACATACTGCGCGCTTTGACGGCGGTCGTGCAAATGTGTTACTCTCCCACGTGGTTATCAAGACATTTGCTGAATAGGACTGCGCCATGAGGAAGCTGTTGAGGAGGGCCACTATCAGCGAGACGTCCGAAATCAACCTTATGTGCCTACAGAGAGAAGTATCGGGCTGCAGTGTTCATGGTACATATCGAAATAAGGGATCCAATTATGCCAATGAGGTTCGAAATGCTCGTGTGCAAGAACCTTTCTTGTGTTTGATCAGAGTGTCTGAGGAGGTCTTCAGACAAGTTCCTATATCGTTTGATATCCCAGCTTACCTGGTCCACACGAATGTGAAAATGGCAGCATATATCCAAGGAGGCGCAACGAGGAGCAGCGATGTCGTTGGGTTGTAGCCAAGTGTTGCAGTCAGAGTAGGGAAATAGCCAGTGAAGGATAACGCTATAACCTGAGCAATCAATAGTGTTGCGATCCACCACACCTTCCAGTCGGTGATGGCGAGGTAAAAACCGTGACCGAAGCCGCCGTTCTCAGTTTCTAACTGGTCTCCGACACCAGCATCCTCCTCCATACGCTTCAATGCAAGCCGGCGCTCGTCATCAGTAAGCCACTTTGTTGTCGTTGGAAAGTCCGGCAAAACAAAGACAGCCATTATTGCAACAGTGACAGTCAGGCTTCCTTCGATATAGAAAAGCCACCTCGTAAATGAAATTCAACAAAGTGCTTTGACTAATCAACTGGATTGA
The DNA here is from genome assembly GCA_016695485.1 of Suillus hirtellus. Classification (NCBI taxonomy): domain Eukaryota; kingdom Fungi; phylum Basidiomycota; class Agaricomycetes; order Boletales; family Suillaceae; genus Suillus; species Suillus hirtellus. Next base: position 40,518 of record MU172336.1, read on the forward strand.
ATTACCTCCATGCGGCTTGTGCACGGACGCCGTCCATGTTAGCAAGAATACCTGATGCGATGAGAGCTCCGAAGGCGTTACTGATCATGTTTCCGCTGTAATGGTGCTGTCAATGAATAGATACATCCACCAGCATAGTAGTACCCTTACCAATAGAGGATGGCTAATCTGGAACCTATCTCTGTTCTCTTGTACCTGCACATTCAATTTCAGGACTTCGGCTGAATACTCGATGATTAACGAACCACTTCGAGATCAGGAACACGGCGCCGGGGAAAAAAGCTGCTTCTATGAAGCCAAGAAAGAATCGCGTTAGGAGTGCTCCAACGAAACTATTATGAGGAGTATGGTAGGTCATCTGTCGATATCAAGATCGGTCATACTTTGTAGTAATTCCAGTTAGCGCCGATATGACTCCCCAAATTACCACACAAGCAGGCATGTAAAGCGATGGCTTTTTGATGTAATTGAGAAACATATTGGAGGGGACCTGCATAATGATATATCCGACATAGAGGATAGACAACAATGTCGCATATTGTGGACCCTCGAGATGGAGGTCGGTGGTAAGCTGTGTGCGTGCCGCACTTGATCTGTTGTGAATGATGCATCAGCTATTCATGACAAGGGCATACCTAGCATTGTTTCGATCGATCTAGTACAAGAATGAGGTATATATCAGGCGCCTTGACGGGAGGTTACTCACAAAATTGAGGATATAGATGAGGACCAGCATTGACATGTGCAGGTCGAGTTTCAATAACAACCTGCGCTCCAGCTGGTTTCGTGCCTCTATACCACCGAATTCTACATCGACATCGAGTTCTTTGTACTCGACATGCTCCTTCGAGGGCGAGATCGGTGCAGTGTCAGAAGAATCAGACGCCATGATGGGGTGATGATAGTGGGGTCTGAGGCCTGAGGGATGACCTCCACGGTTCGATGTGCCTTATAGATTGTGAAACGCAAGCTAATTTCATACTATCGATTAGTCTGTTGGTAGTACCTTGGGCTGTCGGAAATTTGTGAAGCCTATTTCAATGCTCCGTTGTTGAAATGCCGTTGAAATTCCCATTGGTATGATAATGTAAGGTTATTCGCTGAGTTTCAATGCATTGTCAGCTGATTGTAAGGCGTCGTTCCTGGTATCTGTGCTCTCACCACCTCTACTAGATGGTCACGCGGGTTCGTGTGTCTCATGGGTTCGTGTTTTCATTCTAGCACGTGCAATTCTACACAGAATCCTTCTGTATGTTACATATGGGTTCTCCCCAGCATAATACACATTGTCATATTTTTTTTGTGAAAAAATTCCAAGTGGTTCTCGTGCCAGGGCTCAGTTTATGGTGCTGGAGGCTAGTTTTACACATAGAATGCACACTCCAGCAAGCACATCATCATGCAAAATTCTGAAATGGTACATCGTGATTGTATATGATTAGTCCATGGTAAATAAATATCTCTGAGACTACCTTTCTCAATAGAATGATGTGCAGTATAAGAAACACGACCAGACGTGACAATCCATCCAAAGTGTGATATAAGAATTGAGATTCCGCTGTGCTGAAATGTGGCACTAAACACATGTGTCATTTTTGGAGTCTTAGCGCTGAAGACCTGGATGGTCAAGCCTAAACAGCTGCGCCTGGCCCAAGAAGACAAAATCAAGAAGGCCTGCACAAAGCTTCAGGAAGATCAGCAAGCTGGCAACAAACCGAACATCAAGAGAACTGCAGCTTACTATGGTGTTCCTGAGAGCACTCTTTGTGATCGCTTTCGTGGTGCTCGCAAGTCTCTTAGTGATGCTCACAAGCACCAGCAGCTGCTCTCAGAGCACAAAGAGCAAGTGCTTGTGGATTGGATTGAGCACCTTGATGCTGCAGGCAACCAAATCAGTAAATGGACCATCAAACAGAAGTGTTACACACTCTGCAAAAAGATGCCATCAAGGGCCTGGATATACCGTTTTCTCAAGTGGCATCCCAGCATTAAGCTTGGATGGCCCTCAGGACTTGATCCCAAACATGGACAGTGTTTCAACTGAAAAACAGTCCAGGACCACTTTAAACTGCTCTGTGAAATCCTGGAAGAGCACAGGATCCCTTGGGAGAATGTGTATAACATGGACGAGAAAGGTTGTCAGCAGGGAGGAGGTCGTGGACATTGCAGAGCTAAATACCTTATGTCCCATGGCAAACAGGTGCACTACAAGTTCAAAAGTGATAACCTTGAACTTGTCACCATCATCGAGTGCGTGTGTGCTGAAGGTGGGAGTCTACAGCCAGCATTTGTATTTGCTGGCAAGGAGCATTCACCATCATGGTGGACAGTTGATCCTGAAATCAAGTAAGCTATGGCAACAATCACATCAATGAATCAATTGATTAGCGCAATACCACAGTACCTATACATCTCCGAATGGTTGGACCGATGACTTCATTGGCACACAGTGGTTTGAAAACTCTTTCATATCTCAAGCCACCACTCGAAACACATCCGGAAAACCTATCCTTCTCATATTTAATGGCCACAGCTCACATATCACAGATTGGATTCGCAAGCTCACACTCAGCAATAATATCCATCTATTCTGTCTCCCTCCCCATACAACTCACAAGTTGCAACCTCTTGATGTCGGTTGCTTCGGTCCCTTACAAAATGCCTGGCGAAAATGCTGTGATGAAGTTGTTACAGAGATGGGCACAGACATACCTAGGAAAGACTTTGTCAGGGAATACATGGCAACTCGAAACAAAGTATTTTCATGCCCAGACCTTATTAAAAAGTCATGGCAGCAAAGTGGCCTCAATCCCATCGATCTGAGTATCTTCAAAGATGAGGATTATGCACCAAGTAAGGCAACATCAACCTGTGTACATGTACCCTCGTCATTTCCTGTTTCCGAAGGGGCTATTAGAGGCGAGAGTCCAGAGCCACTATCTGGTATCGAAGACATTGATTTTGAGGAGGGCTTGGAGCCAGGTGCTGATTTTGAAGGCGAGAGTGATGGTGAGGGAGAGGAAAGCAATGGTGAGGGAGAGAGGGAGGAAAGTGATTTTGATGGCATCGATGAACACTGGCTGGAAGATTACCCACACCAGCCCGATACTGTGATCCCATGAGACAATGAGAATTTTGAAGCATCATCATTATCTCATCACACACCTACATCCCCAATAAGCTCATCTAATCATCTCACTGAATTTATGACCCCCTCGACCGGAGACACCTATGATAATGCTTCTGTAATAATTACAACAATGACAACATCATCTTGTTCAGTCATGAGTGCACTTACCTCATCTCCCACCCCATTCCTGCCCAGTTGGACTATGCAGCAGAAACTTGATGCTACTGTGGAGATGAACCAGTGCTTGCTGGAGGAAAATCGTGCGCTGGCCGGGAAACTTGATGCTGCAGAGGCACATTGCATGCTTGCACTGGAGCAGATGGACAACCTTCAAAAGAAGTTACACTCAAGCAAGATGAGGAGGAAGGAGGGCACAATCAATGTTGGAGCGAGGGGACTTACTTCAGCTGCTGGATTGCGTGCATGGGAAGCTGAGAAGGCAGTGCGAGCTGAAAAGGCAAGAAAGAAGGCAGAGGCAGTAGAACAGCAAGAAGCTCAAGAAGTGGCTGTGCAAGCGGCTCATAATGCTCGTGGTCCTACCACAGCCTTCAGCAGCTCTCTCAACAGCAAATTGAAGGCTGACCTTCTTGAACTCGCCCAGGCTTTGAGCATTTCTCTTGATGGTGCTCGAAACAATGCTGAATGTATTGCGGTAATTCAAGCACACCTTGATGGTCACCCCCAGTTGAAGGATGATATGAAATTTGCTGGTCTTTATGGTTGGGCCCCTCATGGACAGAAGCGCATGCACATGCACACAAGTGCAACTGATGAGAATGTAGCACTGGCAAGTGCCACTGTCAAGCAACCTGAGCATCCTGCAGTTCGTCGTTGACTGAACGAGCATCACCCATTTACTCTGAGTTCCCAACACAATTTACAGATACCTGGTACACATTATCATACTCTTCATCCTTATTCTTATGCTGATCATCAACCTGCGCCACCTCAACAACTACACCTACCTTATAATTCACGCTAGCCCTCGAGATTAAGTACCTGTCATCATACCTTACTGTCATATAGTTAACTGTAGCATACTTGCATATCTTCCCGTACATTTCACATACTATCATTCTGTCTAATTTTACAAGATATCATTGTGCATCTCAAGCTCACTTGACTTGCTGGTGTATTCATGCGGAGCATGAAATAGTTCGATGGCAGGGTGTTACATAGTGTGACAAAAACGCGAACCCTTGAGACTCTCAGATGATAACCCTCTGCTGGACTCAACTCTTCAAATCTCGAGAGAAAAAGCAACAGGCATTGTACTTTCGACATCAGGCTATCCAACGGTAAAAGAATTTTCGATTTTGGCCCAGACGTTGAGGAGCTAATGTTGTTGCAAAAAAAAAACACGAACTCTGGTGACCATCTAGTACATCAGGAAATCCCCAGGTTCCTTTTTGTTCCCTAAACTACTTAAAAATAGCACTAAGGCAGTCAAGGCAGTTAACACCTGAGACACAGCCAGATATGGCTCCACAACATGTCCTACTCAAATCTGGGGACAAATTATTGATATTTACAAGGCTGTGTTTGCACTAAAGATCTAAGACCAGAGTTGGAAAATGTTCACTATTAGTTGTGGTCAAATATTCGTGATCAAATGGTGAATATGTGTGGGTAAAAATGTTAAATATGTGAACAAGGGCTGATATATTGTTAGATTCTCAGCCAGATAAAGGACATGTTACATCTGTGATTCATTTTCATATGGGAGACAGGACCACTGTGCTCTCTTAGTCATGTCACAAATACATATAAGGCAATAGGACACCATACACCTCAACATACACTTCAAACTCGAATAAATAAGCTATTTACACGTATTTTTTCTGACTTGAAAGTCACATGATGCAAGCCACATGGCACTTTTTCCTTGAGTGATGTCACCACTCAAGGAAAAAGTGCCATGTTCTTTCAGTCATGTGACAGCATCATTTGTGTCATAAGTACTAACACTGGCAGTGCTGTGCCCATCAAAAATTTCATATACATATTGTGTGATTACAAGGTTTGTCAAAATAAGTCTCCTAACCATATACTTCCAATCCAAATCCTGGCCACTTGCAGTAGTGGTTACAGACATGCTTTGTCTCAAAGTCGTCCATCATGCTTGCAATGTTTCCATTGCCAAAAAGATCCTCTCCTTCACCAACTGAGCTAGAGAAGTCACTGATCAGCAAATGTTGCAATTCCTACTAGGTAAAAATATACACACCAGTGAGTTAAAATTTGACGATCAGTCAGAAATGAAGGCTAATCCCTCTGTCTTTGCATACTGAACATGTTGAGTGAATGTGAGAAAGATGGCCAGGTCATAGCCATATGCATCTTCATTGAGTGATGGTCTATAGTCCAAGTTGTGGTGGATGAATTTCGTGAAAGTCTCATTACCAGTAGTATTGAAGGTCACCTGCTCCTCAAGCAGGTATACCGCCAAAAACATCCCTGTCTTGATGTTTGCAATGGGAGCTTGTGTCAAAGTACCTTAAATGTTCAATGAGTGGTGAGAAAATTCCAGGGCGATGCCTGCTTCTACAAAGTGCACATGGGGTATCTGAAAGGATGGAGGAGTCAATGTGGTGTTGATACAGTGATAAATGTACTCATAGGTGAAATCAAGAAGAGCCTTTGCCCAGTATAACACATTACTTTCCTTCAAGAGCTGCTTCAGCTCATCTGTCAATGTGTAATGTGAAATCTTGAGTATGCTGCATCCAGCAGCATCATGAGAGGAATTCCTATGAAATGGCCACTTAACAACAACAACTTGCTGCATCCGCACCCCCAGGCCACTGGAGGGTAGGGGTAATAGTGTGAGCCATCCTGGATGTGCTGTTTTGAAGGCACCAATTCCAATCATGCTGCACAGTGGGACATCAATGGTGAGTTGACCAACAGATGAATTGGAAATATTGATAAAACTGAATATCCTCATTGCATAAATCATAAACTAAAGTAAATGTTTGTTTAGAATTACTGTCTCAGAGATAAGGAAACACTCTCATCTTTAGGTACATGTGTGGCATCCACACTACCACCACTTTTCAAGGCTTCTTTGAGATTATTGTGGCCAGGAAGGTGAAATATACTAGAGCAAGGGAATGGCTTCTTGTGAGGAGGCAAAATTGTACTATCCATGGAATCACTCCCCTCTCAAACATGGATCCACTTTGCTGATGGTTGTATTTGATCAGATGCTGAGTCATTGGCTTGGGTAATGGTAGGATTAGGAAGTCATTACTGAAAGAATCTTCATCTTCTTGTGCAACCCATGAGTTTTCTGAGTGAGTATGGACAGATTTGGATCATTGGAGCTGAATATGCAAGGCATTCTGAGAACACTATGAGTTAGTCAAGTGGCAACATAATGAATGGGCAAAATCTTACCTCTTCTTCAGTTTTTCCAGCCATTCCTCATACTCACTCCACTGTGCTGTGGACATGACAACCATGAGTGAGAACTGCTTAGTTTTGAATATTGTTGTTTTTGGTCCACCTTGAGAGTGAACAAAGTACTGAGCAAGAAAATATGGAATAGTGGGTGAATGCCCAGATAGGTCAACCAAGGCAGCATCCTGGACAATGAGCTCTTCAGTGCACCAAGGACATTCCCTTCAAAAGGTGAGGACCTTTGGGAGAACAGTATCTAAAGCAATTTCAATGAGGCTAGGGGCATAAATACGAGCATCAATGTCCTTCTTTATCTCACAAATATTCTGTGTGACAGTCAGAACATACATAACCAGAGCAACAGAAAGAAAAGACTTAGCTCAAAGTGGATGCCTCACCCACTTTTCTCCTGTGAATTACCCTCATATACTGCTGAGATCTTCAAGGTGATAGTCTCTGCAAGTAGTGGAGCATAGGCCAGTTTAGCCCATCATTCATGCTCTAGACTATATGTAGTGTGGTGTGCAGAATATCCTGTGGCACTGGATAACCTATTCTGGTTGGAACTAGCTGATGAATGCCAGGATGAAGGCACCACAATATCTGGGCCTGAAGTGCAGCCCATATGTGCAGTGCTACTGGAGGGCTGAGACAAGAAGGGAATTACACAGAGGGATTGATAGTTGCTATTTTGCCATTGAGTAAATACAAGTATAGTAGGGGAATTTAACTTACACTTGCATTGAGCAGCATTCATGACTTGCCATATGAGATAGGGATCTGGGAGCACCTGTGATTGTGTGGCTAGATGTAATTGATGGCATCAGTGACCAAAACTACATAGGGGTTCAATTGTACTCATAAGAAGGTCAGATTAAAGAAGGTCAGACCAATGTGGAAAGCTTTTGTGAGTATTGCAAGTAACATACTTCACAAACAAAGCAGTCAGGTTGGTCAGGCACAATGGTAGTGACATAATAGCATGAAGTGCCTTTCAGTATTGTGCCATGACAAGCAGGTTGACCACAAACATAGTCCTCCTTGGTGATAGCATCTTTGGTAAACTGAGGCACAAGTTTGAAGTTGGCCATAACACTAGTAAGTACTTGGGCAATGGGTCAAAGGAATACTGCTAGAATAGTGACCCTACTGAACTTCAGAGGCAGGCTTTATACAACAAGTGTCCAGAATAACTCACTGCTATGAAGAGTTGCATCTAGTAGGTTGAGAGTTGCTGTCACAACCCCTTTAAATGAATTAACACAGGGCAGAGACTAGGACTCAAACCAAGGTTATCACAACAGAGAGGATAGGACAGCAGGTACACCTTGGATTGCTCACTTAGAGATACAAGAGGTTTGAACTAAAGAAATACTGACTATGATGAGCTACCTATATACACATATTGAAACTGAGATCAAAACTGAGAATGAACTAACTAACCAATCAGAATAATTAAAGGTATTGTACGTTTCTATATATAATTATGATGTCATCACATGTGCCGCAGCCGCAGTAAGACTCTGGAACATTCTAAAAGTGTCGCAAGGCATGACGTCAATGTCTTCTTCGGCATTGTCTGATAAATCATGTGATTTTGGTAATTCTACAATAGATGCAATAATAGGGACTTCTTCAATAGTAAATGTATTCTTAGAAACAGGCACTGTGACTGGGCGCTTAAAGGACTTGGAATTTAGGAATGAATAATGATTTGTATTGGGAACTCATGACAGTTGCCAGATGCTCCAGGTGGGATCATTATGCCCAACATGTGAGTCACCATCATAGATGTTCTGGTTGATACAGTAGACAGACTTAGCTCTGGTGTATCCAAAAGTCTCCATGTCATGTGTTGGACAATGCAAGTTCAGAGTCAGATATTAAAACTTAGCACTGTCACAAATTCCTAATTTGGGTTTCAGTGCCTTGTGACACATTTCAATATTCAAAGACTGAGCATAGATTGAAAGTCCTTTCAATAATAGAGTCACAATTGCAATCACACTGTAATGATGGTTGCAGTTATGATGGCAATTGCCGTTGCAACAAATGGCAATCAATTCTTAGTCATTGTAATGAGTGACTTGGCTGGAAAGCCACATGACCTTGAAATCGATTGCAATGTCAAGTAGCAGCTTGTAATGCGAAATGAAGAACTGAAATCCTAGTTTTGATATTTTAATTGAGATCTTTAATTGTCATATTCTACCATAATTACAAGACAAGTATGAGTGGGTAGTAATACTCAATGAATACACTCTGAAGTCAAATCCTCCACTCCCTATACTCTGCATCTTTCCCTTGAATGAATGGGGCGCTTGGGTGGAACCAATGTCTTACTAGGATGTGAAAACAGTAAAATTCACCAATTTTCAGTATCCTACCATGGTCAACGGTTCAGACAAATACCAACAGTCGATAATGTGATTGTTTGTGGGAAAAAGTGTGTTGAGTTTTCAAAGGAAGTACTCAGTGACTAAAGGGGAAACAGAATCAGTAACTGGCTTGATGCAGTGCTATGATCCTAAAGAAAGTCAATAACTGG
>MU172336.1:63804-81380 GCA_016695485.1 Suillus hirtellus
AGTCGTTGTGGGCACGCAAAATCTCTGCCTTCTCATTGGTTGAACTATTAGTCCGGATGACTCCGAACTCGTTTTCAAATCGCGAGGTGAACGAGGTGCAAATCGTTTCAATTCGTTAGTCCAATCTGTGTCGATTTACGACAAAATTCCACCTCAATTCGATTCGATTCGCCTCGGCGGCAACACTACTGAGAACCCTGAGTCACTGTACGGCAACGTGTAGTGCCACATACCCCATTTGGGTTTTGCTGATGTCGTTTATTGTTCAATTCATCTAGTGCTAGATTTGACCCGCAACTTGGTGCCTGATTGCTGTACATACTCAAATGCTGTATATCGATACTGTTTGTTGTCAATCCATCGTAATTTCTTGGAGTCGGGGACTGGCGCTTTCCAGCGCCGCTACGATACTAACTAGGATATGTGGGAATAATAGGTGTCATCCAGATGAAATTTAAATCCATAGACCACCAAGATTCAGAGAACGTAGCGGAATCCTTTCTCTTCGATCCCTTGCTCCTGCTCCTCTCCCTCTAGCTTCTTGTTCAATGTCTTCAGATGCTGTCTGAGAATCCAGGTCATCGTAATCACGATAACGTTACAAGCGATCACAATGGTATAAGAGTATTGATAGGTAGGGCCCCAATTAGTTGGCCAGACATACCTGCCATCTATTTCATCAATGAGATTTTAATAATCGAGTGAACTACTCACGACCCTGAGATGCTGCCTAGTTGCTGAACTGCATTGATAAGCGAAAAACATACTGCACGCTTTGACGGCGGTCGTGCAAATGTGTTACTCTCCCACGTGGTCATCAAGACACTTGCTGAATTGGACTGCGCCATGAGGAAGCTGTTGAGGAGGGCCACTATCAGCGAGACGTCCGAAATCAACCTTGTGTGCCTACAGAGAGAAGTATCGGGCTGCAGTATTCATGGTACATATCGAAATAAGGGATCCAATTATGCCAATGAAGTTCGAAATGCTCATGTGCAAGAACCTTTCTTGTGTTTGATCAGAGTGTCTGAGGAGGTCTTCAGACAAGTTCCTATATCGTTCGATATCCCAGCTTACCTGGTCCACACGAATGTGAAAATGGCAGCATATATCCAAGGAGGCGCAACGAGGAGCAGCGATGTCGTTGGGTTGTAGCCAAGTGTTGCAGTCAGAGTAGGGAAATAGCCAGTGAAGGATAACGCTATAACCTGAGCAATCAATAGTGTTGCGATCCACCACACCTTCCAGTCGGTGATGGCGAGGTAAAAACCGTGACCGAAGCCGCCGTTCTCAGTTTCTAACTGGTCTCCGACACCAGCATCCTCCTCCATACGCTTCAATGCAAGCCGGCGTTCGTCATCAGTAAGCCACTTTGTTGTCGTTGGAAAGTCCGGCAAAACAAAGACAGCCATTATTGCAACAGTGACAGTCAGGCTTCCTTCGATATAGAAAAGCCACCTCGTAAATGAAATTCAACAAAGTGCTTTGACTAATCAACTGGATTGAATTACCTCCATGCGGCTTGTGCACGGACGCCGTCCATGTTAGCAAGAATACCTGATGCGATGAGAGCTCCGAAGGCGTTACTGATCATGTTTCCGCTGTAATGGTGCTGTCAATGAATAGATACATCCACCAGCATAGTAGTACCCTTACCAATAGAGGATGGCTAATCTGGAACCTATCTCTGTTCTCTTGTACCTGCACATTCAATTTCAGGACTTCGGCTGAATACTCGATGATTAACGAACCACTTCGAGATCAGGAACACGGCGCCGGGGAAAAAAGCTGCTTCTATGAAGCCAAGAAAGAATCGCGTTAGGAGCGCTCCAACGAAACTATTATGAGGAGTATGGTTGGTCATCTGTCAGGCATCAAGATCGGTCATACTTTGTAGTAATTCCAGTCAGCGCCGATATGACTCCCCAAATTACCATACAAGCAGGCATATAAAGCGACGGCTTTTTGATGTAATTGAGAAACATATTGGAGGGAACCTGCATAATGATATATCCGACATAGAGGATAGACAACAATGTCGCATATTGTGGACCCTTGAGATGGAGGTCGGTGGTGAGCTGTGTACGTGCCGCACTTGATCTGTTGTGAATGATGCATCAGCTATTCATGACAAGGGCATACCTAGCATTGTTTCGATCGATCTAGTACAAGAATGAGGTATATATCAGGCGCCTTGACGGGAGGTTACTCACAAAATTGAGGATATAGATGAGGACCAGCATTGACATGTGCAGGTCGAGTTTCAATAACAACCTGCGCTCCAGCTGGTTTCGTGCCTCTATACCACCGAATTCTACATCGACATCGAGTTCTTTGTACTCGACATGCTCCTTCGAGGGCGAGATCGGTGCAGTGTCAGAAGAATCAGACGCCATAATGGGGTGATGATAGTGGGGTCTGAGGCCTGAGGGATGACCTCAACAGTTCGATGTGCCTTATAGACTGTGAAACGCAAGCCAATTTCATATCGATTGATCTATTGGTACCTTGGGCTGATGCGCCTTGGGGGTATACGTGGAGTACCGGACCGCCATCATGAGTGATAGAAGCCTGGACAGATAATAGCCATTGTCCCGCCCACACGGTCCGATTGGATTCCGTCTCGTAGAATCATAGGACACTCGACAACTAACCATTCTGTTCTATAAAGATATTTTCAATGGAGCTAGAGCTAGCTGGGAGTCTAAAAGTCACGTACGTTACGCAGGGTTGCTGGAGCCGCTCAAGACTACTAGTAAGTGTTCGTGCCTAATCCCGCAGCTGCATCAGAGAAGAGTCCGTAACATGGTAGCCGTGGCGACTATAGGATGACATAATTCTGCTTCTGCTAAATATCGTCGCTGGTCAGTGATGATCGGGCTAACCTTCAAACACATGTACTGCAACGCTATGGGGAATGTGATATCTACCTGACTGCTTTTGGCTCGGTTAGGGTTTGGAGATGGAGCTCTGGAGAGCGAGTCTGTCTCAAGGTTAAACGACAGCATGGCTACATCATCAACGCGTCATTGATGCGTCCTCTGATGCTGATTGGACACTGAGTGCAGTGTCTCGACGCATATCTATAAGTACTGAATACTTACTGAACGTTGAACGAGTTGTTTGCAGCGGAGTTTGCCTGCAATTTCAAAATTTTCTTACTAAACCAGTTAAGCAAACAAACAGCTCACCAATATCAATATTGCTTGCACATGCCTGGTTGATCAATCGATCACAACTTACAAGATTCATAACTTGACCGGTTGACCACTACTTTGCGCATACCGTAGCAGCAGCATACCTTTACATTTTGACAAGAATTCAACATCTCCAAATCCACCCAGGCGAACTGGTGACCGGTCCACGAACTTTCACTCTTCTCTGGGGACTGGGTCAACTACGAGGTAAGCACATAATTTGCTCCACCGACTCGGCCATGTCGACTAATCTGAATCTGTTCATCGACAGGAAGATAACGACGCTATCTTTGAATCGCGATTGGTCGCATACATTCCCGGGTTCAACGGAACGTTCTTTGCTCCAACGGTATCCATCAGATCAGTCATCAGTCAAATGAAGACTATGGTCCTCTTCACTACCACTGACCATTGTCCCTCGAATATCTCTACAGCACACAGACGAGAACGCGTTAGCTTACCTCAAAAATCGTCATCAGGCGCATATCAAAGTCGGCTCACCTGACGAAGCGTGCGTCTAAAACATCAAAAGAGATCGAGCCTTCCCCGTGGAAATGTGAGCGTTCCGAGGACTGATGGCATTTCAAGGATTGATAGTGTTTCAAATTTAAAGGCAAGCTTCGAGCAAAGGACCAGTGCTAGGTGTGTTTTTCGTCCAAATAGGGTGACGCTCATGGTTCTCAGAAATGATTGCATACTTCTGGCACTAACTCTGATTTTCCATATCACCTGCCAGTACAACCTGTGACCTGAATTAAGTTGGTTGGCCTACGAGTGCAGTTTACGCTAGGAGGGGCGGCGATTGAGCGGACGATAATCAGCATTCGAATATAGTCAGTCAATTCATCTTAAATTTGAATAGGTTTGTTGACAGGAATGGTATATTCGACTGACACATGACTCGAGATTGGGCCCCAAGTATATATCAAGGTGTGCGACAGGTAGGTTTCAGTGGCATAATGATGGATCATCTCTCCGTAAACACATATGACCACAACTAGATTTCAAGACGTCGGCCTGCATTTTCCACTCCTGATATGTCAGGTGAGATAGTGAACTTCACGAGCTGGATAGACAGAAATACACTCACAGACTCAATCGCTGGTCGGGTGAACACCACCATCGTCTCCTCGTCAAGTTTGACATCCCAAAGAGGAGCATCGAAAGCTCTGTCATGAGACCCCTCCACGAAAGGGAGGTACGTCGACACCTGCATGTCCGATGGAAGACCTATTGATGTCGTATGTTGGATGATCCCTAGTATAAGTGGGAAGCTTGACTGGCTCAAATCCCACTATCCAAGCAGAAGCAAGGTTGCAAACGAGTCGAGTATACAAGAACGTTGGTGAACATTCTAGTCGACAACAATACAACCTAGAGTATACGAAAACGAGATAGGTTATAGCTAGAGTGCAAGAATATATTGAGCTCATTTTATTACAACAGTAAGAAAGAGGATCGCAAATCAACAACTTGTGAATATGTACCACACGACAGCAATACGACGTAGTAGAACTACACACCAATATGAACGAAAACCATCCTCTGCTCCAGCGGAACTTTCGTCTTCACAGCGTGCGTAGCACGGTTCAGCGCCCAGGCCGCCTTCGTACAGTCCATCACACCTCCATCCTTCAAATCTTGGAACATATTCTCATAGAAGGCTTTCACAATGTGTTGTGCGACAGAGTCGTCGACCTGCCACAGCGTCCCAATGACGCTCTTGAACCCCGAAAACTGAAGACCAGCTGCGAGGTGAATCACTTCGTCGGGTGTCTCCTCATCTCCGACGGCGGTATGACACGCTGATAAGAACGCGAACTCGGCGTGAGGAATATCTATCTCCATGATATCGAGCAGCGTCAGATCGTCGTCTCTCATGACGAAATGTGAATTGTAAGGCTGCTTTGGGTCCTGCTTGCCATGACAAGCTAGGTGCACCCACGTGTTCTGCTCCAAAGCTTCGAGCGCACCTGCTCGTGTGGCTGCGTCCCCAGAAATACTAGTGTGTTTGGCCGTCGCAGGGACGAGCTTATGGACAAGCTCGAGCTCGCTATCGACAGCCAAAAGCGCCTTGCCTTTCCCTGCACCCGGTTGACCCTGTCCGATCGTCACGAAGGATGGAGTGACGCGCTTCTTCACCATCTGTCTGGATCTGACCAGAGCCGAAAGTGTCGGGGTGTAAGAGCAGATATAGAGATCCTCCAGGCAATGCTCCCTAGAACCATCTGAGTTTGTTCGAAAAGGGTGAGCTGCGTGGAGAGGAATAGATGTGAAGGCTGCAGTTGGACACAGCCAGATTCGACAGTATTTTAGTTTCAGATAATGCCGGAGGACGTTGACGATAGGTAGCATTATCTCGTCCCATACAGTCCGCAAGAGGACTATTAGATCGTTTCGCGGCACTTTTGGGCCCAGGGTAGATGCGTGTCGTATTGCCCTGGCGAAGCGGTCCTTGAGATTGGTCAGATCTGCGAGAGTGACAGATGGCAAGGGAACATGATGGGGGTCTCCTGACGTCGGGACGATGATGGCGCTGCATGAGTATTGACTCGCAATGAGAATAATGACCGGGCCCTGGCGGGCTGCCGCTTGCAGGTCTGCATACAGAGGTGGGAGCAGGAACCGCGAAAACGCCGGAAGATCACGTATTTCAGCAACCGCAGCTTCCCATTGCCTTGTAAGTCTCCTGTATTCCATTGCTGCCCGATCAGCAGCAGCTCTGTCGGTGATTGTCGCAGAACTCTGGGCCGCATTGGAAACGAGCTTGCTCAGCTCCAAATAATTGTGTGCCAGTTTTGGATTTGCTGACTCAAGGACTTCAGCTGGAGTCCTGAGTCGGGAGGCCAGCGACCATTGCTGGCCACGGCCCTGCTCCACAAGTTCAACTGCGTGTGGAAGATTGTCACAGCGGATGGCACATGATGCTGCATCTGCTGGGAGCGTTCTGGCGTAATGGAAGGCAGCGGCAGCTTCGCGTCGTGAAGTTGCCGAAGACCGTGTTGCTAAATGAGCATCCAGAAGCTCAAAAAATGTCGAGTAGGCTTCCAGCGCGGATCCATGAGCATGCTGCTCCGCCGCAACGGTCCAATTAAATGAGCGAACGATCCGTTCTGGCAAGCCTTGAGTAGAATGTCTTGATGCGAGTCTAAAGTTCTCTATTGCAAGCGACAAATCAGCAGAGTCGTGTAGAATCTGGTAACGAGACAAATAGGCCCCCTGCAGCCACTTATAACTGAAGTATCTATCCGGGTGCAGTGAGGACAGGACCGCCAATGATTCTTGGCAAAGGTTAATGGCTTCCTCGACATCTTCTTTCTTCTGAGTTTCCGTAAAACGAGAGCAGAGCGCCGAGCTCAAATTCAAAAGAGTTCTCCAGCGCTCTGGATGGTAAAGCCGAAGGGATTCGCGACATAGATCAATGGCCTCGTTAAGATCCTCACTCACATACGATTTGTCGCATCTAGTTCTGAGCGCAAGAGCAAGGTTGTTAAGCGTGGCGTAACGGCCTGGATGGCCAGGTGGGCGCAACGTCAGTGCCTCACGATAGAGGCTGATAACCCGGGTGATGTCATCGATGTTGCCACATTTGCTGAAACGGTTGATGAGGGCGCTCCCTAGGTTGTCCAGTGAGTCATCACGAGATCCATGCCCAACAGGGTGCAGGTGCAGTGCTTCTTCATGCAAGAAGATGGCCTCATCGAGATCATTAGTATTGCCTTGGTGATTAAAGCGGGACACGAGTGAACGAGCCAAGTTGTTCAGGTAGGCATCACGGTCAGCATGTCCCTCGGGACACAGAGACACGGCTTCACGACGAAGCTGTATGCACGTGTCAAGATCATCAATGCTGCCGTGCTGATCAAACCGTGCTCTAACTGCTCGTGCAAGCTCGTCGAGGGTTCTGGGACGAAGTCGATGGCCCAGAGGACAGAGCTCGAGGACGACTCTTCGAAGGTGGATGCCTTCATCGGATGCGTCTGTTGGGAGATCGCTACATTCGTCGATTACATAATCAACACCATTTTTTCCTGATGTGATGCTACGAAGGTACGTGCCCTCTGGACAGAGAGGCAGTAGCTCATGATACAGTTGGGCGGCTTCGCCGATGTCGCCAGCAGTACCTTTCTTGTCGTGACGCCAAATCAGCGCTTCGGTGAGATTATATAGGGACAACGGATGATCGGGATGGTGCTGCGGGCGCAATAGAAGGGCGTCGCGGAACAGGGAAGTGGTAGTATCAATGTCTTGAACATCATTTCGGATGTAGCCTTGAAGGCGGGCCCACGCGAGGTTGGTGAGAGCCGTTGCGCGGTCTGGATGGCCGACCGGACACTGGTTCAAAACCAACTGAAAATGCTCTATACCATCGTTCAAGTGAGAGACATTCTCGCTTTTCCTGTATGAGGCAAATTGTGCGTGGCCTGCATCTGTGTCTCGAGAAATCTCGCAGTCTACGAGGGACTATAGTTGGCATTCCGTCAGCAAAGCTAACCGAACAGAATCTGGGTCGCTCACATAAAACAGTGCGCCATTTTGATAGTCCCAAGCATGTACAACAGCAACCTTCAGTGTGATAGAAGGTTTGACACCGCGCACGGCTCGGAACAATAGATCTACGAGATGTCAGTGTATGGGCATGAATGAGAAGCGAATCACCCACCAAATGGATGATCTCCATGATCGAGAACCTCATCCCACGACATTTGGAGTTCTCCGATGACCTCTCCACCGCCTAGCATTCGACCAAGCTCATAGGATGCCCTGATCTCTATTGACAATGCAGGCGAGGCATTTGATGGTCTATAGACCAATGATCAGTTCTCGCATCACATCAGAAGATCTCCATGGACTTTACAGAGTTACGGTATTCCCCCACGCTATGGATTCATCAGATGATAGGACACTAATGGCCGATTTCCAGCGTCTCCTCGAGTCGACATTGATGGACACGTAAATGCCAGCGGGAATACGCCAGGAGGGGACTCGAAGATTCTTTCCGCTGATGACTATACATAGAGTATGAGGATCACGAAACAGATCCAAAAAGATAATGTGGAGAAACTCGCCTTCAAGCCTGATATATCGACTTTCCGAGCCACCGGGCATGATGTTGCGATGGAGCAAAATGATAAGGATGGATGATGGGTAGAGTGGCGGACGGGATAAATGGGAAGGGAAGATGATGATATAGTGACTGCGGATAGAATTCGGCTGAGTGGGAGATTGAGGCCTAGGGTTAAGGTCACGCTGCACGTGTATTTCTATATTGTCGGTAGATGTTCGGCAAGATAGACGCTAGTATAATCGCACAAGCGCTGGCAATGGAGATTTCCGATCCGAATTAGCAGAAGAATCTGTGCTAAAGTAGAGACTGGCATGAACAGTTTGCAGCGAAAGTGGTCTGCCAACGTTGAAAGGGACGTGCAAGTCTCAAAGTGATTGCTGCTCCTGGACTTGTATGGTACTCCTCAGTTAGCACGCAAAGGCAAAATGTAGAATTGAGTGTATTTTGTGAGGCAATGACAAAGGCAAAAAAAATGTCTATATCGCTGAAAACGGTGCGAAAAGAAAAGACGGATGATTACATACGACTGCTCCAATTGAGCTGACAGTGCCATGGTGGAGGATGATCTTGCCTGCAGCGACTTGCGAGGATAAGAAAGAATAAGGCAAGAATGCAATCAATTGTATTCTCGTTCGGCGAAGGATGATTGACAAACGAAGTATTCAGGAAGCTGTGACCACTACCGGATTCAGTCGCCGCCGCCGAGAAACATCCATTATAGGTGGCACTGCATGGATAGGCTAGCAGGTCCATAGTGTAGGGAAGCCTTGAAGATAATGGGACCATACTTTGACCAAGGACATCTATATTGACATTAGCGTGGCTTGAGGCAGAAAAAAGGCAGAGGTTACTGGAGAGGACCATCGCGGTGAACATCTGAATGTGGGATTTCGACGAAAGGGAGGTGTTGTGCTCGAGGTAAAGGTGATGTCAATGGAACAAAGTGGAGAGTGACTGTCGAGTCAAGGACTTACGGTAATGACGTGAATAAGGGAGGTGGTGGGGACAGTTACTTTACTAAGCGTAAATCGTCGTGCACTACGTCCCCCTTGAACTGCATCAAGTACGAAGAGATGAATGATGATTTATATTTGGACTGCATAGAGAGAACGTGCAGGGGCACAAGGAATTCGAACTTGGGTGCTCCATCAAATTGCAACGTGCCACATGCGGCATCCCGTTCTCACGGTGTTTCTTAGCCCTTTCTTCCAGTTCCCTTGCATATGGTCTTTCAGAATTTCAGACCCGGCTTATGGCAATCATTCTATAGATGATAGCATCACGAGGGTACCCTACCATAATCACAGTCTCCAGGTATGTACTATATAACTTTTTAATATTTGATTTCGACTTACTAATCATCAGGTACTTGATCAATCCGATTATCGAGGTCCAATTGGGCCGGCGCTTCTCCCAACTAGCCCGGCAATCATTGGCTGCTCCAGTTGTTCCTGTAGTAGCTTTCAGATTTACAAGTAGGTCTGACAATTTCAATCTTGCACGCTGAAACGCATGCATGAATAGCTATAGCTCATATATCATACGTCGAAGATCCCAGATGGCAACTCAAATTCACCATAATTTGGTACTCTGGCTTGGCACTAGCTATGTCTGTCTCTGTTCTGACATGGACGTTCCCTTACGCCTATTCCGCTATCGAATCAAGGATGCCACCCCCACTGGGCAGGACGCTCACATGACTTTGGTATAGTGTTCGAACGTTACTCGATGCATTGTTGACTTCATCTTTCCCAGATACGCGTTTATAATTGCAATGATGGCTGCCTTGCTGGCTAGCACATCAGACTACACGTTTTCTTCTCCGCCAGTTTTTAAATCCCACCCCTTCACTATCCTCTCGGCACCACCGTCCCATTCTTGCCTCTCCTCACCTGGGTTCCTTCTCGCGGCACGAAGCGATGGAGACTGAACGCGGGCTTTGAATAACTATACCCGACAGCAACAAGAACGTTTACAGACCAATGAGAAGTCTGGAGGAGACTCAGGTGCGTTCGTTCAAGTCATGCTGGATGGTCCTTATGGAGGGTCGAGCCTCGATCTGGGTCTGTACGAAAGCGTGTTTCTTCTAGCCGGCGGGTCTGGGGTCACATTCACTCTTGGTTTGCTAGACGACATCGTCGGCAGGTGTGTCAAACTAGGCCGCAGTCAGGAGGAACGAACGAGGAGAATCGAGTTCACCTGATGCATTGGATCATTCGGTATTTCATTTTTGACTACAGGTATCACATCATTCTAATCTATTCGCACAGGTCAGATAGAACCGATTGCTCCAATGCTGATAGATATCGCTACGGCAGCGTCGAATAGCACCATCGACCTGCACATTGCTATTTTCGTGACGTGCCTTTGCAATAGTACCTCATATCCCTAATTCCATTGTCGCACTCTCGCGTCCATCTATTCAGAATATTCTCAAGGTCTTCGTCAGTCTTCCGCCATCGTCTGAAAAGGAAGATTCGATCGAAACCCGATGTGATGAAAGCCAAAAATTGATGGGCTTGGGTGGTGGAATCGCGGTCTGCGCTAGCGGCCCAGAGAGCTTGATGAGAGACGCGCAGAATGCAGTCGCGAGATCGGGTTTGACAATGGGCATGGATGTGGGCGGGATTGCTCTACATACAGAACTGTTTGCTTTGTAACGCTGAGGTAGATGTCATCTGGCATTTTTCAAGAGCTTACATTTCGGTTTGCGGTTAGCGTCTTCCGACCCTCGACTGCTTGCGACGCCTAATGTATAGCTCGTCGCGTTATATCATAATCATTAAGACAGGTTCACTCTGAGTCCATCAAAACGGCCCGATTTCGGCCGTGTCTTGCATACAATCATTTGAAGAGATGGTAGGTAGTCATCCCCAAATGGCGATATAGCAGGTGTTTGGGTTGCCATGCGTAGTCAGTACTCACGAAAAATAAGGAATGCGGAAGTCTAGATCTGAATGACCATCAAAACATCAACTTTACAGAGACAGGGCTGCGGAAAAAAGGTGGTACGCCATGTCAAATTATGGTACTACTGCGACTTAGCGACAAGTAAAACTAGCTATGTCCCAATAATGTCCAAAATCCAAAATTCGTCCTCGTCTGGCAGTGAAGCTTTGAAGTATAAACAAATTTATAGCATCCCACTTCAAATATCCACCTGGGTGGATGCCACACGTTGAAAGAACAGTGACAAAATGAGAACAAGTCAGTATATCAACAATCAGTATGCTTTCGGTTTATCTCCTCGCGTCGGATTCTTTGTCCTGACAAAGATTCATTCCACAAGGACGTCCCAAACGTGACCACGCTACCTAGACCGGTCATCTTGTAATTTAAACTAGTCCAAAGCAGAAACACACACCACCAACAACGCCGAATAAGTCACACATGAGACGTTACACCGTACGGTCTGCAGGTAACATGTCTGACATGGAAATACATACGAGGGCATCGGGGTCGTGCGCGTGCCAGTAGTTATGCCAGAGATGGAGGTGCATGCGCGTGGCGAGTATTGCAAGGATAAAGACCTGAAAACTACAGGTGTTGTTAGTAGCAATCTCAATGGAGGTTGGAAGTGCATACCGCTCGAGGAAGTTTGCGGACTGGGCGTGTAGAGCATTAACGGTTTAATCGTATTAAAGGGTATATGGTTCACTCACAACATAGGAAAACAGCACTGGGGTGAGGACGTTCATGGCTGAGAGAACTTTCGGAACAACAATCATCACTGATAAGCACAGAAACATATCCAAACCCTGACTCACACAAACTGCATGCATAGTAAAACATATTGTGCTGCACCAGGATGGCGCCCAGAGGGCCCCTGGCTGTCCGCCAGCTCTGTATGACACGTATGAGTGCGAGGAAGAACAATCCTGGGGAGAGCGCTGGTCAGTGCATGTCAATAATATATATGTCCAATTCCGGGCGACACACCTAATGCAAACACAAACGAGGGAAGAAATGGCATGGAGAAATAAATGATGCGCATGTTCTAGGAGCAGCCTACGGTTCCTGAGATCGTGCTAGTCGTAGCTGTGAAAGTGGAGTGAACATGGGCGAATAGTAGTGGGGGGAGGTGAGAGTACATACCATCAGAGGTGGCAAACCAAAAGCCGATGAATGATACAGTGATAGCCTAAGTGATTCATCAACATTGCAAGGTGTGGTCAAGGTAGCATGTGACTCACAAAGAGGGCGAACAGCATGGCTACGAGTACAATTCGATTCTTGTTCCAAAGCGCGTATGTTCTGAGTATAAAAATACCTGAATGAATCAGACAATGACCACGTGCATGTCGGAGGGGAAAGGGAGATACATTCAGAGAAAGTGAGTGATACCACCCCAAGACCTGTCAGAGGAAAGAGCAGAGCTCGGCTAGGAAGTGCAGGCAACATATACCATGCACGCACATGAGTAAATATTCATCAACATCCAGCATTTCTGGCGAATTCACGCAGTCAGCGTGATTCATCAGCGGGCAAGTCCGCTGCACGCTCACAGCATCAGCATCCTTGTTTGGGGCGAAGATCACTGAAGGATAACACGTCAGTTTATTATCGTTGGGATGTGTGGTACTGCTTGAAATCAACGCACTATATAGGTCCGCAGCGACGAGGGAAAAGGGGACATATCGTGCAATGATATAAAGAGCTTTGACCTTAGTCCAACGTGACCGAAGCAAGAATGTCCACTTTGAACAGCATGGTATCAGTATTCGAAGCGGGGCGCATAGCAGGATAAGTGCATGACTTACCTCTTCGTGAAGTGAGCTAATGTAATCATAGGTCTGTATAAACAGGTTTAATGGCAGATGGGAATGTATTGGGACAAGCCTACCCAAATTGTAACCAGCGTAACTGAGTTGTTAAGTTAGAAAGAGGGGAGGGAGAAGCAGTTCAGACCGCACGCACCGCATGTATACTGGTGGTCGGGCATGATGCATGATGAGTGTCTCTTAATATCTTGCCTTCGTATTACGACGTACTGCTAAGTAATGCAAATTCCAGGCCATTGCGACTTGGACATCGTCAGCCGAAGGCTCCATCCGCTCTCGTTCGAGTGGCAAAGAAATAGGTTTTGCGCATACATGATACAGCTTTTCTTATCTCTTGTGAATGAGCCTGAGAACATGCAGCCATTAGTTAGACCTAGTCCTATATATGATTAGATTTGATGGACACAAAGTTGATTTGGACGCTCGCATGTGCCCATTGTGTCGGTCCTTGATTCCTGTTTTTGAAGTTTGAAACATCATCACTCCTTGAAAACCACAGCCACCTTGGAGGGACTCACGTTTATACAGGCTTTGATCAACCCGGCCGTTTCCGACGTATGCTTCGAGAATACGGCTTTGATACGTGGGTGATCATGATATGAAAGCAGACTGAAAGAACCCAACAGCTGACGTTGGCAACGTTGAAAGAAGTTGACATCCAGATCTATACCTGATTTGTATTAATGAAGTCGCGCCATATGTCCATTGGCATCGTCCACTACCTATGAGACTCCTTCAGGTTTCTGACAACTTGAAAGCTTTATGGTATCAAACCATATGCGGATCCCTTGTTATCGGTTCGATTAGTAGGATGAATGTATTATCGCACCCTTGATCTTGAGAAGTCTGGCACGATGTCGACGAAACAACTGCGCATGTTGCTAGAAAAGAAGACTGGGGTGACCTCCGATCAAACTCACGATAAAGAAACTCGGAACCAAAAATAGACTCGGGTTTTATGGATGACTTTTAGAAGTTCCAATGTACTTGGCAGGGTTTGAGAACGAGGAACCTGTAATCGCGGCCTAGAGAGTTATTCTTGCTTGGTACCATAACATGTAAGTATCGGAATATAGGAGACGAATCAAAGTGTTTACAGTACGTATAGTATGTAAAATGAGTGACTGCAAAATTATGTGCCAAGTATGGAAATATCGGAACTATGCTTGCAAGTCACCAGTGATACTCAAAATAGGTTTTGAAAGGTTTTGAAAACTCGCTTAACACGCTTAACACGCTTTGAACTCTCGGTTAAAGTTGGTTTCAACTCGCTCAAAACATGCTCGGCACACGTCAGCACGAAGTCGGAGATTCAAACACTTGTGTGATTTTTCAAAGCGTGTGTTCATAGGGGGAAGTCGTATATCAAGTAAAAAAAAGCAACCCATAGTAGATATACATCGTATTTCGAATGTTAACATTCATAAAAAAAGGGAGTCCGCATGAGAATGAAATCAGCTGTAGGTAGTGGATGCCGGAGGGACTAAATAAGTGCCGAGGGGAGGAGGACACATGAAAAAGATCTGCATGAATCTACAGAGACGTAAGGTGAGGTGAAAGACGACGTTATAGTTGTGGAGAGTAGGGCTACCTTCGAGCTGCTTTCCAGGATGCTGCCGCGCCTCACGCCTCGAGCCTCGAGCCTCAAGTTGAGTGGATAACAGATCTTGAGTGGTGCTGCGCTCTTGTGGGCCCATACCGGCGCGGTAATGTTTGGCAGATAAGCCATAGTCGTTTCGCAGTTGCTCAGCAAGTTCCTCACACTCCGACTTCGAGAAGCCGTGCACAATGCCAGTATGGTTAGCATGCTGTGACTTGATGAAACCAGCAATGGCTTGAACCACCTTCTTTTTCGTGGACGGTTTAGGCTGAACGGCGCCATAGTACAGGTTGAGGCGGTTGAAAGACTGCATCAGGCATAAGGGGTCGCGTAAACCTGAGCATGCCTTGAGCCGGCTGGATTGGAATGAGAGCAGAGTGGATCCCTCAAGAAGGGGAGTGTAGAAGGGGTAGGGGGTAGTGAGGAGCCAGCGGCTTGGCGGTAAAGATGAGCCGCTGTGGGTCATGTGTGGGACCGGCACTAGAATAGATTTCCTGTAAGATAAGGGTGAATATGTTAGCTGGAACTTACAGGAGGCAAAAAAAATACTTACCTTGGGTTGAGGACACCTGAAAATTTGATGTCCTGCTCAGTGCTGTGTGTGAGCATTGAGGCTGGATGGTGAGGTCGACGATGGCATCAGCGTGCTCACTGCAAGACAAAACTTCGGAACTTTCCGAAATTTCAAACTCCGCCACAAACTACGTCACATATACACAAATGGATAGGAGTTTTGATTCCCTCGACTCCCCGATTGTGACCATGCCTCAACTATCCACCCGTAAAGAACTCCTGGCTATTGTAGATCAGGCCGAACTTTCCCTGGCCAAGCTACAGTACCAGGATATCCTGGACGATTGGTCCGACTTTGAGAGCGATTCTGACTCCGAGGACTCACTTTCCACTACTTCGGATGATAATTCAATCAATCTATCTTTTAGTTCACCTTCCCCCCCCTCCCCCCTCTCCCCTATGACAGGGACTTCAGATTCTTCCAGTGATGGTTCTATCTCTTCTGATGACATCGCTTTGCCTTACGACCGCCTCCGTGACACCATCAATGCTCTTCGTGATGAGGTTAAGAGGGCTCGTGTACTCCATAAGCCTGATGAGCCTCCCCCACGAGCACCTCAGCTTCACATGTTGGTTCATCACGAAGAACACCGCCCTCACTTGTTTCGGCAGAAACTCCGCGTTAACCCCGAGATCTTCGATGACATCCTCGATTTTATCTCTGGTCATCCCATCTTCCAAAATCAGTCCAACAATCTTCAGCTCCCTGTCTCCATTCAACTTGCCATTTTTTTGAATCGAGCTGGTCACTATGGAAATGCTATTACTCTTGAAGATGTCGCTCAATGGGCAGGCGTGAGTGTTGGGTCTGTGGTTAATTGCACTAATCGTGTGATGATTGCGGTGCTTGATGCTCATGATCAGTTTATCTGCTTCCCAGCGGATAATTCTGAGGATGCTGACCTGGCTCGCAAATTTGCCGAGTCGCGTACCTGCCCAGAGTGGAAGGGTGGCTTTCTAGCAATTGATGGCTCAACTATGAATCTTTTCACCAAACCTGGTTACTTCGGTGAGACATTTTATGATAGGAAATCCAAATATTCCCTTGGCTGTCAGGTATTTTTTTTTTTTTAATCTTCATGTGCAAAAATTGATTTAATTCTAGGCAGTCATTTTGCCCCATAACCTTCTCATTGTGGATTATTCTCTGGGTCATCCTGGGAGTGTCCATGATGCATTCGCTTTTCGATCTACCCATCTCTATGAAGAGCATGCTGACCTTCTACCTGATGATCATTGGGTGTGGGCTGACAGTGCATATCCATTGGAGCCATGGTGCATTGCCCCTTTCAAGAAGCCTCGCAATGGGCGGTTGACTAAGGACCAGAAGACATTTAATTATCATCTCTCTAAGGTATTTTTTTTGAGGTTTATATTTCAGTAAATTGAATTTTTTTAGATCCGTGTTCGTGTTGAACACACATTCGCTGTTTTGAAGGGACGGTTCCAGTCCCTTCGAGAGCTCCGGTTCAGAATTCAGGCTGAGAAAGACCTTGAGTTCACTGTGCAGTGGATCAAGTGCTGCATTATCCTACACAACATGATCATTCGCTTTGAAATCGAGCATCGCAAGAGGGATGGGACATATGAGAGCTCTCTAAAGTGGGCTCGTGAAGAGGGGGAAGATTGCATTGACCAAGAGGTTGAGTATCCAGATGGTGAAGAAGTTGTTGGGGACAGGACTTATGAAGGCACTCCAGGACAAGCTGCTAGACTTAGGCTGATGGATTCACTCTTTGACAGTCCTCACTCAAATGCACACCATAGGGAAGGATGACAACAATAGTACTTGATTAGATATGTACTACTACCAATGTACTACCAATGTACTACCAATGTACTACTACCAATGCACTTGTACAGCAAAAGAAAACAAACATAACAATGACAGTAACAACAAAGGGCATAGTAACAACAACACAAATGTAAGCATGATGACAACATCAACAAGTAAGAGACAACGAGCAACAACAAACGCAGACGATGAGCAACAAGTAGAGACAACGAGCAACGAATGGAGACAGCGAGCAACGAACGGAGACAACGAGACAACTCACCCAACTCCTCCATCTAATGCCGCTTTGCTGGCCTGCATCATCTGGTGAAATTGAATCTTGAGTCGCAGAGTCTCCGCTTCCTTGTCGAGGACTTCTGAATGTGCTTGGTGGACGCGAATGTCCGTCTCACGAAGGCGAATCTCGGTGGCTTTCACCTCTTGCATGCGCTGATGGGTGACAGTGGCTTGCGAGGCCTCGTGCTCGCGGCTGGAACGAAGCCACTCATACTTTTTAGCGTCGCGACTATGCTCGCTTTTAACCTCGAGCTTTGCGAGGAAGCGAAGGTGTTTGCTGTCATGG
>MU172336.1:82695-163911 GCA_016695485.1 Suillus hirtellus
GATCGTTGTGCCACTGAACAGTGAACCGGGGTCCAGTTGATTCCCTAGGTGTTTTTGAGCGAGGCGGTCCATCAGATGCTATGTCGTCGTCGTCCATTATGGGCGAACGAACGAGAAAGTTCGCTCTGAGTCGTGCAGAACGACGAGCAGGAGGCATGAAGATTTCAAGCTCCGCTTACCATGCCGGGCTGACCTTCAACAGCCGAACTCTCTGAAACGCTTTTAGCCGAGAGTTGAAAGCGTGTTAAGCGTGTTAAGCGAGTTTTCAAAACCTATTTTGAGTATCACTACCGATTGCAACAGCCCGCTCAGCCAGCAACACTTGGTCGAACCAGAACATTCACATGCACACCAGACGTGCACATGGTCACCGTCTGGACTCGGGCATTGCAGGTCTCAATATAGATAAAACTCTGGCAGCAGTAGCACAGGCTACCACCTACCACGCACGGTATGTAAATTTTCTCGCCTAGGCTATCTCAGGCTTTTGCTCGACCTTTGCCAAGTTGAAATTCAATTGACAGTATGTACTATGTAGGTAATTGTACGACACGGCAGAAACCGCCGCTTCAAATCGGACATCGCTCTGCTAAAAAAACGGATAGGCGTTGTTGACGTCGTTTCATGACAGCCGGCAGCTGAGTTGGATGTCTTGCTACAACTATAATCTCGACTGTGGCATGCAATTCTCAGGAGGACAGGTTTACATGTTGGGCTCCTGTGAGTGCGGCTACGTGTCATGATTTCAAATTCTACTTACCAAACGCCTCTGTCTTTGCGATCAGCACTTTACAATGAAAATCAACGTCTTTGATCATCCCCATAGTACGTCACGTTGGTTATGATGAGTCTATCTGCTTCATGAATGGTGCTCGTAGTACTACATCATCACGGTATGTTCGATGGACGAGCCAAGAAACACGTCAGCTCCCAGCAGTCAGGACAGTCTGACGCAGTAACTCCGGTTACGGGCCATTCCAGCTTATCGACGATTTTAGATCTTGGTCGCAACCATATCATTAGCGAGTCATCCACACCACGATGAGCTTATTTGAGGATGTTGCGGCGTGCATGGCAGGAATTCTAACCTGGTATCTACTTGAAAGACATGATCGCAGTGCCGTGGCGTGTATAAGGCTCCCATTGTTCAACGTTCAACACCCACCAACTGGAGGCCATTCCTCTGTCACGATGTCCTTTGGCTATGTGTTTGCTGCAACTAGTAAGTGCCTCGATATGAAATTCCCTCGGTGACTTCTACGAATAAGTGCGTCAGCAGCACCAATTAGTGTTGGCCCGTACCACAACGTCCCTACAGAGTGGATATGTATCCTTGTGAGTCATGTTGTCCGCGCAGTTTGCATCTATTTTACATTCTTCCCTAGTTCCTGGGTTCTTGGTGTTGTACAGTATTTCGACTGGTACGAATTTCGACTGTTGACGATACACGGTCATGGCTTAATATTTTCAGTCCTCCACTTGGGCCAGGTAGTCAAGTATAGACTATGGTGGATGATCCCCACAGCGACCTTCGCGGGTATCCTGGATATTCTAGGATGGAGTGCCAGATTATGGTCGAGTTGGAACCTCAAGCTTTTGACGCCTTATGAGATGCAGTAAGTGTTCATCCAGAAGGAATCACTCACATGCACACTTGAACATCTTCGCTGCAGGATTGTCGGCACTATAATAGCACCTACTCCACTTGTCGCAGCCAACTTTATCATCCTTGGCAGGGTAATTACTCAAATTGGACCCCAGTACAGCCGTCTAACCCCAAAGTTATGTTAGTGTTTCTCTTATGCTTCTAGCATTCGGTTACTGATCTAGTGCAGATACCATCGTTTTTTGTTGCTTTGTTAGTATCATACATTCAAGTGGTATCAATTCATCACATCTGGCCTCCTCCTAGGACATCATTTGCTTGATTGTACAAGCTGTGGGAGGCGCATCCGCTGCGCACGTCGCCAACACGAAGACAAGCGCTTCGATGGTATGCACATCATCCTATATTATGTCTGACATTCACATCATCGAGACAGGGCGTCAATATCATGCTGGGAGGAATTGCTGCTCAGCTTTGTGAGTGATGAGTGCTCCTGTATGCTTCTCTCACTGAAATTCACGACCTTATTAATAGAGCAGTTGTCAGGACGTTCTTCTATACTACTTCCACTCAAGTATCTACTTAGTACCTTGTGCGATTGTCGAACATCTCTGGCATATCTTGGCATGTCATAATAACGCCTGTTTTCTGTTTCCTGCCAGCTGCCATACCGGTGACTCCCATTCACGGTGCAGAAAGGCTTAACGTTAGAAATTTGAAGGATACCCGGTATGACTAGTACTTAGGCTTAATTAATTTCCTACTATCTAAGTACTCAAGCTGAGTCAAGCGGAAGACGAAGCTGTAAACGAGTCGAGTACACAAGTACTCTAGTGAACATTCCAGTCGACAAGGTATACGAAATAAGAAAGCTGGAGGGCAAGAATATGACATCAGAGTCATTTTCACAACAGGTCCCAGATCAACAACTTTTGAATGTGTACCAGGCGATAGGAATACGACATAGAACTACACACCAATATGAACAAAAACCATCCTCTGCTCCAGCGGAACTGTCGTCTTCACGGCATGCATAGCACGGTTCAGTGCCCAAGCCGCCTTCGTACAGTCCATCACACCTCCATCCTTCAAATCTTGGAACATATTCTCATAGAAGGCTTTCACAATGTGCTGTGCGACAGAGTCGTCCACCTGCCACGGCGTCCCAATGACGCTCTTGAACCCCGAAAACTGAAGACCAGCTGCGAGGTGAATCACTTCGTCGGGAGTCTCCTCATCCCCGACAGCGGTATGACATGCTGATAAGAACGCGAACTCGGCGTGAGGAATATCTATCTCCATGATATCGAGCAGCGTCAGATTTTCGTCTCTCATGACGAAATGCGAATTGTAAGGCTGCTTTGGGTCCTGCTTGCCATGACAAGCTAGGTGCACCCAGGTGTTCTGCTCCAAAGCTTCGAGTGCGCCTGCTCGTGTGGCTGCGTCGCCAGAGATACTAGTGTGTCTGGCCGTTACAGGGACAAGCTTATGGACAAGCTCGAGCTCGCTGTCGACAGCCAAGAGCGCCTTGCCTCTCCCTGCACCCGGTTGACCCTGTCCGATTGTCGCAAAGGATGGAGTGACGCGCTTCTTCATCGTCTGTCTGGATCTGACCAGAGCCGAAAGTGTCGGAGTGTAAGAGCAAATATAGAGATCCTCCAGGCATTGCTCCCTAGAGCCATCTGAGTTGGTTCGAAACGGGTGAGCTGCGTGGAGAGGAATAGATGTGAAGGCTGCAGTTGGACACAGCCAGATTCGACAGTATTTTAGTTCCAGAGTATGCCGGACGACGTTGACGATGGGCAGCATGATCTCGTCCCATACAGTCCGCAAGAGGACTATTAGATCGTTTCGCGGCACTTTTGGACCCAGGGCAGATGAATGTCGTATTGCCCTGGCGAAGCGATCCTTGAGATTGGTCAGATCTGCGAGAGTGACAGACAGTAAGGGAACATGATGGGGTTCTCCTGACGTCGGGATGATGATGGCGCTGCGTGAGTATTGGCTCGCAATGAGGATGATAACTGGGCCCTGGCGGGCTGCCGCTTGCAGGTCTGCATACAGAGATGGGAGCAGAAACCGCGAGAACGCCGGAACATCACGTATCTCAGCCACAGAAGCTTCCCATTGCCTTGTAAGTCTCCTGTATTCTATTGCTGCCCGATCAGCAGCAGCTCCATCGGTGATTGTTGCAGAACTCTGGGCCGCGTTGGAAATGAGTTTGCTCAGCTCCAAATAATTGTGCGCCAGTGCCGGATTTGCTGACTCGAGATCTTCAACTGGATTCCTGAATCGAGATGCCAGTGACCACTGCTGGCCGCGACCTTGCTCTGCGAGTTCGACTGCGTGTCGTAGATTGTCACGACGTATGGCGCACGAGGCTGCATCTACAGGAAGTGATTGTGCATCACCAAAAACGGTTGCAGCTTCACGCCGTGAGATGATCGACGATCGTGTCATCACATGGCTGTCGAAAAGCTCAAAGCACACTTGGTATGCTTCTAGGGCAGATTCATGTTGATAGACTTCTGCTTGGAAAGCCCAGTCAATAGCTTCCTCGATGCGTCGCGGAAATCCTTGAGTAGGGTGCCTTGACGCCAGTCTGAAGTTCTCCACTGCAAGAGACAAATCAGCAGGGTCGTGTAAAATCTGGTAACGAGACAAATAGGCCTCCTGCAGCCACGAGTAGCTGAGACACCTGTCCGGGTGCAGTGAAGACAAAGCCGCCAATGAGTCTTGGCAAAGAGCAATGGCCTCCTCAACATCTTCATTCTTCTGAGTTTCCGTGAAACGAGAGCAGAGCACCGAGCTCAAGTTTAAAAAAGTAATATGACGCTCTGGATGGTCAAGCCCTTTTAACATAAGGGATTCACGATACCAATCAATGACCTCGTTGAGGTCCTCGCTAACTTGCGATTTGTCATATCTGTTTTGGAGTGCGTGGGCAAGGTTGTGAATTGCGGTGTCACGATGTGGATGCCCAGGTGGGCACAACGTCAGGGCCTCGCGATTGAGGCTGATGGCTCGGGCGATGTCATCAATGTCGCCGCGTTCGTTGAAACGTTCGACGAGGGCGCCCCCTAGGTTGCCCAATGAGGAATCACGAAATTTGTGCCCAACAGGGCACAGCTGCAGTGCTTCTTCATACAAATAGATGGCCTCATCGAGGTCATTAGTATTGCCTTGGTGCTCAAAGCGGGACCTGAGCGAAAAGGCCAAGTCGTTCAGGTAGGCATCACGGTCAGCATGTCCCTCGGGACACAGAGACACAGCTTCACGAAAAAGCTGTATGCTCGTGTCAAGATCATCAATGCTGCCGTGCTGATCAAACCGTGCTCTAACTGCTCGTGCAAGCTCGTCGAGGGTTCCGGGACGAAGTCGATGGCCCAGAGGACAGAGCTCAAGCACGACTCTTCGAAGGTGGATGCCTTCATCGGATGCGTCTGTTGGAAGATTGTTGCATTCGTCGATCACATAATCAACACCATTTTCCCCTGCCGCGATGCTACGAAGGTACGTGCCCTCTGGACAGAGAGGCAGTAGCTCATAATAGAGTTGGACGACCTCGCAGATGTCTGCAGCAGTACTTTTCCTGGAGTGGCGCCAAGCCAGCGCTGCTGCAAGATTATATAGGGATAAGGGATGATCGGGATGGTGCTGCGGACGCAATGCAAGCGCGTCGCGGAAGAGGGAAGTGGTAGTATCAATGTCTTGAACATCTTTTCGGATGTAGCCTTTAAGGCGGGCCCACGCGAGGTTGGTGAGAGCCGTTGCGCGGTCTGGATGGCCGACCGGACACTGACTCAGAACCAACTGAAAATGCTCTATAGCATCGTTCAAGTAAGAGACCCTCTCGCGTCTCACGTATCTGGCAACTCGTACGTGGCCAGCATCTGTATCTGGAGAAATTTCGCAGTCTACGAGGGGCTATAGTTGGCGTTCCGTCACCAAGACCTAACAGGACAGAATCCGGGGTCGCTCACATCAAATCGTGTGCCGTTTTGATCGTCGCAAACATGTACAACAGCAACCTTCAGTGTGATGGAAGGTTGGACACCGCGCACGGCTCGGAACGATAGATCTACGAGATGTCAGTGTATGTGCATGAATGAGAAGCGAATCACTCACCAAACGGGTGATCTTCATGATCGAGTAGCTCATCCCACGACATTTGAAGTTTCCCGATGACCTCTCCACCGCCTAGCATTCGACCAAGCTCATAGGATGCCCTGATCTCTATTGACAATGCAGACGAGGCATTTGATGATCTATAAACCGACAATCAGTTCTCGCATCACGTCAGAAGATCTCCATGGACTTTACAGGGTTACAGTATCCCCCCACGCTACATATTCATCAGACGATAGGACACTGACGGCTGATTTCCAGCGTCTCCTCGAGTCGACATTGATGGACACGTAAATGCCAGCGGGAATGCGCCAGGAGGGGACTTGAAGATTCTTTCCGCTGATGACTGTAAATGAAGTGTGAGGATCATGAAACAGATCCAAAGATAATATGGAGGGACTCGCCTTCAAGTCTGATATATTGGCTTTCTGAACTACTTGGCATGATGTTGCGATGGAGCAAAATGATGAGAATCGAGGATGGGTAGAGTGGTAGACGGGATGAATGGGAAGGGAGGATGGGGTAAGGATATGAGGACTGTGGATAGAGTTCGGCTGAGTGGGAGATTGAGGCCTAGAGTTCAGGTCACGCTGCACGTGTATTTCCATATTGTCGGTGGAATCGTGGATGATCGGCACGATAGACGCTGGTGTGATTGCACAAGCGCTGGCAATGGAGATCACCGACCAGGATTAGCAGAAGAATCTGTAAAGTAGAGAATGGCATGAACAGTTTGCGGCGAAAATGGTCTGCCAACGTCGATAGGGACATGTGAGTCTCAGAGTTATCGCTGCTCCTGGACTTGTATCATACTACTCAGATAGCACGCAAAGGCAAAATGTAGAATTGAGTATATTTTGTGAGGTAATGATAAAGGCAAAAAATGTCTCTATCGCTGAAAACGGCGCGCAAAGAAAAGTACATACGACTGGTCCAATTGAGCTGACAGTGCCATGAGGGAAGGATGATCTTGCCTGCAGCGACTCGCGAGGAATAAGAAAGAATAAGGCGAGAATGCATCCAATTGTATTCTCATTCTGTGAAGGATGAATCGATGATTGACGAACGAAGTATTGAGAACGCTGTGACCGCTACCGGATTCACTCACCGCCGAGAGATAAGAAACTGAACCCTACAGCAAAGGAATATCTATGATAGGTGGCACTGCATGGATAGGTTGGCAGGTCCATAGTGTAGGGACGCCTTGAAGGTGACAGGACCATACTTTGGCCAAGGACATGTAGTGCGGCTTGAGGCTGCAGAATGGCGGAGGTTACAGGAGCGGACCATTGCAGTAAACGTCTGAATGTGGAGCTTCGACGAGAGGGAGGGGTTGTATTTGAGGCAAGGGTGGTGTCGAATGAACAAAGTGCAGAGTGACTGTCGAGTCAATGGTGAAAGAAACAGCGTGAAGAGGGAATCACCAGATGAGGCGCATCAAGTACGAAGAGATGAATTATGATCTATATTCGGACTCCATAGAGAGAGAACCGTAAGATAGACGTTGCAGAGGCACAAGGAATTCGAACTTGGGTGTCGAGACCGTGGTCCATCAAATTGCAACGTGCCGGCATATCTATATCAAGGGGCATCCCGTTCTCACGGTGTTTCTTAGCCCTTTCCTCCAGTTCCTATACAGAATTTCAGACCCGGTTTCTGTTCATGTCATGGCAGTCATTCTATATAGCATAGCATTGGTATAGCATCACGCAAATACAGGGTACCCTACCATTACAGTCAATCTCCAGGTATGAAATTGCAACGACTTACTAATCATCATCAATCCGCAAGGTTTCGACTGAAGCTCCCCAAGCTTGCACAATGCACACGTCTGGTTGATCACAACTTGACCAGTACATTGCGATCACCGTAGCAGCAGCACACCTTTGCATTTTGACAAGAATTCCACATCTCTCCAATTCCACCCAGGCAAACTGGTTACCATCATTCCCATTCATCGTTGAACGGAACTTGGGAGGAGAGGGCTTACCCGCTTGCCAGACGACCCTTCAAAATGTCGTGACTACGAGGTAAGTACATAATTTACTCCACCGACTCGACCATGCCGACTAATTTGAATCGGTTCGTCGACAGGGAGATGACGACGCACTATCTTCGAATCGCGATTGGTCGCATACATTACACCCTCCCGGGTTTAACAGAATGGCCTTTGCTCCAACGATATCAGTCATCAGTCGAACGAAGACTATGGTGCTCTTCATACCACTGACCACTCTCCTTTGGATATATCTACTTCACACAGACGAAAACACGTTAGCTTCCTTCAGATCTCATCATCACGCGCATATTGAAGTCGGCTTATCTTGAGCAGCGTGCATCT
Source organism: Suillus hirtellus (assembly GCA_016695485.1). Taxonomy (NCBI): domain Eukaryota; kingdom Fungi; phylum Basidiomycota; class Agaricomycetes; order Boletales; family Suillaceae; genus Suillus; species Suillus hirtellus. The sequence goes on from MU172336.1 coordinate 90,771, forward strand.
AAAACGTCAAAAGAAACTAAGCCTTCCTCGTGGAAATGCGGGCGTCCCGAGGACTGATGGCGTTTCAAGGACTGATAGTGTTTCGAACTTAAAGGCAAGCTTCGAGCAAAGGACCAGTGCTAGGTGCGTTTTGCGTCCGAATAGGGTAACGCCCTTAGTTATCTTCTTGAATACCTCTGGCACTAACTTTGATTTTCCATCAAGTGGCACATCACCTGCCAGTACAGCCTGTGACCTGAATTGAGTTGGTTAGCCTATGAGTGCAGTTGACGCTGGGAGCGGCGGCGATTGAGCGGACGACACTTAGCATTCGAGTATAGTCAGTCAATTCATCTTAAATTTGAATAGGTTTGTCGACAGAAATGGTATATTCGACTGATACATGACTCGAGATTGGGCTCTTAGTATACATCAAGGTGCGCGACAGGTAGGTTTCAATGGCATAACGATAGACAATCTCTCGTAAACACTTATGACCACAATTACATTTCAAAGACGTCGGCCTGCATTTTCCACTCCTATAAGTCAAGTGAGATAGTGAACTTCGTGAGCCAGACAGACAGAAATACACTCACAGACTCAATCGTTGGCCGGGTGAACACCACCATTGTCTCCTCGTCGAGTTTGATATCCCAAAGAGGGGCATCGAAAGCTTCGTCATGGGACACCTCCACGAAAGGGAGGTACGTCGACACCTGCATGTCCGATGGAAGACCCACCGATGTCGTAGGTCCGCGAACCACCTTGCCGATGCCACGCGCCACAACCGAGGGATTAAAGTCAGTCATGTATAACTGGAAGGACGAATCACTTCGATCCGCGACAGGACCAGCCCATATAACACGAGATCCTCCCACTCCAAAAAAGCACCGCCTTTGCATGCCGAACCTTTCATCAGGGACGAGACGAGAGTTTTGTGGACCCCATGATGACCATTTGACTGACCGTCCATCTTCTGACGTCGCGTCAAACCATGTCGAAGGAACGTCCATGAAAAATATGCGAGCAGATACGATATACATCGACGAAGGATCGGCCCATGTCACTGATATGACTCGATCTGCAGGGTTTGTTGCCCAGATCCAATGGTCGACTGGTACCGCGAGGTCTGCACAGCTTGTGGCACTATGAAAATTTGATGGGTGATCGAATACGCCCAACTTGCCATGGACGGGCATCATGAATCTTGCATGAAGCCGCGGCGCCTTTGACGGATCCTCAGTGTCGTAGAGGTGTATATGACCATCTGTCGAAAGAGCTATAAGCTTCTCCTTCACAAGAAAACGTATGTCCAGCAACTCAGTTCCGTCGCCAATAACACATAAGTCCTGTTAAATGCTCAAATCAAACCGACAGCGAAAGACAGAAGAAGACACCCACATCAGCTTGACTCGGTCGTTGCCAACTCAAGACGTGCAGCGACCAGTACGGGCCCCTAATTTCATCGAGCCCGGCAATATAGACTGCGAGGCGATCACCGAAGACAGCAGCGGCAATTTTGATGAACTGAGCTTCGCTGCAAGCAGCTCTACCACCCACCACACGAGATCCATGAGACAAAGGATGTTCCTCCCCCGTTGATATCGAACGGAAGGATACTCGGTACTTGAAGCCATTAGAGTCGACATCGATCGGAAATGTAATGATGACCTCGATATCTTGTGACTCGTCCATGTACCTGTACGTATGAGGAACCGGATTGGGATTCATCACGACTTTGGCGGTACACGTGCTGTTGGTCTTGATATCCACAGTGTTGGACGCAGCATCGACGTGCACCGACGGCGTACAGGAGATGATGTTTCGATGAACGACCGAATTTAAGTCGAACAAGGTCTTGACGCGAAACGCATTGGTAGCAATTGGCTTGAAATTGTTCCACGCATTTGCCTTTTTTCTGAGGATGCTCAAGCAGTCTGCTAAGGAGGTGGTAGGCGACCGCGGATGTACTTCGATCAACCGTTGAGCACCGAGTTCGATGATGTACTGCAGCTCAACAGAGCATTTGACTGTGTTGTATAGTGTCAGGCAGGTCTGTAAAGGGCTGATCAGTACATGAATTTGAGGATAGGAATGAACAGATGACTCACCGAAGCGCATCGTATAATTTCATTATATGAGAGAAACCCGAGGATATGGCATTGTATTTCATCGGGCATACCTTCGAGGGTGGGTGTTCCAATCCGAGAGGGCATTTGTCCACGACAAACAGCACCCTCAGTATCTATAATCAAGGATAGAGAAGTGTCGGTGTTTGAGAAGTGATGAGGTGGGGTAGGAAGGGGTGTAGGAGAGACCAATAGCACGGTCCCCCCGCACGGACGACTGTGGAGATCGCCATAAACAAACTAGCGAGGATGAGAAGTTTGCGATAACCAAGAGTTCAATGACTCACCTTTTTTCTATCACGCAGCTTTTCTGCGCAACTCAACGATGTGTTGACAATACTCTTGATGAAGTTACGCAGCATGGTAAAATGATAAATGGATGAGATGTGGATCTTCACTTGGCTTTTTGAGTGACAGTAGTTGTGAAAATAGTCGAGAAGAGTATAATAAAACATAACTGCTAGCGGATATGCAAGGCGGCGACATGGATGAGCGGAAGTTTCAGGACTACCGAAGGTGACATCATCTCTTCGGGGCACAGCCACACAATTAACTTTAAACTTAAGTCTTCAGCACTTCCGCTTCAGTGAAAACGATGGGTATAGAACGTCAACCATGCGTTTATCTACATCATTGAGTAGGGATAAGCGGTGCAAAAACAGACATCGCAGTAAGGTAACATGCCAATAATCATCCGAGTAAGAGTAATCTGAGAAGTGATAACAAGCCGATAGATAAATGGTGAGCAGAACCGATATAAGCATGTAATGGTTAAAACCTAAGCCGCAGCTTCTTCCTCGGCTTCTTCTTCCTCGGCTGCTTGTTCTAGATCATGACCAGTTGGGTTTTCCTTGTTCAGCCAGATACCTGGGTGAAAGAAATTGAGACTGTAGATAGCGAGAGTGACCATAGCTCCATCGAGCCAATCTATCGATGATAAAGTATATTATAAGCGTATTCCTGGCGAGAACGGATGATAACGTACCGAAGTAGTGTTGAGTAGTAATCACTGGCCCGAACCACCCACCGGCGAGCTCTACAGTACGGTAAATAGAACTAAGGATGAACTGAGCATATCAATGACCCCTGATAAGACGTTTTGGGCACTAACCGAATGAAGATGCAGAGAGTGCAGAATGCCATGGCACAGATCAGAACTCGCAAGTTCTTGCTCACAGCACTTTGACCTTTCTCCAATACGCGGGGCTGCTCAACGTGGCGGAAGGGCAAATTGAATTTCAAACGCAAGAAAAATTCGGATGCCAAAGTAACGTAGACCACGATAGCAACTAGAGAGCGAAGGTAAGAATTGTGAGCCACAGAATTGAGAGCCTTGTCACGCACAGAGCTGAGCCGCAATTCCTCCTAACATGATGTTCGCTCCCTATCTCTATGATGAGATTGTTACACGAAATAATGGAGATGTACGTACCGTTGCAGCACTTGTATCCTGGCTAACGGCGTGCGCGGCGGATGCACCTCCGAAAGCTTGTACGATCAAACAGATAACATCCTAGAAGTTGAGAAGATATGAACAACGAACACAGCTTGAATGTATGATACTAACGAAGCAACAGAAAATGATGGTATCTGCGCTAGATCAGCAACCGAACTGCCAGGAACATCAGGGCAACACTTACATAGCTTGGGGGTCAGACGGCTGTACTGGGGTCCGACTTGGTTGATTATCTTGCCAAGGATGATGAAATTGGCAGCAACAAGGGGAGTAGGTGCGATGATAGTGCCGACAAGCCTGCAGTGGAAATGCTTGAGCAGGCGTGCGAATAGGCACTTCTAGATGAACACGTACTGCATCTCATAAGGCGTCAGAAGCTTGGGACTGTGGCTAGACCATAGCCTGGCGCTCCATCCGAGTATTTCGAGGACACCGGCAAAAGTCGCGGTTGGAAGCATCCACCAGAGTCTAAACTTTACTGCCTGGCTCAAGTGGATGACTGAAAGCGTCAAGTCATGATCGTGCACTGTCGATATAGAAAAAAAATCATACTAGTTGAAATACTGTATAACACTAGGAACTAAGGGAGCGACTTGAGGTAGATGCGAGACGTCTGAACAAGACAACTCACCAGGATACATATCCACTCCGTAGGCACATAGGTGTACGGGCCAACGCGATTTTGGTTAGCTACCAGACAGTCAGTTGAAAAACGATACAAAAAACATGGAGGGACTCACGAAGCTGACTGGCTTCAAACACAGAGGCAGTCATTGTGAGAGGAGAAATGGCCTGAGGGTGAGAGGGAATGGAACGTGTGGCCCATCATGATACACGCAAGGCAGGCATTTCTACTAACTGGAGTTGTGCCGCAGCGGCAGGATCGGGTATGAAATAGATGTCCCCGAGGTGGCTTCGGATAAGCTATCAGGATCAAGATTCACTTTAACTACTACGCGTAATTACGATTCAAAGCTTGACCGTCCACATTCGTCATGGTCTTCGAGTTCGCCGCAATATTAAGTTCGTATTGGTAGTCGCAGCCCTAGGTGAGCTATACCAGACGATCTGAAGTCCGGACACTGACATTGATGTGTAGAGCAAGAGGTGCCATATCAGTGCAGAGCAAGTACGTACTCGACATCAGCCCAGTACCTAAATTTGGAAAATCTTCCCAAGTGATAACTGATGACCGCCCTGGGCAGAGGTGAATCTCCTGGCAGAAGTGCAGTCCGCATGGCACAGACGCTGTGGGTTCTTTCATATAAGTAACCATGTGGATTTCATACAGAAATTAATATTCCACCATCTTCCTTTGCCATCACAGGCTGTACATGGCGAAGAGCGGTGTCTATTTTAAAAATACTCAGACCCGATAACCAATTGGGGACTAGCTGATATTTAATTGCCGTGAAACTTCCATATCATATCGACGATACTTCGGTTGATCAGCGCTAGCCCGTGTCCACGTCAACCAGGAATGGAACATCCTGTAGGTCAACGTACTAATCAACAATAACAACTACTCTCCTCGTCTCACCCCTAACTTCTCGGCTCTGAAGGATACTGCTTTTTATATCACCTTGGAAGCTCAGAGTGTTCGACATGCTAGTGGTTTCAGTAGGTGTGGATGTCAGTAAATGTTCAAAGATACAGTCATAGGTTGTATCCAGCTCAGCCAGACATCAGGCGTAACAAATAATACATAAGTAGGTATACAGGTATCGCCCAATAGCAAGCAAGCAGAAAACACACAGAAGGTCAGCGCGTATCGATAGATATACGAATATATATCTCTTCAAATTGGGTCCGTCGCCCTAGGTATCACAACAGTCGGTTCTGGTCTAGTGCTTCTAGCGCCGCGTTCGTCCTCACGTGAAGTGCGTTCTGTAATGATAAGAGCGTAAGTGTCAGTCACATCCGTTCACTTCTATTTTCGTACCTCTAAACTGTATTTACCCTGAAAAAGTGACATAGCATCAGTGACATGATTAAAGAACATGATCAACGAAACGTATCCGTACCTTTCGTCCCGCAGCATTCACCTCAAGCGGCTTTCCAGACAAAACAAGATTAAAATGCGTCCTCGCACCGTCCTTGTCGCCTGATCGCGCTAGCAGCCTCCCATACTCGAAATCTATGATCAAAGAGTCGGCAACTTCTCACCGAATGACAGACAAGAGCGACTCACGTGCGTAATATACGATATAATGGTCCAACTCGATGTCAGGTCCGTGCTCGAAGATAGCGCGGAACGCGCGCTCAGAATACGTGCGCGCATCCTCTGGTGAGACAGGGATCTTTTCATCAGGCTCGAGTTCAGCATCCGGGTCCTGTAATGAGACGGACGTGTGTCAACGAGGATAGATCGACGATTTCGCAGAGCGAGAAAGAAGGGAGAGGAAGATGTCAAAGGCACAAAAGAGGCAAACGCACCGGATACGCAACAAATCGCCAACACACGCCCTCCAAGAAACGCGCAAGACAGACGTCATCCCAAAACCCATTTCGCGACTCCAGCTTCTTGTCCTTGCCTTTCTTGGCACCACCCTCACTCTCAGACGATAGCGCTAACCCCAGCACTCCCAAAGCTTCACCAACAGCAGGAATCATCTCCCTCGCAATAACCCCCCTGGGTGCATGCGCAATCGCATGGAATACATAAGCAAGCTCTAGGGCTGGGAGGAGAAGTGTGTCAGATTGAGCTAGATATTTACGGGCTTTGCGGGCGACGAATTTCTGTATGTTTGGTTAGTGTTGAGTTGTTTTTTGGTAGGGCGAAGAGTTTCGAGGTGGATATCGAGATGAAAGGGAGGAGGAGACATCAAACAAGGACGTACCTCGATAGGAATGCTCTTTCCCGCAATTTTCTGCCTCAGCCCCTGGACGCGTTCCATAAGCTTCTTCGCTTCTGCGTGCTTGCCTAGCGTGGCTAGGCATGCTGCTTCGCCGTATGTATATGTCGCTTTGGACCACTAAGTGCACAGAGGTGGTGATAACCGAGGGATGGGAAAAAATTATAAACAAATGAACACAGACACGCAAGAGGGAAAATAGAAACCCACCGTAGCCTCGCCTCCGAGTTTTCCCCACCACAATCTACTGTCCGCAACTCTGCACAAGACCAATATCAGTATCGCGCACATACCCATTACCCCTGTACCAAAAAGAACACGCACCTCCAAAGCCCTAAACAAGCAACCGCACTCTCCCACCACGAAATATGGTGTAAATTCCGATACTGTGATTGAGCTTGGGCAGCGCGTGCGTAGTAGGTGAGAGCTTTTGAGGGTTGGGAACGAACGAGGGCAAGGCGGCCTGCGCCAAAGAGGAAGAAGACACCTATTTGGTGTTGATGCGGGATCGAAGACGAGGTTGGAGTGTCGAACAGGGAAGGGGGGAAAGAGAGAGAAAACACAACCACTCATCAGAACACACAACCTCCCAAAACAGAACACGCACCATTCGGATACCTCTTCAAATTCCACTCCAATATTCTTGTAGCTTTGCGCACATCGACGCCTTCAAACGTGAACGCCGAGAGGACGAGGTGGAAGATGAGTAGCGACATATCGCAGATTGCACGTCGGACGCCTTCTGCTTCTGTAAGCAAGTATATTAGTACTTCTTGCTCCCAACTCACAATACCAAAACATGATCAGGGACCGGAACCACTTACCCTTCTCGACCACTCTCGCATGGGCACCCCACCCCCCAGCCCTCTCCAACAACTCCAACCCAAATTTCCTATCGCCCTTATATCCAAACAACTCCACCAGAGCGAGAAGTTTTCCCGGCATCATACTGAGCACGAGATGGGACATACCGAGACCTAGGTATACACCAGATCGGAAATGAGGGTCTATAGATGGGCAGGGGAGGTATGTGTGTGTGACGGATGGTGGGGAGGTGGTATCTTGTGTAGATGTGTGTTTGGGGGAAGTGGCAGGCGAATCTGCGATGGAGGATGAATTAGCGCTTGCAAAACTCGTGCTACTTGACTGTAGTGGCGTTTCTTCGACATCCGCTCTTGTTTCGGGTGTTGAGATGGCAGCTAGTAATTCGGGGTGGGCGAGAGCGTATGCCGCGTCGACTGTCTCGATCCATTTACCCAGTTGACGGTATATGGAAATAGTGGTGCGCATGTTGAGTCTGGGCGTTTGCGGTACTTAGGTATTAGCGAGAAAAGTGGGATAAATAACGGAGCACGTACACCTCACGGATAAACGCTAACCAGTCGCCTGAATAGACTATCCCAAGAAGACTCTATAGCAACATCAGCTAACCCCCCAAAACGCGTACAACACCCAAGATACACGGTCTTGCCAGTCGACGCACCTTTTGGTAGAGACTCTCTGCATAGACGAGTTCAGCATGACGTTCCACAGGCGTCATACCGGCGATCCACTCTGTACCGCTAGTACTGAATGCGGGCACGATATACCCTGCAAGACGACCTGCGAAGCTGGCTGGGCGTTTGCGATGTGCAGAAGCTACAGCGATGCCGCGCTTGGTATGGTTGATAGCAGCCAAGAGATCCTAGAGCGCAAATTATGAGTTAATATTAGTACATGAGTACTAGTAGCAACATAACAACACGAACCTTATCCTCAAAAGACATGAGACCCTTCACACATTGAATAAGCCCAAATCCAGTCGCAAAGTACAATCTCTGTCTGCATTGATCTCAGCTTCTCTTGTGGGAGTGATGGAGACGGAAGTACGTACTTTTCTGGATCGCTTTGCTCGCAGAATCGTTCGCTTTCGTGCATGCGAGATTGAAGGAACTCATTGAGGGCCCAGTGAAGACCTGGGATGTCGTCGAGAGCGTTTGTAGGGTCATAGGAATTGTTTACGGGTGGAGGTGAGTTGGACATAGTGGTGAGAGCTTGCTGTGCAGCCTGAGGCGTCTAGGGTATCACAAGAGGCTATGTATTCGGATATGAACGCGTGAGCAACTACGACGGTGACGACAATAACGATGACGGCGAGCACGATGATGATGGGACTAAGGTTCAGTGGACGGACACGGATTCTTCATGTGTGTCGATTTTTAAAACTTGTCACAACTATGACACTGCTATATACATGGCCAGTCCTTGTGAAGTATAAGTACAAATCGGGCATGCTGAGCAATACTTGGAACCACTTTGTCCGATCGCAATAGTAAGCTAGTGCCTTTAGTTAGGCCTTGGTTAGACCCACTTCATTGATGCCTCCAATTCCGACTTAAAGTTAGCTGCGGCTCGATCCAAGCATGACTCCGATAGGCAGACTGCATCCCGAACACCTCGCATGACCAGTGCATACTACTTGACAAAGCCGGCCGCCGATATTCCAGAGATATTTCTGATGATTACAATGGTCGACGGTCTTGCGCCTAATAATACGACACGGTCTTTTCAAGTACGATGTTTGACTGGCGCGACAACGAAGATCGCATGTTCTCATCCAGACGCTTAAATAACCCGAAGCGAGTGTGTTTTCAAGTGCACTTCGTCAGGAATCGGTTCGAGCACGACTGGTAACTCTGCTTGCCACAACTTGGTACGTACTATCCAATCTCGATATTGCAGAGCCGACTCTACACATGAACGCTTTGTAGATACCCAAAATCAGTGAAGAAACCCCGATCACAATACGTTCCGATTCAGAATTTGACCTCACATGATCCACAACGTCTTCTAATACGCCCCTTTCTCCGTTCCTGGTCTCCTCACCGGCTAGTCGACCTGATACATGAATGTAGCATGTATATAACATGCTTTCACCGGCACGACATTCGTCAGATGATCACGACACCAGTCACTAGTTACAGTCCCTCGAGGTGGCTGCGTTTTTCAAGGCCTGATCACAGTGTTCCGAACGTCAAGCGGGTCAAGAATCAGCACAATGAGTACATGTAAGAATTAACTTTTATAATCAATTCATGTCCAATCATCTGTCTCATTGGGCGTCTTACATCTGAATAGAGGTTTCATTGTTATGTTATCACTGAAACTGCCGATGTTTCTGGCACCAACTGTAACTTGCATTGAGTTGTGCACAACCTGGTGCATTTGTGACCGCATCAACTGTAAGTCAGCCAGTGAAACGATCCATCACGATGATGATATGATGATCCTCAGCGGCAGTATCCCCGCATATACCCCGGTCAGGGTGTGGTTTCCAGCTTATTTAGTATATAAGGAGGTGGACGAATATGTGCGCGAAACCCGATTATCTTCCCCCCTCGAACCAATTCAGATGGAACATTCATCGGTCGACATTACAACGGCCAGAAGTCTGCAGCCCTTAGCGGTGCGTCGCTTTCTTGACATGATAGCAAGATGATAACGAATTTATCATATGTGGCCTCCAGTGCATATGCAGTGCGTGCTGTCTGAATTGCATGTTGCTCGTTCTGACTCGACAGCTCAGCGCTGATAGCGACGACATTCTGGGTCAATTTATCCTGATCTATTTCCGTCTGCAGTTAAACTTGTTTATCCAGACCTATGACTATATTTGTTCACTTCACGAAGAGGTGAGTAACTTCCGTTAGTACGGGGCTTTGATGCCGGTAATATATTATTCAAGTGGACGTTCCTACTTCGGTCACGCCTTACCAAGGTAAAAGTCCTTTATATCATTACACGATATGTCCCCTTTTTCATCGTCGCCGCGGACCTATATAGTACGTTCATCCCCAGCATACAACCTTCCGATTTAATGAATCAACATGTTGTACTCAGTGAACTTCTCAGGGAACGAGGACCGCGATGTATGTGAACGTGTAGCACACTTACCCAATGATGAATGATGCTTACTGTATATTTCACCAGCAATGCCTGATATTAAGCAACATTTACGCATGTACGTCCACGGTATTTGATGCATGGAGTGTTGCTTTTTACTCTCACAGGTCTCAGACTGATATCACTCGCTTGCTCTGAATGTATATTTCTGTTCTCCGACACACGTGTTTCTGATCTGATTCATTCAGGCTTGTTTGTGCTCAGAACATGCGCGCTCTGGAACAACAATAGAATCATACTCATAGCCATACTGTCCACCATTTTTGTGAGTCCTATGCCACAGCACACCTGATATCATGGTTGATGAATGAGCCAGGCTATTGGCATTTGGTTGACTACTATTGCCACCTCACATGGTTTGTGCTCCCATCTTCCCCTACTGGTATCCGCCCATGTTATCTTCAATTTCACAGTAACGAATAGCGTAATCCCAGACATCACAGGTTGTCATCGGAGCTCTGGTAGTTTCTCATTCATCATGCAGTTTATTGTCTTACTCGTGTTCCAACTGGGTATGAAGTCGGAAACTGGACTTCACGTTGCAGACACGCGCTGACTAATGCTATCCCCAGTACTGATATCCCTCACTCGTGCGTGTCGTACAGAGTTGGCGGTCGGCCCAAGGCCCTCTGTACGCGATCTTGCTGAAGCATAACATATTCTACTATGCATGCGGTCTGTGTGAGTCAGAACTCCTATGTTTTCGTGCTCATCGGTGATGATTAACTTTTCGAAAGTTTTATCAGCCATAAACATCCTTGTTCCAAAGCTGCTTGACTACATGCGTGAATAGTCCTCTTCAGTATGATTGAATCATTGATGTTGTGCACACCCAGTCCGTATCCTACTTCGTCCCCGAAGGGTATGCACCTCCAAATTCTGTTGTAAATTCCCACTGACAACACTCCCAATACAAATATACAGTTTGGAGGTTTTGATGCTTGCAATCCTCGCCACGCGCATGCATCTCCATCTCTGGCATATGAACCGGCACGCGAATGGCTCTGAGGTCCTCGTGTGTATTTCTATGTCCAACATGTCACCTGTAAACTGTACGATATATTGGTCGTGCAAATTGAGATGTGCTGACTTGACTTATAGAAACTGTCTTTGTTATGGGGTGCGATCTGGTGGGGTGTTTTGGCGAGCGTTTAACTTGTGATCAAGCCCAATGATTATAATCAAAGACTAAAAACTTTAACGTGTGAACAATAACGACAGCATCTTCGCAGAAGCCCTGACTCTCTCGCATGCGAGATCCAAGGAATTCCTGGAGGGTTCAGAAGAGACCTGGGAAATTGTCAAGGGCATTTGTAGTAGGGTCGTATGTATTGTTGGACTATGGTAGATGCGTACCGTTCAATCTTTCCGCTGTTGCCAGGTAAACTCGGAATCAAATTCAAACTCACGTATGATGTTCGGCGGATTCCGAATTTCCAACTATCCTTGTTGAACCTGTAGCCGCAATTCTACGTAGAGACCGACGCGAAGTTAGGTTTATACACCTGAGCGGTACACACGGGAGGTTAATCCAAGTCCGCAACCGTTATATTGACTGAAAAGTGTGTGCCGCTTAGCGTATACAACTTGCGAGCCCTCAAGTTCAAAGAGCAATAATGATAACTTTGTGAGTGCTACCAGGGTGTCACATGCGGCATGCCAAGCGTTGGCAAGCATATTCACTGGATGTGTCTTGCGGAGGGCTATGTAGACCGTGACGGAAACAAGCTAACGGCTTCGGTGGAACTCCACACAGGTCCAGATCAAACCCATCGCGCATCCATCAAAAAGAAGCCATATCAGGGCAGCAGTCGATTTAATACCTGTGGGATCCATCCCAATATTCTGATACTGCCCATACTTCTGACGATGCCAAGCTGCTCGCAACGTCCTTGTACTCGCTCTCCTATCAACTTATAAACACCTTCACTGCACACACAAGACTGAGAAAACAGTTCGCCGTTTTCATGGAGTCACGGCGCACGTAGTATTGCCGAGAATGATATGTCCTCGGATCCGAAGACTCCAGTGCGCTTAAAAGAGATATCTTTCACTCGGACAGGAGGATTGGGACCTTATCAAGATAGATCTGTTGTACGTATCTTTTGACTCATCCACAATCATTTCTTGATCGGCGCATGGCTCCTTCCACGGTCGTCTTTTATTCCCCGAGCGCCTTAACATTTCGAATAACCTTCTCTGGCTTACGGCGATGTTTTCCGTTAATCTTTCGAACTAAGCTTGAGTTCTTTCATGCTAGTTTCTGGTATGAGCCTATGCAATTCGCAACAGGGGTCCGGAAATGGTGCCAGGTCTCTCCGCGTTGTACGAATTAATGTAAGTGGCAGTCTGAGTTGATTCAACCTAACCATATATAGTAGTGTGTTCTGCGTTTGCACACTACCGCCACCACGTTGATCGGTTCCTGGCTAGTTCCGAGTTACTCATAAAGATAGCAAGGCGCATGCTGTGGGCGTAAAACCCATCTTCTCAAGCCACCTCTCAAACGAATGTAGATGGAGTATTCGGCCGACGATATTGCAGCAATCAGGATTTTGCAGTACTTAGCGGTTTGTCGCTTCCTTAATATCAATAGCAAGATAATAACTGATACACCATGGGTGGCCACTAGTACATATGCAGTGCGTGCTGTCCGAATATCTTCGTTCTGACTCTGACGTGACGACTCAGCGGCATTGATTACATTCTGGGTACGCTTGTCCCAATCTATTCCTGTCTGCCATCAAACCTGTTAACCTGTTAATCCAGACTTATGACTATATTTGCTCACTTCACGACGAGGCAAGTAATGTGCTTGTTCTACGGGATGCATTGCTTTGGATATTGAAAATAGTCTGTTCGAAGTGGACATTCCTACTCCGGTCGCGCTGGACCAAGGTAAAATGCCTCTATGTCACTGCACGATATGTACCCTTTTTCCTCATCGCTGCGGACATATATCGTGCGTTCGTTTCCAGCACACATCCCAGATACTGAATTGACATGCTGTGGTTAGTGACCTTGACATCGAAAGAGAACTCCAAGGTATGTGAACGTGCAGCAGACTTCCACTGATGACGACACTCACTGTATGACCTGGTTAGGCATGCAAGATGTTCATCACCATTTACTCATGTGCGTGTATGGCACATGCTACACGCACGTTCTTACTGAGCGCTTTTATTTCCACTTAGGTTTTGCAGTGATATCACTCACTTGCTCTGAATGTATTTCTCCTTCCTCGCGATACAAACGTGCTCCTCATGCAATTTCTCCAGGCTTTTTTGTGCTCAGAACATATGCACTCTGGAGCAACAATAGAATCGTACTCGTAGCTATGCTGTCAACCTTTTTTGTGAGTCTCGTGCCCTTACCACACTCAAGCTTGTGATTGTTAACTTGGTCAGGCCATCATTGTATCATTCATCGGCATCTGGTTTAGTGCTATTGCCACCTCTCAATATTGTCTGTGCTCTCATCTTCCCCCACTAGCATTCGCACGTATTCACTCCACTCTCACAGTTTCAACTAGCACGATCCCGGGCATCCCAGGCATCACAGGTTGTTACCGGACTTCGAGCAGTGTCCAATTATACCTGCCGTTCATTCTCTTGTTTGTGTTTCAACTGGGTACATGTCGCCGGAAATCGACATACATTATAAATGCACGCTGACCAACGCTCTCTCCAGGACTGGTCTCCCTCACACTCATACGTGCCATACGGAACTGGCGGCCGACTAGGTACCCTCTATATGCTACCTTGGTGAAGCATAATATATTCTACTACGCATGCGGTCTGTGTGAGTCACCTACATATGTCCATGCTCATTAGTGATAATCATTGTCCGGAAAGTTTTCTCAGCCTTGAACGTCCTTGTGCCAGTGATATTTCCTAATGTGCGTCAAACTTCAACACTGCTGATACCCTTTAACTACTAATATTTCACACTCCTAGTCCCCATACCACTCCTTCCTCGAAGAGTATGCACTTCATCTTCTTTCGTGGATTCTTACTGAGTATACCCTCGTAAAGTTTCGAGGTTTTCATCCTTGCAATCCTCGCCACGCGGATGCACCTCCATCTCTGGCAGATCGACAATACTGTGCATGAGTTTGATCCCCTCGTGTCTATTCCCTTGTCGGACATGTCACCTGCAGCCTGAAACCGCGCACTGTTATGTCGTGATCGCGTGGCTTTCTCGATGTTGATCGTAAAGCGAGGTGACATTGCTAGTCTGGTAGCTTGGCGTGGCGGGATAGCTTGATATTGCAGAGTTCGCACTACAGTTCTGTTTGTAAATGATCCATAATCTTAATACATGTATCAGCACGCAGGAACGCAGGAACCCACGATCTCAAATGTGCGCAATGGTGCTTGGTTTCTGTGAGCGAAGGGTACATCGGCTACCTCTACTATGATATCATGATGGATGGTTCGGGCATCAAGAACCTCGGTACCAGCCGAGGGGGTCCACCCTTTTGCAGGAACTCTTCAAGGCCAAATCCAACGACATGGTCATGATAGGCCTCAACTATTTGAACCCTTGCATCGGTCTGATGGCGTAGTTGGTTATCGCATCTGTCTAACACACAGAAGGTCGCCAGTTCGAGCCTGGCTCAGATCATTTTTTTCGTTCTGCCTCAACGAGTGGTAATATAAGTTAGAACATAGGATACTACACAGTAGTCGAATCAAGTCTTGCTAAAACGAGGAAAACCTTGATTTGTTGCACATGCCTCCACAATAATTCTAGTATATATCATTACATACAACGGACCCCTGCCTGCTCATGAACCCTCGATCCACGCATTGTGCCGTTTAAGCAATTCTTCAACGATATCTTCCTCTATTTCTTTGGGATGGTTGGATGGTTGATGCGAATCAATTTCTATCCAAAATTCTTTATATTTCGGTTGAGATACCACGACTCCGTCCGATTGCTTCGTAGCGTCTGCCTGCGCTACGGGAGATATCAACACAACCCGATACTTACGATTATGGAGATCGTTTCCGATCACCACCTGGTGCCCATAACGCTCAAGCGCCTGTTGGGCTTTCGGTATCAGAATCGTCTCGTCAGTCTCGAGCTGGGAATATATGTTGGTCAAAATGACAGCGTAAAAAAGTGAGGCGAGTTTACCTTGAAGGAGACGATGAACCCCTCTGGGTTCCATTCTGACACAAGCGGCTTTAAGATCTTCGGTACTTGATCCATTTCTATGGACAGGTTGCCCTTTCCTGATTGTATCTTATGTTCCGACTGGCCGTGGGTATTATCAACATCGTTTTCCGAGACAAGGTGTGATCACTTACCAATCTCTGCTGCGGTAAGAAGAAATCACTGACAGCAGCAGCAAGGTAATACATCGCCTTTCGTCCTAGGATGCTCATCTCCCTACTGACTGCGCGCAGTAACCAAAGATATTCGTTCACGGAAACGAATGAGACCATGTGTAGGGTTCCTTGGGCGTGCACTGCTTTGTATGCGCGGAGCACAGAAAAGAGTTTGGCGCGTTCATCAGTGGTCACAGTAATTTGCGGCATCGGTGTCGTAGGTGGAGGGTCATGTGAATACGGGAACGCCGAATCAATAGTCGAAGATGACGGTAATGCACCGTCAATCTCGAGAAAGTTGAGGAATGGGTTGGTTGAGTGGGAATAATGTCGACTGAAAGGTTGCAGGCTGAACTGGCGATGCATGAATATGACGGCGTAACCAGCTTTGAGGAAATATTCGGCAGATGTTGCACCTCGGGTACCTACATGGTGGTTAGAAGAATATAACGAAAATAGTATTAGCACGTACCGGCGCTGAAGTTGTCGAGGAAGCGGACGCTGCACATTTAGTGAACATGAGGTCAGTGACCCTGTGCGGCTGTGGGTGGTTGCTCGTTCTTACACATTGAGCTCTAGCGGTACGGTGGTCCCTCCGCTCTGATTCGGGTTCAGAGTGCATGACGCGAGTATCTGTGATAATGACTCTCACCGTTACAAGCACGACGGATCGGTTAGCCTGTCGTTGCCGTTGGATAAATTCGTGAACGCCCTGTATGTCGACGTCGAGTGAAGGAGGTCGTGATTGTGTTTCAAAGTACGATTCAGCAGAGAATGTCTGGGGTTCGTGTGTTGTATTAGACATCTTGTGTGAATCAAGAGAACCTGCTCGCGATCTCACTAACGGTAGTACTTACTTCGGGTGGCCAAATTAAGTAATCGATCGTGCAATTTACATTAACCAATCACGGCAGAACATTCGAAAGGAAATCTTGGTCACCCGTTTTCATCCAGTATTCAACCCGGTCAACCGTCAAGTCCTATCTGTGATCTGATTAGTACATCAATCGTGTGGCTCTCACAAATGTACGATACAGTCTATTGATATACCCATGGTCAGATAGGTAGCGGGCCTAACAAAAAATACAGCATGAAGTCTACCCTATCTCTAATAATGAAATCAAAAGAATCTGCCTTGCAAGTCGTCGGGAACGGGAAAATAGTAAAAAAGAAATATGTCATCAAATAAAATGGTCGTCTAAAGCAACAGTCATCAAAAAGAACCTACGCCGGCAGATTCACTAGGTCAGCTTTTGTGATCACGATCACGTTCGCGTCGTCGAGCTTTGTGTCAAAGTTCGTGCTTCGTCGAGCAGGATGTCCGGGGTCGCCGTGTTCCGGTTGGGTTATGTGGTCTGTACTGCGGTCATAGAATATTGATACTGAAATGAACAGAATAGAGATAACTGCCAAGAGGAACCAAAATACTGCGGCCCGTCCTTTATACTCATGCGAGCCCCCAAGATTGGCCTCCACGGATGTCTGTATTGAGCTGATAACAGCGAGACCAATTGCTGATCCGAATAGAAGAGCGCCGTTAAAGATGGCACCAACTGTGCCTGCCATGGACGAAGGTGCGGCTTGAAATATAGCGATGCTGTAATGACAGCGATTGGAACGTGTCAGTGAAACCATGACTTTGCAGTGCTCAGTTCTGATTTGGACTTACTTTGTGTGCGTATACGTCAGCATGATCCCTGCGCTCCCTAGAGAAAAAGCTGGGAATATGTATGGCCAATAGTCCTCAGGTTTTCCCCCGCCAAGCGCCATCAATACGGTCGCGACCATGCAAAAAGACAGGCCTGTCAGAATCGTCCATTTCGGACTGAAGATCTGAGAGAGCGATCCGGTCAAACTCATAATGAAAGCTGTGACACCGATCGGGAGCCTGGTAAGTTAAAACAGTCTGAATGACGGGAAGCATGGAGTGACAGTCGAGACCTTACATGTGCACAGCCGATGATATTGCCGACCACTCAAATACGTTTTGCCACAGGGTGGTAAAGATCAGGAACACTGTAAACAACCAAAAGAATGGCAAGAGCGCCATGGCAAAAAGAATGGAGAAATTGGGGTAAAACCATGTCCGGGGTGGTCTGGTACAACATCAGCTGATGATTAGTGGTAGTAGGTGCGAGCATCCCTGATGACATACATTGCAGCTATATTCACGTGTATGCATGTTTCCCAGTAGAAAAACCCGATGACCATCATGGTTGATATGATGAGCGGGACAAGCACTGCTGCAGATGCCCAGCCATCAGTGGGGCCGGATGTCACAGCGAAGTTGAACAAAATCAAGGCAACTGTCGAAGCTCGTGAGGGATGCGAAGACGAGTATGCTGAAAATTCATACCAGTTAGGATGGTCACGCCGAGTAAGTCGAGGCTTCTCCATTTGGCTGCTGCATGCTCAAGATTGTCTTTGGTGTTTGCAATTTCTGGCGGTATGATGAAGGCACACGCCAGAGCCGCTGGCACAGCCACGATGGCTACGAACCAGAACACCCAATGGTAAGATGCCCATTGGACAAACATTGCAGCAATCAGGAAACCGAGGGCTATGGAACGGGACCATGAAGGTGGTCATGGGTAATCAGCTAGGGGATATTCTCACAGCTAGCGATGCTGGCGCAGCCTCCAAATATTCCTATTGCGCGAGCTTGTTCAAGCGGTTCGGGAAATACGTTGACCAAGAGTGCCAGGGCAGAGGGGATTGTCATCGCAGAAGCTGTGAAGCGATCATCATCAGCCAAAACCGTCAGATCGACGGGAATGTTTACCTATCCCAATCAGCGCTCTAAGAATGATGAGCGGAATGGTATCATCAACAAATCCTGCGCACAACGAGATGACACCAAAACTAAATAAACCCCCAACGAAGCCCATTTCTGTGAGCCCATTAATGTCGCTATCTGACGGGTGCGGCATGGTACTGACTTGGGTTGTATATGTCGCTAATGCGGCCGCTCTGAACAATGGGTTAAGGTGCAAGGTCAGAATCAATGGGATGAGCACGCAGTGCCACGCACGATGAGCAGGAAAGATACAAAGGTCAACTGGGATGCGCTCATGATCCAAGTGGATTGACTTTCAGTCATACCCATGGATACCTCGAGTGCAGGGATTGCGGAGAAGAGAGCTGAGTTACTGAAGGCATCTAAGAATTGGGCGAGACAGAACATAAACAATAAAATTAGTCTGCGAGTAAGTGAAAGCTCATGATGAACTGGCGTTTCAGCTGGGGTGCGAGGCTGTGGTGGCGGCATCTAAACAAGATACTGGAATTTGTCAGTTCAGGAGCGACCAGGTCACCAGCGGATGAAAGAGAGTTTGGGAAATCCTTTATCGAAACGGATGAATGGCTCCATATTATATGGTGCGCGTCACTTAGACACCACCAATTATGTGCAGAGGCCAAATTGGCTCAAAGCCACTCATGCTCGTGCAGCTCGTTCGCCCAATAATCCCACTTCTCCGCCGTCTCGTTCACAAGCAGAACATATGCGCAGCTGAAGGTCCATCAGTTCAGTTCAACCAAGTACAAGTCCCACAAACGGGTTCCGGAAACTGTAGCAGGACCTTTTGACTGACTGTAGGTAGGGTAGATAACAAGTGGCTAATCTGACTGCTGACAACAATTTAGATAATCTCCGTCAAATTTGATCAGATTGGAAATCGCTCTGAATTACAGTTTTGTTCGTCTCGTCAAAGGAACGTTTTCGTAAGAGGAATTCAAATTCTGATGAGACGGCAGGACATTAGCACACAATTGGTCCTAGTAAGTGATGCGCAGTGCGCACCATAAGAGGTATCACCATGACCAACGTGAATCAGATACTGTGACGCATGTCAACACCCTCCAGCCTAATACTCATGTGAGTACGTGCATTCATGTGTAGTGTGAGCTTATTTTTGAAGAAATTGGGCCTTTGAGGGAGGAATGTACGACTCACATCATGTTTGACTTACGGTGAGTTTCCCTGAAATCCTTGCACCATCACGGGAAATTTGTATACCCAACCTCTCATCAGCAAAACTCTTCAAATATCACAACACGTAACATTACCTGATTAGGAATTGTGAAACGCTTGTGTGACTCATGTATGCATGCGTCATACAAACATTACACGTTAGCACTCATTTAAATTTCCTGTATCTAAGCAACTTCGAATTCACCTTTCACGGTTTCACCTCCCACGAACACGCAGCGTCGAAAGGCATAGAGGGTCACCAAACCAAATTAGTCAGTGTCTGGAACCAACCAGACAACCTGGTGACTTCGTGTGGCCAAAATTAAGCAATCAATTGTGCTTAACCAATCACGACATTCTGGAATACTTTACTAGCTCTGAAAGGAAATCTTGGCCACCCGTTTTCATCCAAACAGCGGTCAATCCAAGTTTCGGCGTCAAATCTTATCTGTGATCTGGTCAGTACATCAATCGTATGTCTCTCACACATGTGAGATACAGTCGATTGATGTACCCATGGCCAGATGGGTAGCGGGGCCTAACAAAAAATACAGCATGAAGTCTACACTACCTCTAATAATGAAATCAAAGACACATTCAGACTGCAGGTCATCGCGGTACGGTCGTTAACGGGAAAATAAATGTGTCATAAACGGAAATGGTCGTTTAAAGGAACAGTCATCAAAAAGAACCTACACTGGCAGATTCGGTAGGTCAGCTTTTTCTATCAAGTTTGCGTTGTTAAGCCTTTCATCAGAGTCCATGCTCTGCCGAGTAGGATGTCTGGGGTCGCCGTGTTCTGGTTGAGGTGTGTGGTCCGTACTGCGGTCATAGAATATTGATACTGAAATGAACAGAATAGAGATAACTGCCAAGAGGAACCAAAATACTGCGGCTCGTCCTTGATACTCATGCGAGCCCCCATGGATGGCCTCCACAGACGTCTCTATTGAGCTGGCGACAGCGAGACCAATTGCTGATCCAAATTGAAGGGCGCCGTTAAAGATGGCGCCAACTGTGCCTGCCATTGACAAAGGTGCGGCTTGAAATATAGCAATGCTGTAATTGAAGCGATTGGAATGTATGAATGGAACATGATAATTTGAACTTACTTTGCGTGCGTATATGTCAGCATGACGCCTGCGCTCCCTAGAGATAAAGCTGGGAATACATATGGCCAATAGTCCTCAGATTTCCCCCCGCCAAGCGCCAGCAATACAGTCGCGACCATGCAAAAAGACAGGCCTGTTAGAATAATCCATTTTGGACTGAAGATCCGAGAGAGCGATCCGGTGAAACTCATAATGAAAGATGCGACACCGATCGGGAGCCTGGTAAGTTAAAACAGTTTGAATGACGGGAAACATCGAGTGACAGTCGAGACCTTACATGTGCGCAGCTGATGATATTGCCGACCACTCAAATATGTTTTGCCACAGGACGGTATACATCACGAACACTGTGAACCACCAAAAGAATGGCAAGAGCGCCACGGCAAAAAGAATGGAGAAATTGGGATAAAACCATGTCCGGGGTGGTCTGGTACGAGATCAGCCGATGATTAGTGGTAGGTGTGAGCATCCCTGATGACATACATTGCAGCTATATTCACATGTATGCGTGTTTCCCAGTAGAAAAACCCGATAACCATCATGATTGATATGATGAGCGGGACAAGCACTGCTGCAGATGCCCAGCCATCAGTGGAACCGGATGTCACAGCGAAGATGAACAAGATCAAGGCAACTGTCGAAGCTCGTGAGGGATGCGAAGCCGAGCATGCTAAAAATTCATACCGGTTAGAATGGTCACGCCAAGTAAGTCAAGACTTTTCCATTTCGCTGCTGCAGGCTCAAGGTTGTCTTTGGTTGTTGCAATCTCTGGCGGTATGATGAAGGCACATGCCAGGGCCGTTGGCACGGCCACGATGGCTACAAACCAGAACACCCAGTGGTAAGATGCCCATTGGACGAACATCGCACCAATCATGAGACCGAGGGCTATGGAACGGGAACGGGACCATGAAATTAGTCATGGATAATTAAAGGGGAGATTCTCACAGCTAGCGACGCAGGTGCAGCCTCCAAATGTTCCTATTGCACGAGCTTGTTCAAGCGGTTCCAGAAACACGTTGACCAACAGTGCCAGAGCAGAGGGGATTGTCATCGAAGCAGCTGAGAAACGATCCTCGTCAGCCAAGACCGTCAGACCGGCGGAAATGTGTACCTATTCCAGTCAAAGCTCTGAGAATGATGAGCGGAATGGTATCACTGACAAATCCAGCACACAGCGAGATGACACCAAGACCAAGTACACCCCCAACGAATCCAGTTTCTTTGAGTTCGTTAATGTCGCTATCTGACAGGTGTGGCATAGTACTGACTTGGGTTGTATACGTCGCTAATGCGGCCGCTCTGAACAATGGGTTGAAGTGCAAGGTCAGAATCAATGAAATGAGCACGCACGATGAGCAGAAATGATGCAAAGGTCAACTGGAATGCGCTCATGATCCAAGTTGATTGACTTTCAGTCATACCCATGGATACCTCGAGTGCAGGGATTGCGGAGAAGAGAGCTGAGTTATTGAAGGCATCCAAGAATTGGGCGAGACAGAACATAAACAGCAACACTAGTTTGCGAGTAAGCGAAAGTTTATGATGAACTGGCGTTTCAGCCGGGGAGAGAGGCTGGAGTGGTGGCATCTAAACCAATGTGTCAATTCAGGAGCGACCAGCTGATGAAGGAGAGGTTGGGAAATTCTCTGTCAAAACGGATGAATGGTTCTGCATTAGAAGAGGTATCTCCATGATCAATGTGAGTCAGACACACACTGACGCATCTCAACACCAGCGAAGATCTCTACTCATGTGAGTACGTGAATTTATGCGTAGTATCATAGTATGAGCTTAGTATGTAAATTATTTTTGAAAAGAGTGGGCCTTTGAGGGAGGGACGTACGACTCGTATCATGTTGGTGAGTTTCCCGGACATTCTTGCCCTATCACGGGAAATTTGTATACGCAACCCTCATCGACGCATCAGCAAAACTCTTCAAATATCACAACACATAACATTAACCTGATTAGGAATTGAAAAACACCTCTAGTATTATGCATTTATGACGCATGTGCATACATGTGTCATACAAACATTGCACATTAGCTCGCATTGGAATTTCCTGTATCTAAGCAACCTCGAATTCACCTTTCACCTCCCACGAACACGCAGCGTCGAAAGGCATAGAGGGTCACCAATCTAAATTATTCAGTGTCTGGAACGCACCTCTTGATCATGACTTCGTGTGGCTAAATTCAGTAATCAATCGCATTAACTGATCACAGAACTGAAAGGAAATCTTGGCTACCCGTTTTCATCCAAACAGCATCCAACCTGGTCAACCCAAGTTCGGCGTCAAATCCCATCTGTGATGATTGATCGGATCAGTACATCAATCGTTTGTCTCTCATACATGTGCAATACAGTCGATTGACATAATACCCATGGCCAGATGGGTAGTGGGCCTAATAAAAAATACAGCGTGAAGTCTACCCTATCTCTAATACTAAAATAAAAGAACATATCTGCCCTGCAGGTCATCACGGTATGGTCATTAACAGGAAAATAGTAAAAAAGAAATCTGTCATGGACGTCTAAAGAAACAGTCATAAAAAATAACCTACACCGGCAGATTAGCTAGGTCGGCTTTTTCTATCAAGTTCGTGTCATTAAGCTTTTCGTCAGAGTCCATGCTCCGGCGAGCAGGATGTCCGGAGTCGCCATGTTCTGGTTGAGGTGCGTGGTCTGTACTGCGATCATAGCATATTGATACTGAAACGAACAGAATAAAGGCAACCGTCAAGAGGAACCAAAAATACTGCAGCTCGTCCTTGATACTCATGCGAGCCCCCAAGGGTGGCCTCCACGGACGTCTCTATTGAGCTGGCGACAGCGAGACCAATTGCTGATCCAAATTGAAGAGCGCCGTTAAAGATGGCACCAACTGTGCCTGCCATGGACGAAGGTGCGGCTTGAAATATAGCAATGCTGTAATTGAAGCGATTGGAACGTATTAATGGAACACGACAATTTGAACTTACTTTGTGTGCGTATACGTCAGCATGACCCCTGCACTCCCTATAGATAAAGCTGGGAATATGTATGGCCAATAGTACTCAGGTTTCCCCCCGCCAAGCGCCATCAATACGTTCGCAACCATGCCAAAAAACAGGCCTGTCAGAATAATCCATTTCGGACTGAAGATTCGAGAGAGCGATCCGGTGAAACTCATAACGAAAGCTGCGGCACCAAGCGGGAGCCTGGTAAGTTAAAACAGTCTGAATGACAGGAAACATCAAGTGACAGTCGAGACCTTACATGTGTACAGCCGATGATATTGCTGACCACTCAAATACGTTTTGCCACAGGATGGTAAATATCATGAACACTGTGAACCACCAACAGTATGGCAAGAGCGCTACAGCAAAAAGAATGGAGAAATTGGGGTAAAACCATGTCCGGGGTGGTCTGGTATAAGATCAGCCGATGATTAGTGGTAGGTGCGAGCATCCCTGACGACATACATTGCAGCTGTGTCCACATGTATGAGTGTTTCCCAGAAGAAAAACCCTATCATCAGCATGATTGATATGATTAGCGGGACAAGGACCGCTGCAGATGCCCAGCCATCAGTGGAACCGGATGTCACAGCGAAGATGAACAAGATCAAGGCAACTGTAGAAGCTCGTGAGGGATGCGAAGCCGAGCATGCTGAAGATTCATACCGGTTAGGATGGTCACGCCGAGTAAGTCAAGACTTTTCCATTTCGCTGCTGCAGGCTCAAGATTGTCTTTGGTTCTTGCAATTTCTGGCGATATGATAAAGGCACATGCCAGAGCCGTTGGTACAGCCACGATGGCTATAAACCAGAATACCCAATGGTACGATGCCCATTGGACGAACATCGCACCAATCATGAGACCGAGGGCTATAGAACGGGGACGAGAGCATGAATTTAGTCATGGATAATCAGCTAGAGGATATTCTCACAGCTAGCAATGCAGGAGCAGCCTCCAAATGTTCCTATTGCGCGAGCTTGCTCAAGCGGTTTGGGAAACACTTTGACCAGGAGTGCCAGTGCAGAGGGGATTGTCATCGAAGAAGCTGAGAAGCGATCTTCGTCAGTCAAAACCATCAAACGGGCGGGAATGTTTACCTATTCCAGTCAACGCTCTGAGAATGATGAGCGGAATGGTATTATCAACAAATCCAGCGCACAGCGAGATGACACCAAGACCAAATACACCCCCAATGAATCCAGTTTCTGTGAGCCCATTAATGTCGCTATTTAACAGGTGCGGCATAGTACTGACTTGGGTTGTATACGTCGCTAATGCGGCCGCTCTAAACAATGGGTTGAAGTGCAAGGTCAGAATCAATGGGATGAGCACGCAGTGCCACGCACGATGAGCAGAAATGATGCAAAGGTCAACTGGAATGCGCTCATGATCCAAGTTGATTGACTTTCGGTCATACCCATGGATACCTCGAGTACAGGGATTGCGGTAAAGAGAGCAGAGTTACTGAAGGCATCTAAGAATTGGGCGAGACAGAACATAAACAGTAAAACTAGTTTGCGAGTAAGCGAAAGTACTGGCGTTTCATCCGGGGAGCGAGACTGGAGTGGCGACATCTAAACAAGATACTGGAATTTGTCAGTTCAGGAGCGACCAGTTGATGAAGGAGAGGTTGGGAAACCCTCTGTCAAAACGGATGAATGGCTCCGCATTATAAGAGGTATCTCTATAACCAACGTGAATCAGACGCACTGTGACACATCTCAACACCAGCAAAGATCTTCTCTACTCATGTGAGTACGTGAATTCATGTAGTATGAGCTTATTTTCGAAGAGATTGGGCCTTTGAGGGAGGGACTTGCGATTCGCATCATGTTTGACTTACGGCGAGTTTCCCGAAAATCTTTGCACCATCATGGGCAACCGTCATAATGTATCTTGTGATGTTCCTGTAGGTTCAGCTATACAAACGGGAGTCAAGCATAGATTCGTTGCATTGATGAGTGTAGGTTACTGACTTTGGTATGAGCCATAAGCTTTGAATTGTTCCCTTGCCGCACTATCAATGTCACAAGGGTACTTCGCCTCAGCAGTATAAATTCAGCACCAGGATCGCAACGCTCAGATTCTTTGTCACATTACCACTTCATATGCATAAAACAACTCTGTGTTTCAAACCGCACGGCTACGGCGACAAGCTTTAGGGTGGAGGGAAAATCGCTCATCCTTAAATTAGGGGTGAGTACAAGTTTGGGACAGTGTGGTGCGAGTCTTACCCGAACTTACATTTCGATCTACGAGATATGTTTAAAGTTAAATCCCGCAGTAAAGGCCCAGACCGACTGGACCTGGACTCTCGTTTCCGAATTTTCATGGCTGGCGGTAGCGCTATGGGTTGAAGGCAATTGTGTCGAGAATCGCCACTTCTTGACGAAAATTTCAAAGCACTGCAAGGTGAAACTTGTAAAGCAACATCCGCATCCCGCTGTGTAAGGTGTGATCATGACGTAATCGTCAACAGGCCGCAGATCTCGGTGGAAAGCCTTGCTCCAAATCAACTCCAAATCAGAGTAACCATAAGCCTCCAACGCTTCATTTCCGTTAACCGCATTCCCTTCGTGTGCCACTAGGTCAGGGGCTTGTAGTGTTGCAGACAGTGAGGGGCCCCATCAGAGGTGTCAGTGGTCTATGCGGTCTACGCATTGTATGCTGCTGAAGTTATTCCCGACCAATCCTAATGCCTTTATTTTTGTTCAGCCGGGAATGCTGCAGCTATGAGGACGGTCTTCTTCTCGGAACCCAAGTTGTTTTGTAAAGTACATACTTTTGAAGTCTACGATCTAGTACCATATCGGTGAAGGAACTTGGCCGCCGACACCCTAACTGACTTGTCGATCAACAGAGTCACATTAGTCGACATGGTCGAGTCGGTGGAGTAAATTAAGTACGTACTCCATACTTGACCCAGTTTTATTAACCTGAGTGACGACATTCTGAAGGCCCGAGTAAAGCTATCGTCCGGGTAAGCCCCCCCCCTATCAGGTTCTGTCCAACGGTGAATGGTATCCATCATCACGTTGGGGTACCTGGTATGCCCGACAATCTATCAGATTGATATGATTGTTTTGCATGAAACGGCCATCATAAACACCGGTATTAAGTTGTCGCCTATGCCTCTGTTGAGTACTGAGTCGCGAACGCGAAGTATTAGATCAACCTGTTAAAGTTGGGGTAGTCATACCACGTACTATGAGTCGAAAGAGCCCATTCGTTGTCTCTGTTTGCGCAAACATCGTAGTTTCTCAGAGAAACAGATATGAGTGCATGTTCGTGGACCAGTAACTTACGCCAGGTAAATTTGGTGAGATGTTGAATTCTTGAATTGCGATGTCAGAATGCAAAGGTAACGCTGCTGCTGCCGTATGCGCAATGTAGTTCGTCAAGTCCAGACATGTGCAAGCTTGGTGAGCTTACATAAGAAAAAATTAAAATTGCAGAATCGTTTCCCGATCAAGAGTAGTTGTTTTGTCAGGAGCCTTTGATCCAAACATCACGTACGTGCAAATATTTTGAAGGCGAGAGGTTCATCGTGCAAAATGATCGATGTGTTCCAAAACGGTCAGGCCAGAACTCAGGTGACAGAAATGCTGAAACGTGCACGGTGCGTGTACCATAAATATTACAATTAATACCCAAGCTCAAGCCTTCGTTGGTATGTAACTCCCACTCCCTCTCTTCAACTTTACTCCCACACAATCATCCCATCTAAGGACTGTCTTAACGTTTTATCGTACTATGGCTCAGAAATACGCACCATATGGCCTTTGGGAGTCCCCCATCACAGCCGATGCTATTGCTCAGGATGTATGTTTTTCACATGGTCTCTAATCGCTCGGCATTTCAAACTAATCTACGTGGTGACCTTAGAGTGTCGGCTTGACCGCCATCCTTGTAGATCCAGTCACAAAGGATACCTACTGCATCGAACAGCGTGCATCGGAGGGTGGTCGATGCGTGGTTATCAGTAACAAGACTCAAAAGGAAGTCTTCGGCAAGGACTTCAATGCACGCACGCGCGTTCATGAATATGGTGGAGGTGCCGCAATCGCTTATAATGGGACTGTGTACTCTTCAAACTTCATGGACTTCCGTATCTATGCAGCGAAAGACGGGAATATCAAACCAATCACTCCAGGTGCCCAGGTACATTCTTCGAACTATAACGCCGTACTTACACTCCCTGCGCAGAGGATCCAAACAAGCTTTATCGCTACGCAGATTTCTGTGTACACCCAGTCCACACAGATCTACTCGTCGCTATTTTAGAAGACCATACCAACGACACGCCGCGTACCGTGCGCAATTCTCTTTGTGTCGTCAACTCCTCGGCTGCCACTGTCACGTCTTTGGTTTCCACCGAGGACGCAGAAATTGAGTTCTATGCAGCACCGACATTTTCCCCTTCTGGTGATAAGCTCGCATGGCAGTTCTGGAAACACCCAGACATGCCTTGGGAGGGTGGACAGATCTATGTGGCCGACGTCCATTACAATTCCAATACTCATACACTTAGCCTGAGCAACACAAAGCTGGTTGCCGGCGAAGCTAACAATATCAGCGCGTGTTATCCATTGTGGGCTTCCAACGACAAGCTTCTCTTTACCTCCGACGAAAGCAAGTTTGCAAACCTGTGGGAGTATACCCAGGCGTGTACCAAACCAGTTCTCTCTTCTGTCGTGCAGCAAGACTTCTGCATGCCATCCTGGACGCTTGACAATTACTCATTCGCCTTACTAGACGAGAATGGCACAAAAGCTATCTGTGTTGCGTGGCGGGCTGGCCGAAGTGTCCTTTATGTGGTCGACATCGCCACAGGTTCCTACATAGAGATCAAAGACGAATCGTTCGACTTCGTGGTGGTAAACAATGTCTCTCGTCTGTCGGACTACACTTTCGTCTTCACAGGATTGTAAAGCAATGCCCCTGGCGCAGCTATGCTCTGCACTCTTACAGGACCATCATTCGTTCCAAATTTCCAGGTACTCAGATCTACTGCATCGGCGTCCGCCGCTCCGTTCCCTGAAGGCATCATTTCACTTCCAACCCCGCTTGAGTTCAAAGTGGCAGGTGACAAGACCGTATATGCTGTGTACTACGCCCCAAATAACCCAGCTTATGCGGGTTCGAGCATTCCCGGCGAGAAGCCGCCCTGTGTGCTTGGCGTACACGGTGGTCCCACAGGATTAGAGACCCAGCATTTGAACTGGCAGAAGCAGTATTTCACAAGCAGAGGATACGCTTGGTAGGTCCTGTCGACTACCGAAGTATCATCACACTCACAAGTTGCAGGTTGGATGTAAACTACAGTGGCTCTTCGTGCTATGGGCGCGCATATGTGTATGTTACCATTCGCTGTCGTATTTCCCGTGGAACAACGCTGAAGATGTGACAAAGGGAACGCCTCCAAGGAAACTGGGGTATTACCGATGTGAGCGACTGCATTGGCGCAATCCAATCGCCTCAAATTAGTTCCCTTATCGACACCAAACGCACTGCAATCCGTGGCGGGAGTGCGGGTGGGTTTACTACCCTTGCTGCCATTTCCCTCGACTCCTCCGCAGCGAGCAAAGTAAAATTTTTCGCAAGTGCCACGAACAGCTACGGAATTTCAAACATGGAGTTTTTTGCAGAAGACACGCACAAGTTCGAGCTCATGTACATTATAAAGCTTCTCGGCGGTACAAGGGAAGAGATTCCGAAAGTTTGGCACGACCGGAGCCCAGTGTATTTCTCTGCGAACATCAAAACCCCGTTACTCGTATGTTCATATCTCGATAAAATGCGTTGTGTTGGGTAGATAATCTTTCCAACAGGTTCTTCAAGGCAACGATGATGCAGTTGTCCCGCCTGCACAATCCTGGACTATCATTGATGGGATCATTAAATCAAAGGGGCATGTTGAGGCGCATTTCTTTGATGGCGAACAACATGGGTGGCGCACATCAGGGACGCTCAAGAAGGCGATTGAGTTCGAGAGGGAATGGTACGAGAAGAGCATGGTGAAGCCCACTGTAGTTACTTGAACGAAGAACAACATGGCAGTAGTAATGTATCATTGGTGTATGAATATGGACGAATCGAGTAGAAAAGAGATGTATGTATTATCAGAATGAAGCTTGAGATTATAATAGTACGAGCCTCACCGTGACCGTCTGTTACTAGAAATACGACCTTATTAGTTTCATGGTCCCATGTATTAGATGGGCGCCCGCACCTGGCCAGTGGCTGCACTCGGGTAAATATCATCCGTTGCCACATGTGACATGTGTATGGCCCGACGTAGAGTTTCAACTTGAAAACGGCGAATCATGCATCCGAATGTGGCGTAACTCACTGGACAAACTTGGACACATAGTAAAGGCCTAATCAGACGCCACAACGAGTTCGCAATTAATCCTCCTGCCTCCATCTGTTGTAATGCTCCATAGGACATGCATGGCTCCTCCACAGAATTCGTGTAGGTGCCCATAAAATGGATATTTGCACGTCTGGCTGGCTGTTACAACTGAATTAGCACCATCTGTCACCGTTCCGCACTCCATCGCAATGGACCAGTATGGATATATCAGCTTCACGGTGTCACCCATCCGTCTCGCAGGATGTTGACTCATATATACCATGTCCCGATCAGTGTTGAACGTTATATCATGACGCCACCGGTCATTATCGAATACAGTCAATCGTCTGGTAGTCCCGGTTGCGGATTGCAATATTTCAACGGCCTTATCAATTAGCGGAATACTCAAACGCGGCGACACCTTGTTTAGAGTCACCTGTGTTCAACGGTCCTATCAAGATGGTTTTGCGCTATGGTGGAAGGAAGGCTCTCGTTCTATTCCCGGTGTCGTTTGGCCATCGTTCTATAGGATTAGTTCCAGCAGCTTTCTCGCAAATGAGTGTCTGACTTTCATTCTAGTCCTCCTGTTTGTCGGCACAGAATATCCACGGACCTACAATGCTAGCAATCTCTATGTCGAAACTGTGCTGTATGCAGGTGTGAGGCGCCGGAAGTGACAACCCTCTTTTTCCATGAGAACTTCCTTCATGGCCAGTCACGCGGTGGGTGCCTTCTCAGTTTTATGATGTGCTCTGTATAGATATGACTGTTCAGATATGAGGTCGCGCTGGATCCTGGCGCGATAGATTGGTCGCCATCAAGGTTCTCCACGACTTTACCCCAGCTTCGACATTTCGTCGAGAGGTCGAGCTGTGGCGCAGACTCAAACACCCTCAGGTCGTTCGTATGTTCGGGGCGAGTAGCGCCCATGGCTCCAAGCCATGGTTTATCGTGAGCGAGCTATACGAACGCGGGAGCCTCGTGGAGTGGTTGCTGACCATGGCACGCGATGATTACGCCACGCCACGCGAAGTCGACCAGTTCCGATTTATCTCTCAGATCGCTGGCGGGATGGACGACTTGCATGCCCAAGGAGTGGTACATGGTGATTTAAAAGTCCGTGAGCCCATGATGTCCCTATGCTCTGCTCATGTATTGGAACAGTGTGAAAATGTGTCCGTGAATGCAGAAGGAAACTGTGCCATTGCTGAATTTGGTCAGAGCGAACTCAAGGATGATGTTTACAGGCTGAGCGGGTGTCAACGACCGAGTATGTCGACTTCTGCAAGTAGGGTTTTGTTTCTGACCACCTGATTGCACAGATGAGATGCCGAGGTGGAAAGCACCAGAAATTTTGGATGGTGCCGCAAGTCCGACAATGCAAGCGGACATCTACGCTTTTGCCATCTGCTGCGTAGAGATCCTCAATATGGGTGGCATTCCTTATAGCACCCGAGACGACGAAGATATAAGGCGGATCGTGCTCGGTGCGTTCAACGCATCTTGTCTGACTTTCAAGCTTGCTTATGTGTGTCTAGAACACGACGCTCGCCCGAAGGTGTCCGATACCCCTCTTTCTCGGTGATTGATCTATATAAATTTAGATCCCGGTCAACCCAAGTTCGGTGTCGAATCCTATCTGTGATATGATCAGTACATCAATCGTATGTCTCTCACACATGGGCAATACAGTCTATCGATATACCCATGGCAAGATGGGTAGCGGCCTAACAAAAAATATAGTATGAAGTCTACTCTACCTCTAATAATGGAATAAAAAAACACATCTACCCTGCAGGTCATCACGGTATGGTCGTTTACAGGAAAATAGTAAAAAAGAAATCTGTCATCAACGAAAGCGGTCGTCTAACGAAACAGTCATCAAAAAGAACCTACACTGGCAGATTCGCTAGGTTGGCTTTTTCGATCATGGTCCCGTTCACGTCGTTAAGCTTTTCGTCAGAGTCCGTGCTTTGTCGAGCAGGATGTCCGGGGTCGCCGTGTTCTGGTTGGGGCGTGTGGTCCGTACTGCGGTCATAGAATATTGATACTGAAATGAACAGAATAGAGACAACTGCCAAGAGGAACCAAAATACTGCAGCTCGTCCTTGATACTCATGCGAGCCCCCATGGGTGGCCTCCACGGATGTCTCTATTGAACTGACACCGGCGAGACCAATTGCTGATCCAAATTGAAGAGCGCCGTTAAAGATGGCACCAACTGTGCCTGCCATCGACGAAGGTGCGGCTTGAAATATAGCAATACTGTAATCACAGTGATTGAAACGTGTTAATGAAACCATGACAATTTGAACTTACTTTGTGTGCGTATACGTCAACATGACCCCTGCACTCCCAAGAGAAAAAGCTGGGAAAATGTATGGCCAATAGTCCTCAGGTTTCCCCCCGCCAAGCGCCAGCAATACGGTCGCGACCATGCAAAAAAACATGCCTGTCAGAATAATCCATTTCGGACTGAAGATCCGAGAGAGCGATCCGGTGAAACTCATAATGAAAGCTGCGACACCGAGCGGGAGCCTGGTAAGTTAAAACAGTCTGAATGACAGGAAACATCGAGTGACAGTCGAGACCTTACATGTGTACAGCCGATAATATTGCCGACCACTCAAGTACGTTTTGCCACAGGGTGGTAAAGATTATGAACACTGTGAACCACCAAAGTAATGGCAAGAGCGCCACGGCAAAAAGAATGGAGAAATTGGGGTAAAACCATGTCCGGGGTGGTCTGGTACAACATCAGCCGATGATTGATGGTAAATGCAAGCATCCCTGATGACATACATTGCAGCTGTGTTCACATGTATGCGTGTTTCCCAGTAGAAAAACCCGATGACCATCATGATTGATATAATGAGCGGGACGAGCACTGCTGCAGATGCCCAGCCATCAGTGGAGCCGGATGTCACAGCGAAGATGAACAAGATCAAGGCAACTGTCGAAGCTCGTGAGGGATGCGAAGCGGAGCATGCTGAAAATTCATACCAGTTAGAATGGTCACGCCGAGACAGTCAAGATTTTTCCATTTCGCTGCTCCCGGCTCAAGATTGTCTTTGGTCTTTGAAATTTCTGGCGGTATGATGAAGGCACACGCCAGAGCCGCTGGCATAGCCACGATGGTCACAAACCAGAACACCCAATGGTACGATGCCCATTGGACGAACATTGCACCAATCATGAGACCGAGGACTATGGAACGGGACCATGAAGTCAGTCATGGATAATCAGCTAGGGGATATTCTTACCGTTAGCGATGCTGGCGCAGCCTCCAAATATTCCTATTGCGCGAGCTTGTTCAAGCGGTTCCGGAAACACATTGACCAAGAGTGCCAGGGCAGAGGGGATTGTCATCGCAGAAGCTGTGAAGCGATCATCGTCAGCCAAAACCGTCAAACGGGCGGCAATGTTCACCTATTCCAGTCAATGCTCTGAGAATGATAAGCGGGATGGTATCATCGACAAATCCAGCACACAGCGAGATGATACCAAGACCAGATACACCACCAACGAACCCAATTTCTGTGAGCCCATTAATGTCGCTATCTGACAGGTGTGGCATAGTGCTGACTTGGGTTGTATACGTCGCTGATGCGGCCGCTCTAAACGATGCGTTGAAGTGCAGGGTCAGAATAAATGGGATGAGCACGTAGTGCCACGCACGATGAGCAGAAAAGATGCAAAGGTTAACTGGAATGCGCTCATGATCCAAGTGGATTGACTTTCAGTCATACCCATGGATACTTCGAGTACAGGGATTGCGGAGAAGAGAGCTGAGTTATTGAAGGCGTCTAAGAATTGGGCGAGACAGAACATAAACAGTAACACTAGTTTGCGAGTAAGTGAAAGTTCATGATGAACTGGCGTTTCAGCCGTGGAGAGAGGCTGGAGTGGTGGCATCTAAATAAGAGACTGCAATAAGTTGTCAGTTCAGAGCGACCAACTGATGAAGGAGAGGTTGGGAAACCCTCTGTCAAAAATGAATGGCTCCATATTATACGAGGTATCTCCATGACCAATGCGAATCAGACACACTGCCACGCATCGCAACACCAGCGAAGATCTCGATATGCCCTCTACTCATGTGAGTACGTGAATTCATGTGTGGTATGAGCTTATGTAAAATATTTTTGCAAAGATTGGGCCTTTGTCTGTATGCGCAACTTGAGGGAGGGACTACGACTAGCATCATGTTTGACTTCGATGGGTTTGGCGAAAATCCTTGCATCATCACGGAAAATCTGTATAGCCAGCTATCATAATATACTTGTGATGATGATGTAGGTTCAGCTACACAAACGGGACTTACTGGGCACAGATTCATCACATTGATAAGTGTGGGTTACTGCAAGAAATGACTTTGGTATGAGCCATCGTACTATTCATGCTTTTTGTTCCCTCGTCGCACTATCAATGTCACAAAGGTACTTCGCTTCAGCAGAATAAATTCAGCCCCAGGATTGTGACACTCACATTCTTGGTCACATTACCACTTTATGTTTCAAACCGCACAGCTACGGCGACGAGCCTCTAGGGTGGAGGAAAAATCATTCAGCCTTTAGGGGTGAGCGCTTGAACACGAGTCTGGGAGAGTGTGGCATGAGTCTTACATGAAATTCGATCTATGAGATATGTTAAATTCCGCGGTGAAGGCCCAGACCCATTGGTCGTGGACTCCCAGTTCCGAAATCTCAGTGGCTGGCAGTAGCGCTATGGGTTGGAGGCAATTGTGCCGAGAATCGCCACTTCTTGACACAATTTTCAAAAGCACTGCAAGGTAACTGTTAGAAGACATCCAGGTGCGATCATGAGGTCATCATCAACAGGCCACAGATCTCGGTGGAAAGCCTCAGCGGCTCCAAATCATAATCATAACCCTCCAACGCTTCATTTCCGTTGACCGCATTCCCTTCGTGTGCTAAGTCAGGGGCTTGTAGTCAGGAGGCAATCAGATGCCCCATCAGAGGTGTCAGAGCCTGCTCATTGAGGCTGCTAGTCTCAAGTCGTCGTTCGTCGTATCTCAACTCGAACCGGCGTGACATACGTGTTCGCATACTGTGACGTGTGACAACGTTCGTTTTCCACCTTTCCACCTTGAAAGTTGTTCCTAATGCTTCTATTTTTTTTCAGTCGGGAATGCTGCAGCCATGAGGACGGTCTTCTTCTCGGGACCCAAGGCGTTTTGTGAAGTATATGATATTGACTTCCACGATCTGGTACCATATCGGCGAGGGAACTTGGCCGCCGCCATGAGTTTACCAAGTTGGAGAACTCCTAGTCATAACGTATTCACAATTCCTCGTCACTCGGTGCAACGGCCACCGCCACCGACCACAGCCCGACTTTAATTGATTGGCCTCATGCACGACGAACCTGTCGACATATTGCGTGAGTGTTTTAGATCCAAATGTCATACTCCAGTGCAAACGCCTTATACTGACCGTGTCAACAGCTCATAACCTATCCGGACGATCGAAAATTGTTTTGTAGGATTTCTATCCTGGATTACCTTCTTTCTGCGCATCACCACAACAGTAAATTATTGCTGCGAGTCTGATCAGCCGCCACCTAGTTTGACAATATGATTTCAGGTCACATTATCCAACGACTACCTTGTTCACGTTGGCTGTTCTTGATCATTCACAAGAAACTGTGTGTGCATCAGCAAGAGCAAAGTGATGTCCAATTGCTCCGATGACGCATCATTAGAGCGCTACGGTCCCACTGTTCAATGCATCAATATGACACAAGCCTGGAATCGTTTCTTGGCGCTCTTAGAATAGAAGGTTCGGCACGCACTCCTCTCTTCGTTTGCTGATGCATCTCCTCTCGTGCTTGCTAGTACATCAGCCCCCTCCAGGTCGATGTACTGTGATGCATCATGCATGTCACCCGCCCTCACTTTCTCACGTCCACCTAATTGTTCAAACGATGCAACAAACTCAAGCGGCACTCTGATACCAACTCTCGCCATATGTGTATCTACCAATATTATAACAAATGTTCATGTATTCAAGTGCATGTCTTGCTGAGTGACGAGTGCAACACGAGCAAGGCAATGCAAATGGACAACGATGTGATATTTCTACGATGCGATGCACAGACGATGGTGCCATTGAAGATTATAGAATATTATATCGTTCAAAGTCAGGTGGCCCGAGAAGAGATAACGATTGCTTGGCCAGACGGACAGCGATATCTGCCCAATGAGCGCTGAGTCTTGGTGATGAGACCTAAATCAGCTTCAATCAGCAGGTCATGACTCGGACATCCGTCGGCAAGGATCTTCGATTTATTATAACTCACGTGTCAGCGCACAAGGCTCTATATCAGCTCTGAAAGCTCACATACGTCGCTGCTCGTCCGTCTTTATTCACAAGTCGACCTCTGCATACCATAGATCTGCCTCTAGCGTTTTAGCCATGCCAAAACAAATCCGTCTCGGCATTCTCACGCCTTCCTCAAATACTGCGTTGGAACCTCTCACCTACCAGATCGTTTCCTCCATTCCAAATGTCTCCGTTCACTTCTCCCGTTTCCCAGTCACGGCGATCAGTCTCTCGCCCGAAGGTCTCGCTCAGTTCGACCGCTCAATCATCATGCAAGCTGCTCAACTACTTGCCCATGCCGAAGTTGATATGATTGGTTGGAGTGGAACAGCAGCGGGATGGATGGGATTCGAGGACGACGAAAGACTTTGCGAGGCCATTACCAAAGCTACGGGTATCCCTGCCACCACCTCCGTATTGGCTTTGAACAAGGCTTTGGGTATTTTCAAGGTCAAGAAACTTGGACTGGTCACACCTTACCTAGATGACGTCCAGGAGAGGATTGTGAAGAACTATAATGACATTGGGATGGAGGTCACCTCGGAAACGGAACGCCACCTGCGTGTTGTGAAGAACACTGACGTTGCCCTGATTGGAGAGGATGTATTGGAGACGTTGGTAGGGCAAGTGGTCGAGGGTGGTGCACATGCTGTTTCGACTTTCTGCACAAATCTGATAGCGGCGCATAAGGTTGAGCTTTGGGAGGCAAAGTATGGCGTTCCAGTGTTGGATACTGTTACTACTGTCACTTGGGATATGTTGAGGCAGTGTGGAGTAGACACGAAAGCGATCAAAGGGTGGGGGAGAATATTCCAGGAGGCATGATCAAATCGATAAATATTGAAATAGCTAGTTTGATGCATTAAGGGTGATACGCTATGGAATTTGCCATCGGTTTGAAGCAGAATTGCAATGGTACAATATTGAACGTGATCAATAGCGATAGTTTTACGATGCCGACTCATTGATACATTGCCATTGTTGTTCGATGACATCCCTGTACACACCCTCGAATATTGCAGGGTAAAATCGTAAGTGTTTGTGACAGCCAAATTTTGACTCGCTGTTTAACAGAGCCAAAGGCACCTCGACTCTTTCTCCTCCTCAGTTGTCGCGTAATGAGCAGCGATAGCATTGAATGACGCCATTGCCCTCACGATAAGCTTCCTGGAAATTAGTGAGGCAAACATTTAGCGGATCATAATTACCCTTCTTTTCACCGATGCACGGAGGAAGATACGTTGCTTAGGACAGCATGCTGGACGCAAGTTGTATCAATCAGCCTAGTGCATCACAAGGTCATTTCAACCGTGTGACAGAAAAATCGGGTTGGGCCACATCAAGAACGGAAGGGGTAGTTGGACATGGCATTGCCAGAGCACCACGAGAGGAAGCTGAGGAATGCCGGGTGGTGAACGTCAAATGAACATTTCCGTGATGGGATGTGCCTGAATTATAGTCACAATACTGGCAGGCGAGGACAGCTTGGGGAAATATGACGCCGCATTGGATGGCGTGGTCGACGATACGAATCCCGTGAAACTGGTGTCGCCTTCAAACAACAGAGGCTAATGTACCGAGAATGCCAAGCTTAATCCTAGTTAGCAAGTTTATGGAGGAGATAACGTGAAAGATGACTTGTGAATGTGGAGGGTTAGTGCCTCATAAACATCTTATACCAATGGAGATTAAAGGGCAGCTGGGGTACCGTGTTTGAAGAGGACATTATCGAAAGATGAAGCACCTGCATACGAATGAACGTCAGTATATACAACATTCCCCAGACATCTCGTCCTACAACTTTTGAAAGACCTGCGGATCAGGCTCCATCATCCGTGATATGAGTGCGCAACGGAGGTCGACAGCTTCAAGAATTTATGAACGTTGAAGGTATGTGTAGAGGAGTCGTGGGAATTTGCATTGGCTCGGATAACGCCTGGACTCCACCGTCGGACGAGGTCTGGCTTGCGCAACTTGATCCAACTTTACTCCCGCCGACATACCTTTGCGTCCACTACTAGATATCATGACCATCCCATCATTTTCGTTGTCAATAAAGAGTAAAAGACCCTATGGCACTCAGACTACCCAGTAACTTCAGATAGACTGTTCAAACTTCGCGAACAATGCGTCTGCATATTGGCCCTCCCCAAAGAGAACGCCGTCTACTGGAGATATAACTGAGACTCGGAATTTCTGTGTTATGCCAGGTATCACAATAAACTTCCGATCATTGCGACACTCCCGTATGTAATCGTCTTTATCCTTTTGAATCTTTGTTCTAGCATGCCATGCTCTTCGCGAACACGTCGCGGTGGCTCTTTCCTCCACACTTTATCTGCTTAGGCCTTCACGCCACTTGTATGATATGATATTGTATATAACTTGCTATTTTTTCCTGTACCATCATCGATCTCACCCACCGTGTTACTACTTCATCGTATCGAAGTATCGAACTCCAGTCGAACCTTCACACACATGCAGGTATGCTCTTCCTCTTCTCCGTCGCATCGGTTTGTCCCTCACTCACGCGTAGAACACCATTCCGTCATCCCAACCCAAGCGTCGTAATTTCATGCGCGCATTTCTTGATGTAGGGTGTTGAGCTTCGCTCTATTGACATTGCGGTAACCTTTCTTTCCAGCGTTTCACAAACACAAAGGAAAGTGCCACCCAGAAACGCGATGATCTGTTGAATGTGAGTCCTCTCTCTTGTTTACTATATCCCTAACGATGCGCTGTCAGTCACCTGCTCCGCATACTCCACCTCTCAACCTCAGCCCCAAGGCTGTTTCCCCCGCCAAAAGTCCCAAGTTCTTCGCAGGAGCCACACGTGCTGACAGGAAAGATGACTCTGCTTTCGCCACCAAGTCTTTGTCCTTTGTCTGATTAGTATGTCCTTTCGTGGGTCGTGGTTTCAGTATTGTAACGCATCATATGAAAAATGTCTTCAAGGAAGTTCTTATCTTGTGCTATCACTGTACTATACGCGTTGCGGAGCATACTCTCATTATTCGCATTAAAACCAGCGTGGATCTCAGGCTCTCGATTCAACACACTGCAGAATCCTGACGTTTCCAAGGCCCCATTGAATTCTAATCGTCGTGCCCATCTAGATTAGTGACATTCAGGGAATCGGAGTGTAGAATACATTCGTGAACAACTCGCATGTCAAGTCAAACAGTTGTGGAGACTCGAAATGGTGAGCAAAAAAGACAAGTTCATATCAATTATCTGCTGTGCTTTACGCTAAAGCACGGCACTTCTTTCTAGATGTCTGCACACGTGTGATGATTATGGCCGCATTTCAGCCTATATACTTGCGGTTTTGATCATCAGCGTTCGAACTCGACAAGACTAGAAGGCAGCCCCGGTTTTATAATAGGAACAGATATCAGACGAGCGCCTGATGTTCTAGCAGCAACCATTCCGCCACATGCGGCACCCGTGGTCGAGCCTCATGTGTATCAATGTTTTGCCTGCATCTCCATTTGAATCTTGAATAAGTTTTTGTACTAGCTAGTATTGATGCTTCTCAAGGTAGAGTTTGAGTCGAGTTCTTAGATCTTCCAGCATGTACATACAAGGAAACTCTGTATTTCAATGAACAAAAGGTAGCTACACTGGCATAATATGTGTGGTGCCATACATGAATAGGCGGCAACCGAGAGTAAACCATAGACAGGACGGTAGATAGGTGATACAAAAGTGAAATATGAAATGAACTCTACATCTCGTTGATGAAAGCAGAAGAGAAAGGTGCTAATTCAGTGGGAGATCGTTGGTATAGAGCGATCCCATAAGAACAGAACATATCAAAAGGGTCCTGATTGGAGAGTTGCGAAAATCAGGGTCTTCGGCAGCATCTGCAAGATATTCATAGACAAGAAGCTCGGGATCTACAAAGCTCTCCGGCTCATTATTGAGACTCCGGACATGTGGATCTTCAGCGGCCTCTGCGAGGATGGTCTCTGGCAACAGAGAGGACAGAGGCTGTGGAGTGTAATGGGTCGTGCTCTCTGGGAAAGAACTCGATAGGAAGAGTTGATCGTATGGAAGAGGCGCAGATTGTTGTTGTGGGGGAGGAGTAGCCGCAGCTGGTGGGTATGAACCAACATGGGTAGTACGCGGGACATCGGCTACCGCAGATGGATAATCGCCATCTTGTGTCGGGACCGAATCATGTGCAACTCCAGGACCCACACTCGGCGAAGGCGTGTCGGGCCTGAACGGGAGAGAGGCAGCGTGCGTTTGTATTGTAGTGGAAACATTGGAACTGGTCGATGAGGTGTGGGGGATGGACTGGGTCATCTGGGGGTAAGAAGTAAACACGGCCAGAAAACGTAGGTATTGAAGCTTGAGATACACGTACCTGGGCTATCAGATAATTGATGGAAATGTTATGAGGATGTGTACGCGTTCGCAGCGGCAGTAGGTACAGTTGGTAAGGATAGAGGTTGAAGGTCGCTGAAGCAGTATTTATACGGTTGTCGCATACCGCTTTGAAAGTGTCCCCGAGTTGTGGTTTCACCGTGGAGACGTTCCTTTCGCAGAGTTTCCTGTGGACAACCATTGTTCATTAGATGGGATAGTGGTCTTTTTGCTTGGTGCGCTCAGCTTTGTATCCACATTTGAGTTGTTAATTGTCGTTGCAAGTCCGCAATGCAAAGACGAGAGGCGCGCTGTGGATACGTTGTGGATGTTCGTTCCCTCTTGAGGCTAACAATCAGATGGGAGCACCACAACTTATGTCTCTGGCTCCGCAAACAGTTGAATAATCGTTGTACTGCACGGACCAACGTAATGGCATACGACGCCGCAATGAGATGGGATCGACTTCATGATTATGTAGCAGCGAGATTAACGACTAGCATAGCTGTCATTGCTCACCCGCCGTGCAGTCCTCACGATCGCCTCGTGCCATTGAACCGCTGACGGTGATAAGTACTCGACAAAAGCCTTCGAGGATGGCGGCCAGTAAACTGCGACCACCACTAGATAAATTGAGTTCCTCTCGTCTTGACTCTTGAGCTTCTGCAATGCCATTTTACTTAGACGCAATCGGGACTGAGCAAGTCAATACTTGAAGTAAAGGATGACCCAAATGATTTGAATATGGGAAGGAAGTTATTCCGGCCACCTTTAGGCAGAAGGTCTTTCTTGGAGGACATCTCTTGAATGGCCGGCTCGGGACGAAGTATGGGCCTCGACAGGCATATTGGCACCTCCAAGCGGAATGTTTATGAAAGTCGCTGTGTGTACATGAAGCTCGTCACTGTTTCTCGCCAGCACTGTCTGGACCTAGCCTTAATCCCACTTATACCATGGTTTTACTATATTTAATATGTCATTATAGACTGTGTCAATTTACAATCAATTAATCAACCGACTACAGTCACAATGAGGACATACCATTGCCATCGACTTGACCAAGTAGCTATTCAGGTCGCTGCGAATCTGCGATAGAATGGCAGCGTTGCAGCCTGCACAATCAAGAACGATGCTAACTGCCGACGGACGCAGAGAGAAGCCGGTAAGAAAGCCCAATATCTGCCTGATGCATCGAAGACATCACAGTTATCACTAGGCAGCGAGCGGTCCTGGGTGGGCAAGGTGATGGGCAGGCAAGTTGAGGTAGAGCATGAACTTGCAGCACTCGAATAATATTAATGGCTGGATGTTCGAACGTTCAACGTTCAAGCAACAGCGGCAGGCGGGCATAGCTTGGGCATGGCCGTTGGAAACATCGAGCGAGGTTTTAAAGTCCGCCGAGAGTGCAGTTGACTGTCAAAAAAATTTCCTCGTACGAGTCTACCTGCTAACTCTGACTATAATACCTCACTTCATGCAATGCCACTATGACAGGCTCCCCACAAACCTTGCAGTCTGTGCTCATGTTTGTACCCAATCGATGGAGCCGTGCCCCCAAATAATGCCATCGTCACTCGCGCTATTGGGGTCGCAAATGGCCTGGTTTCCGTGATAGACAAACATTCTCTGTGGCTCAGCTCGACAACTGGTGTTTTGAGATGGCGAATATGCGATAAAATGAGCCACAGAGCTTTTACTAACCAAGTATCGTGATTGCTTTCTAGATGGTGGTTTTTCCTCATCACCATCAACCAGACTCGCGGTTACCTCCTGATTGTTCGGAGAGGGGTTTCCAATACGAGACCAACGAGGAAAAAGATAGGTCGCGACAATATATACAGCTGTAACAGGTGGATATATCCTAGCTAACGCACAATGATGGTACATCGGCGCACGGAAAAGTAGATCCGGACCAACGGTCAACCAAGCATGTGGGGACCCAGTGTGCGCCATGTAAAACCGGTGTCATTTGTAGTTTTCAATCAGTCGAATGTCATGGAGATAACCACCGCGACCAACAGACGATAAGGTGTTTACAGAAAATCATCTCCAGGTTACATCCATGCCCTGGGAATAACCTGCTGTTGAAGCTAAACACCTCACAAGGGCGTGACCAACACGAGTACTGTGTATCCAAGGGTGAGGAATAATATCGTTCATAGATAAGAAGGAAAGGAATAGCGTCCGTACATGAAGAACATCTCTATGCCTCATTCAAAATACTTTGTCCCTGCTGCCACGTAAACGGAACCATACGAGCCAAGTGCGTAACGTCAAGACAAAAGGTGAACGCGTTGCCCGATTTGTGGTTGTGCAGTTGCATTCGGGCTGGACATGCAATTGACATAAGTTCAGAACAGTATGTGAGTGGAGCCACTCAAGATCGACAGATAACGACTTTGCGACGATAATAACCGTGTACATTGAGCCAGAAGTCGTTTCCAAATCGATGCGATAGTTGGCTTGGGGTTGTGAACAAGAACAATATAGTTGACGGTGTCAGTTCTGGCCTAGCCTGGGTCATCAATTGAAAAGTCGGAGCCATCATTCTCACGCCAATCACACGCAAAAAAAAACTACCAACTCTGATAGGTGCCAGCGGGCATGCGCCAGGAGAGGACATGAATTGTCGACTCGAGAATCATATTCCTATCATCCTACCAATATTATGCAGGGTGCAACGAGACCGTGACCCTGTAGTCCACGGAAAATTTTGAATGGCCATCCGCCGGTGCTCACATCCGTTCCTACTACTAGTGCGGTGGCGCTAATCTGCAAACAAGGTGTTCTGGTCAGGGTCTTCGTACCAGATCCTTGGGCCCTACAATCCTACAGGCACTTTCGTCAGCCTCTCACATGCATTACCATACAACGATCACTCTGCGGTATTATCATCAGAGCATCTGTCGCTGGCTGATTTTTGGTGCCAAGTACGGTTCGCACATGGCTTCTGCGCGGTGGGTGTTTAAAATGCTTACATGGATGTAATGAGTTTCGAGCTGGAGATTCCGCTGACGCAGTCATCGCGAACAGAACCTCCCATGTATCGATGGACCATCGAACGTCTGTGCTTTAAATCTGCATCATATCACGATGAACTCGTTACTGATTATGACACTGAAATAGCTGACGCATTACAGGCTGGTGACTAGCTGACGTACACCGTCATACTAAGCATGCAGAAGGTGATTTAGACATACGAACAAACACATTGACACCACATTCGCCAATCGTGCAATTCCACGTCTTCATTGCCCATCGGTAATTTCTGGGTTTAGTTCTTGAGAACACGGTGAATATGTGCCTGTTTCAAATATCTGCTTGCTGTCTTCATTAGCTTATCGCTTATTGCATACAGCTGGATCTATTTATTTGCGAATAAAGTCCTATGGAAGGCGAGTGTTATATTACAAAGTGCAGTGCTGCCACCCCCCTTTCATTAGCGCATTTCCTGACATATAACGTTCCATGATCAGCGTCCCGATCTGCATGTTGCTGTCCTGCATCGGGAGTGCCAGTAAATGCAGTATTCTCGAGAATCTGACAGATACACAGACTTTGATAGGGCCGATAGGCGGACGAAAATGAAGGATGTCTATTCTAATGATGCGCGT
The DNA here is from genome assembly GCA_016695485.1 of Suillus hirtellus. Taxonomy (NCBI): domain Eukaryota; kingdom Fungi; phylum Basidiomycota; class Agaricomycetes; order Boletales; family Suillaceae; genus Suillus; species Suillus hirtellus. The sequence goes on from MU172336.1 coordinate 135,241, forward strand.
GGACGACCCATGTTTCTTTTCAAACTTAACGTCATTTCTAGATGCCGCGGACGAAGGACGTGATCAACCACGTATTAGTGTCCACAAATACTACGGAACTTTTCCACCAGACAGGTTGTCGCGTGATGCGCGAGATAGCATTGAATATTGAATATTGAACGACGTTATTGCCCTCACGATAGGCTTCCTGGTACGTAGTAAGGCAAAGCTTTAGCGGATCATAGTTACCCTTGCTTTCACCGATGCACGGAGGAAGATACATTGCTTAGGACAGCATGCTAGATGTAAGTTGTATCAGTCAGCCTAGTGCATCGCGATGTCATTTCAACCGTGTGATAGATAATCCAGGTTGGGCCACATCAAGGATGGGAGGGGTAGTTGAACATGACATTGTCAGATCACTACGAGAGGAAGCTGAGCAACGCTGGATGGTGCGCGCCAAATGGACACCTGCATGTTGAACGGTATATGCCTGAGCTATGGACATAATAAAATATTGGTAGGCGATGATAACTTGAGGAGGCATGATGCTATCAGATGGCGTGATCGACGATACGAATCCTGTGAAACTGGTGTTGCCTGCAAGCGACGGAGGCTAGATATTGAGCTGCAGAAACGAATAGATAGCATACATTGCAGACAGAGGTGACGAGTTGTCTGGTATCAATATCGTACATCAAAGACGGCCCGAAATACATCAGAGAGAGTAGGTAAAGCACGTCGACAAGAATCTGTCGAGATATGAAGGCGTGCGACTCGTGAAAGATGAGGAGATTTAACGATGACCGTCTGTATATTCAGGAGAGAGACAACAGAGAAAGAGCCAGAAACGAGTCCAGAGTCCAGCCCGTCTTATCATTGCATCTGGGCGCGAGGTCGTTGAGGTCGTGGCTATGCCAGTAGCACCGCCAACGGGAGGTGTGGCGGATGAACCAGAGATTGCGGTATGCGGTTGTGAAGATGACTGGGTCACATTGGGTTTTGGAGGCTGTGAGGTACTTGCAGTATGGATCTTCGGAGGAAATAGTTTTTTTCCGTTTCTCCCTCGCACAAGCATTTCTCTACGTGAAATTAAGCGGTGTAGGACGATCAAGGAAGAAGGAACATACACGTAGTCCCGGCGCACATGGGACCTCGACGACTGCAGGACTGGTTTGTTTGCGCTGTTTCAAAATGTTTCGAGCCCAGTCGAGAGGAGAGGACAGTGGTGTATAACGACGACTAGAGGGGCTGTGGTCATGGTGAAATAGACGGCCGAGAAGCGTGCTGCCTGGTGATGCTGAGGAGTGGGAGCGCCTTCGTGCAGAGGACTGAGAACATCCCAGAAGTGAGGAAAACAAAATCGAATTGATAGTGAATCGTGATAACATACATAGGAACGATTTGGTAGGACTCCATCGAAAAAATCTTGGGGTGGCCGGTGACCAGGCGGACTTCGCTGAACCGGAGGTTGTGTAGCACTAGTCTAGAGCACATATATTGAGAACAACGAAATCTTTTTATGAGGGTGTCACATACATCGAGGACTGACTGGTTGGCCTGGCAGAGCGCATTCAGTTGTGAGGATATACATCAAGACGTGCACATCAACTCGCCTTTGAATTCAACAGTAGGTCGTCGAGGCCGGCTTTTGTAACAATCGCAACAACATCCCATGTGTACGCGTTTCTGTCGGCACAGCCAGTGGCTAGTAGCTTTCCATCTTCCGAAAACGATACGGAGACAACCAAGTCTGCGTGCTGAAGGGGCGGGCCGATGGGTTGTCCATTGTCGAGGTTCCACAATAGCACTGTCTTGTCAATTGATGCGCTTGCGAGGATGCGGTCATTTGGTGATATTGCAATGCCCCAGACAAAATCGGTGTGCGCTTTCAGTACTGCGGTTTGCTTCCATGTTTCGGTATTCCATGTCCTAATCGAGTGATCGTGTGACACGGAGATAAGAGTTTCTCTGTTCTTGGTCCAAGCCAGGTGACCCACTATCCATTTATGTCCTTTGAGAGTTGCGACAAGCTTCCCTGTCTTTGTGTTCCAGATTTTGATGGGGATCTCGATGGCTTCACGAATCGAGGATCCATGACGTCCACCAGTCGCAATCATGGACATGTCTGGTGAATAGATTGCTGTCCACACGTGACTGTGCCCAGTCTTGATTGGCCCGAGGATTGTTTTTCCACTTTCCACGTCCCACTGCCTTGCAGTCCCATCGTGAGATCCGCTTAACACTCCTCGACTATCTCGACTCCAGCAGACAGAAAACACTCGTTCTGTATGCCCTATCCATTTAGCGATGGCCTTGCCTGTGTCGATATCCCACAACCTCACTCCCGCTAACCACTTTCTTCCCGTCCGGAGACAACGCTATACAGTACACATGACCTCCTCCATCTCTCCAGTCTTCTCCAATCTGCTTCCCGCTCTTCAAGTTCCACACTCGGAGCGAGCCGTCCTCTGAACAAGTGATGATTCGCTGTCCCCCTGGCAGGTGTATGACGCCTCGTACCCTTTCGGTGTGTCCTTTGAAATTTTGGTGGGGTGTTATTGCTGATGTCTCTTTCGTTTCAGCAGTGGATGAAGCCATATTCTACAAATTCCACTGGAGTACAATATCGTCTTAGCTTTCATCGATCAATTTTCACAATCATCACTTACGAGGGTTTCTCAGCAGCGATAGGCAGGCAGCGGGGAATGACGTGTCTGCAACTTCTGGTGGTCAAGTCAGAACTAAATACACCGCTTCCCAGCACGTTTTTGTACATGCTGTATTCCGGTGTCCGCCCTACGTATAGCATAGGCCGTGCACCTAAAGCGCCCACATGATCGCATTCCATTACAGGCTTCAGTTCATGATGACCTAGTCCTCAATAAAAGACAGCTTGAAATATATCAGAGGGAGTGAATAGGGCACATCAACAAGAATCCGTCGAGAGATATAAAGGCATGCGACTGGTCAAAAATAAGAAATCTAATGATGACTGTCTGTATTCAAGAGAGACAGCCAAGAAAGAGCCAGAAGGGAGTCCAAAGTCCAGCCTGTCTTATCGTTGAATCCGGGGGTGAGATCGTGGAGGTCGTGACCAAGCCAGTAACATCACCAACGGGAGTGTGGAAGATGAACCAGAGATCGCAGCCTGTGGTTGCGAAGATGACTGGGTCACATTGGGCTTTGAAGGCCGTGAGTTACTTGCGGTAGGGATCTTCGGAGTCCTCCCTCGTGCAAGTATTTCTCTGAATGAGATTAACTGGAGTAGGACAGTCAAGGAAGAGAAGGAACATACACGTTTTTCCTGCGCATTTGGGACCTCGACAACTGCGGGACTTGGTCCTTGAAACACAATGCCTTCACCTCTGTGTCTGCCCCATTTCAAAATGTGTCAAAAGGAGAGGACAGTGATGGAGCACGAGTACCGGAGAGGCTGCGGATGTGGTGGAACAAAGGGCCGAAAAGTGTGCTGCCAGGCGATACTGGGGACCAAGCGCACCTTCGTGCAGAGGACTGAGAACATGCCAGAGGTCAGGAAAACAAAATCGGATTGATAGTGAATCGTGATGACATACATGGGAAGGATTTGGTGGAACTCCGTTGAAAGAACCTTGGGGTACCCGATAAGCAGGCGGATGTCGTTGAACCGGAGGTTGTGTCGCACTAGTTATGATGAGAACAACAAGATCTGTCTCACGTACATAGAGTGCCAACTTGTTGGCCTGGCAGAGCGCGTTCAGTTGTGACAATATACGATGAGACATGCATATCAACTCACCTTTGAATTCGAAAGTAGGTCGTCGAGGCCAGCTTCTCGAACAATTGTAGCAGCATCCCATGTGTACGTGTTTCTGTCGCGGCAGCCAGCGGCTAGTAGTTCGAAAACGATACGGAGTCACCAAGTTTGCGTGCTGGAGAGGAAAGCTGATGAGTTGTCCATTGTCGAGATTCCACAATATTGTCGTATAATGCGCTTGCGAGGATGCAATGGCCCAGACCCAATTAATGTGCGCTTCAAGTTGTGGCCATGACGATCCTAAGCGGGCCGGTAACGACGGACCCTGAGACGGGTCCAGGAATTATGTGAATGTCTGTCCAAAGTCCGTCCCATTGTGTACTTTCAACATCTCCTGAGTCTTTTGGATCTCGGTTGTTTGTCTAGGCCTGGCGGCAGCAACATTTCAAGTTGTCCTTTCTCGAAACTACCAACACAATAAATGCATCTCTCGACAAATGCATACGCAATACTTAATCGTACAGGTATCCTAATCAATTGTATGTATCTGTCAAAACTTTTTTGTATTCAGTGATACTCCATAGAGGACAATGAAAGGGACACCTGTGTCCCTGCCGCACTTCCAGGTCCGTAAATGCCTAGGCGCAGGAAGTCCTCCGCCAGACTACTGTTCCTGCAAGTCGCTAAGTGCCAAAACTTCAGAGACATCACGTAGGTACAAGGTCAATCCATAAACTCATCAAAAATACAAATCCCACACAGGTAGAGCAAGCCAAAGCCAACCCGCCCCACCAAGCAGTTTTAGTTACACCCAAGTCTAAATTGTCAGTCATAACGATGTTATATGCATGTTGGACCCCTCTCCCCAACACGCTTGAGTTGCAATAACAATTATCATAGACATCCGCAAACTGCAGCATACTGGCCGTGATTAACCAGACTGCATTGACGGTTGCCAAGAATTTCCCACTCCACCTCAAAAGGTTTGATACGACCTTTGCGAGACGCATTGTGATAGAAAAGAAAGGACTCCAGCTGGATCTGCCCGAGTATAAATATGTGTAGTGCGAAATGATACTCGATGTGACGAGCATCGCCCAGACTATCGTAGCCAGTGCACCGTAGAGGATATAACCAAGAGATCTACAACCAAGGCCCTGTCGTGTGCTGTTGTCAACGATACGTACAGGTGGTATATGAATCAAATGGTGCTGACCATAGTCGGAGTAAAATAAACAACCAGTACCGCAGCTCCAGTTGTTGCCCATTGCAAAGCTATGGACAGGAGCGACGCCACGAACATGCGGAAGAATATCCCTGACGCCCAGGGGCTCCGTACTCCGTATCTAGGTGCTGCGTATCGGGGAAGTCTACAGTAAGCATTGACTTCGGACGGATTTCCAGACCTGTTACTGGACTCAATAACGTTCGTCCCGCCCGCGTTCTTCCATATATCACCCGTCTTGACTGGTTTATGCATTCTGGAATTGTTGGAGGCCATTAGAAAAGCATTGAAGACATCCTCCGCCGACCGGGACCATGGGATGGCCCTGGCATAGTTGTAGATAGGTGGAGTTAAGCTTTCGTCGGGAGACGAAGAGTGTTCCAAAGTGGAATCAATGGATATTGCTCGTCTTTCGGAAAGGTCTGATGCCTTTATAACTCCATGATAGGTCGCTACAAATGCCATTGCATCTGCATTGTCCATGGCCCGTTTAATGCGCACATGGTCACACTTTGGGGATAGCTGCAGCCAACCTATAACGATTGGTATGAGCCACAACCAAATCGACCCCGCGCCTTGACCGCTAGAGTTAAGATTGCCGCTGACATCCGATATTGAACCGATGAATGCCAACACGTATGTGACAGTGACCCAAGCGATAGATGTTGCAGATGCAATGGACCAGGTGAGAGTATAATCGAGGGAATCGGCAATTTTTGGCCACCAGTCATCATTCTCTGGCAGGACGATGAGGGAACTGAGCAGCGAATCTTCATTTGTTATTTTCAGTGGAGTTTGCTGAAGGCTTATAAGGATGCGGACGGCGTGTTTGGCGTTGGGAAAGGATACATTCTCAAATCGACGGCTGATCCACCGAGCGTTGAGAATAGTGAGAATCATCGAGTAACCGACGAGCAACGGTGAACCGATTGTGAGGATGGCAGACATGAGATTGTCGACTCTATGTCTTGCACCGAAAGGCAGATGAGAAATGAGCGCAAGGTAGGGTAACAGCCAGGCGCTGAACTGCTGTGAAATGTTCGCCCAGTTTGGCTTCTGTGTTCCAGAGCCGCACTGTGAAAGGCACGCGTCATAGGTGAATCCGACTGCTGTTAAGATCTCCGAAGATGAGTTTGCTACATTTCCACCAGTGGCATTGACTAATCCGAACGCGTTGAGTGTCTGATTCGCATTATTTCTGAAGTTGATAAAACAGTCAGTAAAGTTGACCGCGTACGCCCCTTTGAGAGACGTGAGCAGTAGAAAGAACAGTCGGGTCTCTGGGCGAATGGTGAGCAGAAGTCAAGACTAGACGTTGGACTCACTCATTGTGTCGCGCATTAGCTGCATCGTAGGGCAGAGTGACCCTATGGATTTATATAAGGGAGTTCCCGATACGTAAGCCCCAGAGAACTGGCAATAAATTAAATGTCAAAAAACCGTTGAACATCGTTACACAGAACTCTTTTGTCTAAATCTAATGATTCGTTACTAACTGACATCTGGACTTTGAAATCATATAGGAACTTACCGTGTCCGATTACACCCGACCTCCGAATCAAGTGAGGACGCTGACTTCAAAGTCAGAAAATTCGCAAGTACCATACCTATGACTGACACAATAAGTCTAATGATCTCCATAGAGAGACATACTCCAACCACTACCTTCGAGGAAAACCAGGCATCCAGTTCGAAGCAAAGCAAAGAGCCTCGTGCCTGTGTCTATCATGTATATGTGGGGGTTGTGGATTGGTTGATGATTGAACCAGACTGGGTCGACACCGCAAGATTGTTTAGATAGCGGGTTGCAGATATGCACCTGATCAGTAAATGGAAGGAATCGGCCTTGAGCGTTTTACGTGGCATGCACTCCCGATCCGCAGTGCACTACTTGTTGTCCAGAACCAACGAGTGTAATAGTGTATGCATCGAAGCTCTGGCTCGCTGACAAGGACAGCCCATGACTTAGTGGTAAGGCCTAAATCCTGAAGGCCTGATGGTTCGAATCAGGTTGAGGCTTGCCAGATTGATCATGACCGGGACCCGTGATCATGATATCCATCCGAGGACGAAATTTTCAGCACCCCAATATTACATAATACTTTTCCTGCATTGGAGTCAAGTATGATAAGGCGGTACTTCATTTTTTCAGTCACTCACCACCCTCAGTCTAGTGGCTGAACAATCCGACAGTACTTGTGTCATGCATGTTGCATCAAGCGCATCCATCATCCATGGTACGTAGATTCAGACCTCCCACGAATTTTGTTCTGAATGTCACGGTGGAACAGGGAATCAAACCAAAAAACTACGCCGCAGTGAACGTTCTAAACCTCACCACTTGAAGAGTCAAATTTTTATCGACCGTCGATTTGAGAACGATATCTGCTGTGAAAATTCTCCTCACACCTCTTGAGTCTTTGAAGCCACGGTTCTCAGCATCCATACATACGGACAACCGTTCAAGCTCCCAGAAATATCCTACGTATTTCGCGTTTCACAGCGTATATTAATGGATGGTCGACCAATCTCCACAAAATATCCTGCATATTCCGCATCTCCCAGCATACGGATAGTCATCCAATATCCGCGAAGAATAGCACGGCATTCAGGCTAAACTATTACACATTGCAAGATGCTCCTCGGTCACTTCACAAGCTCCCCCTCGCATGTTGATGGTTTCTCCATTCCCTGTTCTGCACGAGGTACCGTCATCGTGCGTCAATTAGAACTTCTATGTGGGTCGACATAGGCTTCATAGAATTTTACCGCGACTTTTGTTCGGTGTTTGCTCCCTTGATTGAGATGTAACTGCGATTCTCTGTTGATCGCGACACAAACAAGGACTCTGTAGACGTCTCGTAAAAAAACACGTTTGGTTTCGAAACGTTCAATTTCAAATGCCGGGTTCACGCAGACGGCGGTGACGAAAGGTGAGAGGAGCGTGGGAGGGAGACACGTTTTGTGAACTAATCGACATCGCAATCATGATCTTTGAAGCAGCGCAGATGTCTCTACTTCCAAGCGGCGTAGGACCAGGTGTCTAGCTAGGAGAGTGCTGTAAGATATGCGTACAAATCATACATTTTTCGGCTTAAAACTGTAACAGATCACTACATGTTACCCCTCCGCCTCCGAAGATGAGACAAGTTCCATGAAAATTTCTACCTTTAACATGTTATCTGATGATGGTATGTTCCCCCAGATTGATATTGGCGGTGAGAGTTGATTTGCACATTTACTGTTACATCATGACCATGGCTGGAGAGTACGGAGTATCTCTGCCGGTTCCGTGGCTGCTGCTCGTATGAGTACCGATGGACGACAGATGTATCTTCTCAGCCCCACCCTGGGGGTAGTCCTCCGACGAAATGGTGTTTTTCCTAGGCGTCTCTCGTGCACAGGCAATATACTTTGGTCCTCGTAAACCCAATCTGATTGCCCCACTTACTATGGTCTCCGCAATACCCCCGTTCCTTGTGTTAATGAGGTGCGCTGCGCTCCATGGACTCACTTTAGGATTTAACACGTACACAAATTGCATTCTCGCTCTTGAGTCCCTTTTCTTTTCTATTCGTCTGTGTACTTGCAGACACTTTCACCAAGCCAACGCCAACAACACAGATGCAAGTGACTTTTTGTTGCTACGATACTTTCTCCCTCCATAGTTGTGAATGATTTATACCAGAGCAGTGGTATCCTACGATGACTTCGTGCCATGTGGAAACGAGCACTTGTGGTGAATATCAGTCATTTCCACCTCTGCTGCGTTACAACTCAGGTACCTTATTGTAGGGAGTTCCACAGCTGTTGCGTCGGTGCACTCTCGCATGCAGCCACATCTCTGGTCTATTGTTCACGTGCTACGACGCTTTATCTTGTCACCACTTTTCCACTGGTGCTTAGGTCTCCATACTCTACCTTCCACATTTCTCCACTACGTTTGTATCGTATAAGACGCCATGTTTTATTGCCACTCACTCATCATCTCTCACCGCTTCAAGTTTTCAGCAGTCAGTTGTCATCTCTCAAAGTCCTACTCTTCCCCTTACACCTCTTGTTTCTACTCGAATCATGGAACGAGTGTGTTCGAACCAGAAGTGTTCTGCAGTCATCCCGATCCCGGAAATATGTTTTTCCTGTTCTGCTGTTGTCTCAATCCACAATTCTTCGTGTGCAGGGTCAAGAAGTAGCAATGTTCGACCGTAAGTCAATTTGCGAAAAGTGCTATGGCAAACCGATTTGCGCAAAGTGCGACCGTTTGTTGCACGTAAGATAATTCTCTTTTGGTCTCCGGATATTATGCTGATTTAGACCTTCACCTGCAGGCGCCGCTCTTGATTATTCCCGCAAGACAAATTGCGCCAGTAAGTGTTTGGCTTTCCCTTCATTTTGCCGCTAGAGTGCTGACCCCTACAAAAGGTATATGAAGAACCAGAGGCTTGCCAGATTGAAGCAATCCACACGTATCTCCCGAGACCCAAGCCGGGCTACGCGATCAGGCGTGTACAAGTCCCCGACGGGGAGGGTGGTATGCGGTATGAGTACATTTCTTGCCGTGTGGAACGGCACACCCGCACCAAGCTGGTGAACCGTGTCAAGAAGTTATTTCATTTTACCCAGTGGGGCTCTCAGAACTAGGAGGTGCTGAATGTTTGCACCGATTATTAACCATTCTGGACCGTATTTTTATGTCTACCAATTATGTATGCACCACACCATACAACCTTATATTCAACTAAAGTTCATTATGTACTATGATCTTGCGCATATTCTCCTCTGAGCCACCCTTTATATCTGCCATGGGCTCGCAAGTATGGTCCGCATAGCATAATCAGGGCATTGAGAGTAAGATGAGTGCGGAGGAACGGGGCTGGTTGACACCGTATCGCACCTCGCTCTGTCGGACCAAGTTCAAACAATGTAGGCTCTCATGTAAGACGGAGAACAGCTCGATCTTGTTGGTGTCCGTGAGCAGTGGCAACTTCCACCCGACGATGGTATCGTTTGATTATACGACAACAAAAACCTTGTATGGTGACGTGAATCACCATACGGCAAGTTGACTCTTCGACAGCATACTTATTCAAAAAAAAATGTTCAAACTATGCAAAGATTATACTTGGAATTATATCGCATCATCATAACTTCGTCGTGCGTAACATACAAAGCCCCAATTTACCGTCCAGAACGGACCAGAAAGTCGAGATGACACCTGGGTGTTTTAAATGGCGCCGAACTTTCGCAAAATGAAAGGTTATTATTTGCTGTTAAGAATCATTCGTGAGAACACAAGTAGGACACGTACCTGCGAAGCTATTGCTACTGCTGCCCGAGTAAAACGACAGATTCGAAGAGGGAGTGATATTCTGATGTGCCAGTGGTTAGCATATTTTGATGGTTAGCTAAACGGCAATTGCTGATGGATAGTAAGTACTGGGTGTGGACTGAACAGGAGAAGGAAGATATGAGAAAAACTAGCTGGGCACCGATAACTCAGAAAAGTAGGGATAGCCTTACGTCAGTCTTGAGCTCGCGATAGCTAGCAGCGGTTGGGACATAAAAAAAGGATTCGACCTTATTCCATGTTTCAACCAGAACAAAGATCTGTGGATACGTACGAACGCATGCTTGGACGACAATAATACTGGATTCGTGCTGACTCAGAGACCACATGCGTAATAGAATATGTTGTGCTTCACCAGGACGGCGTGTATATTGTTGTTGGACGTTCGCCGCTGGACGACACGTATGAGTGTTCAGAAGACAAGCCCCTTGGGAGCGTTAGTCATTGCGCCTAATGTAATGAATACTTCAAGTTCCCGGTGATATACTCAGTTGAAAGACAAACAAGAGAAGTGGATGTAGGTTGAGCTCCGGTAGCAGCCTGTGATACCTGGGATCGCGCTAGTCGTGATTGTTAGAGTTAGAGCGCACATGGCCGTGCACAGCGTAGTCGAACGCTATCGGCTATGAACGGACACCATCAGTAATACAGCACATGGACCACTTAGTAATCGTACACAGGTACATAACAGACCCGGTAAACTTAATTAGCGTAGCGTTGTATAAAAGATAGAGAAAAACGAGTAAAATAGTCAGTCGAATAATTTACAATCAGTCTTCTACATTTTATCTACCTGCTCCCAATCTCTCATAACCTCAATAGTGATTGTGAGGTGGAGTGAATGCGTGCGAATAGAAGTGAGGGAAGGTGAAAGCACAGACCATAAGACGTAGCGATCACGCTAAAACAATTGCCGATGAACGATGCCATGACAGCCTGGCTAATCCACGAATCATGTGATCGGTGTTGAGGGCACAGTACTCACAAAAAGGGCGGACATCATGGCTACAAGTACGATCTTATTGCTGTTCCAAAGCGCATGTTCTGAGCGCACAAAAGCCTGGAGGAATGGAATCAGAAGCACGTGTATGTTGCGGATGAAGGAGAGATACATTCACAGCAAGTGAGTGACATCACTGCGAAACCTGTGGAAGGAAAGAGCAACGGTCGGTAAGAACGTGCATATAGCATGTGCCGTGCACATACCTGAGTAAATATCGATAAGCATCTTGCATTGCTATGTCATGCAGTCATTGCAGTCAGCGTCATTCGCCGGCAGGTAGGTAATTTCGCTGCATATTCACATACTTTTGAATTCTCGTTCGAGGGGAAACAAAACACGTCAACTCAATGACCGCTATATGCCGAATTGGGCGCACGAAGTATGTCCAATATAACAAATACAAAGGGACATGCCGTGCAATGATATAAAGGACTTTCAGTTTAGTCCAGCGCGACCGACACAGGAGCATCCACTTTGAACAGCATGTGATCCACATTTGAAGCGAGACACCAGCGCATCACCTCTTCTTGAAGTGAACAAACATAACCACAGGTCTAGATAAGCGAATTTGACCACGGACAGGAAGATATCAGAACAAGCGTACCCAGCATGTCGACATCGACGCTGAGCTGTCACGTTAAATCACGGAACGAAGCAGTTCAAACGACACGTACTGCATATGTACTAGTGACCCATGGCATGTCTGTCATTGTCCTGTCATTGTTAAGAAAGCGACGCACTGCTAAGTACTGCAGACTCTTTGCCGCTGCGATCTCGTCAGCTGAATATGCCATCTCCACTTGTTCGAGGTAAAAAGAAGGGGCTTTACGCGCTCATCATGCACCTTAAGTATCTCGTCTTTGAACCCATCACAGTCTAAACCTTACTGATGTACTAAGGACACCATTCGGCTTAGCTTGTCGATGACAGTCTTGATCAGGGCCTTTGAACTTGATAAAAGTTCCAGGACCTAGATCTGAATAGGTACTAGTCTAACCATTTTACCGTACCTCTGTGTATGGGGGCAGCCGTAAGGGCTTGGTTTTGGTTTTGTACAGAGGTGCCGGGACAACTAGTAGTAGTAGCCTACCGCCGGAATGTTCCGGCGCCACTGTACGTCATGAGCGACTCAGTGTTCGCTTCCCACATTCATTTTTCTCAGCCACAACGTCGTCACTCGCACCTCCTCTACAGTTCTTCTCTAGACATCTTTTTTTTTGGTATGGTCGAGCATTTCAGTATTGAGCTCAGTAGCAGAGCCTCAGCTACTCATCAACCCACGGCGCCGTCTCACCCAATTCAAATTCGAATTCCCACCCAGTATTATCCGCGAGGCAATCTACCGCGGGCAGTGGAGATACTGCTGTTCTAGGGCTACCAGTCTATGCTGCGCAGCAATCAAACTCACAGGGCACGCAGCATTCCGTACCCCAACACACTCGGCTTTCCACCGCGCAAGCTGCGCACTTAATTCGGTACTTCGCACATTGTCCGCGCAACTAACAGCAGTACGGCTAGCGGCTGCTTGATTAATCATGCTCCCACGGATAGGATCGGTGCTCTGAAGGCACAAATTACCGAGCTCGAGTACAGGGAAGCTGGCGACCATCTACCTCCGGAGCACTTGTTCCTCGTCAAGCTTTGATAACAGACCCTGGAGCTGTCGATGGCACCTGAGCGAGTCTGGCCAGTATCAAGGTCGAGTCTAAACGAGCTACCTTGCCTGCCCTCCGTCCAAGAAACAAAGTTAGTCTGATCTGCATATAGGGTACCTGAACAGTTTTTAGAAGCTCTTTTTTTTTGATGTGTTGCAGGGTCTCTCAAAGAGCAGAGCCTTGGAGCATTGCATCTCTTGTGGTCATCGCCATCACGCCTTGATGCAGTTTGAAGTTTTGGTCATTACATACAACAATGCCAGTAAATGAAAACACAGCAATCATAAATGAGAAAGGAGATTCGTCCACCAGGCTATATAGAGGTAGGTACTGTGCTAGGTACTTCTAGGGATGAGCTACGACATGATCAGGGTTAATTGTGAGGCGTCAGGTGCCTACAATTGGTTAGTCGCTGTCCTGTGTCAGACCCCCGAAAAATATAGCACGATCCGCAAGAGCCTGTTTCATATGTGAGCTTGTTCTGCAACAAAAGAGATTTACGTGGTGGGATGAAAACCCAGAACGTATTGCAACACGCAGGAAATTTTATGGTTGATCATGAATATCTACAAACAGTTTATGTAGCGCCGGCTCTGCGATATGAGTCCAGATTCAAAACAGAGAGGGTACTCATCGACCAGTCATCTCGTAGGTCAAACCTTGTCTCATGAACGACGCCAAATAAGCCAAACCAGGCTATAAGACTTCACACCGTGATGACCATACGATCTGCAGATGCAGATGACACGTCGGACATGGAAATACACGTGAAGATCTCGGGGCTATACGTGTGGCGGTCGATATGCCAGAGATGGAGGTGCATACGCGTGGCGAGGAGCGCAAGGACAAAGGCCTCCAAACTGGACGTGTGTATGCGAGGGTGCCGTCAGTATAAATTGGCAATACAAATTGGAAATGCATACTCTTCGAGGAGGGAGTAATATACAGCCTGGGTATGCGGAATATCAGTGACATATCGACCGGTATAGGGACGTTTACGCACATCGGAAAAAAATATTGGCGCAAGGACATTCACAGCCGAGAGAACTTTCGAGATAACAGCCATCATTGATGAGGACAGAGAGATATGAGGGTGCTGACTCACATAGACCGCACGCATAGTAAAATATGTTGTGCTTCACCAGAACGGCGTAAATATCGCTATTGGACGTTCGCCAGGTTTGGACGACACGTATGAGCGTCAAGGAGACAAGTCCTGGGGGAGCGTCAGTCACCGCGTCTGATATAATGCATATTTCAAGTCCCCAGTGACATACCCAGTTGAAAGGTAAACAAGAGAAGAAATGGCAAGAAGAATTGGATGCGGGTTGAGCTCCGGTAGCAGCCTGTGATACCTGGGATCGCGCTAGTCGTGACTGTGAGGCGGAGTGAATGCGTGCGAGTAGAGGTGGGGGAAGGTGAGAGCACAAACCATAAGAAGTAACGATCGCGCTAAAACAAATGCCGATGAACGATGCCATAACAGCCTGGCTGATCGATTAACCATGAAATCGATGTTGAGGGCATGGGACTCACAAAAAGGGCGGACAGCATGGCCACAAGTACGATCTTATTGCTGTTCCAGAGCGCATATATTCTGAGCACAAAAAAGCCTGGAGGACTTGGATCAGAAGCACGTGTATGTCGTGGATGAAGGAGAGATACATTCAGAGCAAGCGAGTGATATCACTCCAAAACCTGTAAGAAACAGCAACGCTCAGTAAGGACGTGCATGTAGCAAGCACCGTACACGTACTTGAGTAAATGTAGACCAATATCTTGCATTTCTGGCGATGTCATGCAGTCAGTCAGTGTCATTCATCGGCGGGCAAGCCACTCCGCTGCATATTCACATACTCTGGTGTTCTCATTCGGGGCGAAATTCACTAAAACACAACATGTCAATTCAATATTGGGGGATGTATGCCAGGATTGAACGCACAAAATATGTCCGTGATGACGAATAGAAAGGGGACATATCGCGCAATGATATAAAGGACTTTTACCTTAGTCCAGCGCGACTGACACAGGAACGTCCACTTTGAACAGCATGCTATCAATATTTGAAGCGAGGCGTATCACAATACAAGCGCGTCACCTCTTCGTGAAGTGAACAAATATAATCATAAGTCTGGATAAGCGAGTTTAACGGCGGATGGGAAGAGATCGGAACTAGCTTACCCAGAATGTCGCTATCGACGCTGAGCTATCACGTTAGAAAGCGGAACAAGCAATCTACATAGCACGTACTGCATATGTACTAGTGATCCATGACATGTCTGTTATTGTCTTGTTATCGTATTAAGAAAGCGACGCACCCCCAAGTACTGCAGACTCTTTGCCGCTGCGATCTCGTCAGCTGAATATTCCATATGGATTCGTTCGAGGTGGAAAAGGGCTTTACGTGCTCATAATGCAGCTTCTTAAGTATCTCTTTCGAATAAGCTTCGAGATGGGGTCTGAACTTCTGAACCTTAATTTTTCAAGGACACCATTTGGTTTACTAGCTTTGATCGGGGCATGCCGCGTTTCATTAGCTGATTTAAAGTTGACGTGATCACAGGCCGCACCTGCAGGCTAACTTGATGGAAGTTTCAGTTGGGATTCAGTATAGTTTTACTGTATAAGTACTGTAGGGGACGTAAGACACTTACTATATTCAATTAAGTTTGAACGTGGCACACTTTGACTCGCCTGAGCTCATTGTGTCGACCTCTTTTAGATCAACTCTAGCCATTTCGGAGATACCGTGGTTCTTCGGAGATGAGGTCAACGCGCACAATGATGCTATCTCGTCACTTTTTAGGGTTGACTCACACCTGGATCTCGTCCAGTCATCAAGCAGATTGATGTAAGGGTGAAGATGCGGTAACGGGAAACGAACAGTAAGCCAGCGAGGTGCATCACAGTCATAACGGTTGAACATGTTCGAGGAAGCTCGCTGGAAGTTTCGAAGCATGTGTAGATAAATAAAATGGTATCGGCGGAAGTGTCCCTTTCTTTACCAGTCATGAGGGTATTATATAAAATAGAATGAGGAATTATGTAACTGATGAACCTTCCTCGACACACCGGTGACCCCGACTGGGCGCTTGCGTTAGTCGACTTGGATAATTAATAAATGAGTTATACATATTTGGTTATGGAAACCTCGCCGATATTATAAACGCGATTGATGTATGGTAAGAACGAAAAAAAAAACATGACTCGGATATAACAATGCATGTGCGTGAAATACGAATGCGTGCTGGAAAGTATATCGAGAAAGTCAATGAGTAGTCATAGCCATCAAGCGCAGGAACAACGACAACTTTGAACTAACGTCGAAAATAATCAAGGAAAAGAAGGTCTGAGATCATGACGACGACGACAATGTACTTTACACATACGTATGATCATCCAAACTTAAGTGGTGTCCGTCGAAACGTGAGTGTAAAACGTGGTGCAGCATTACAAATTCAACTTCAAATATGGTCTTTTTCAAGCCCTGCGCGCAATCAGTCTACTGCCTTATAGACTCATACGCAGGGGGGACATCTCTCGGTTCTCCGGCTTCTTCTTCACTATGAGCTCGTCCCGCATCTTGATGCTGAACAACGCCGGACCCCTCTCCGTCAACTTCTTGCTGGGTAGCGAGGCCGAGGCCTTGACGGCCAGCAGCAGCTTCTCTCTCCTTCATTGCCCGGCTGCTGGAGGAGGTGTTGCTGACGCTTGGGGCGGGTGATGTAAGTGGAAGTGGATTGTGCCAGTCTGCTTGTTGCATTGCGTACATGTTAGGTGCTCCTTGAGGATACTGGCCTGGGCCAGGGCGGATGAATCCCTGAGAGGGGTATCCCTCACTGGGAGAAGTGACGGTGTCGCTGTATTGGGAAGGGGAGCTGAGTGGAGAGGTTGTGCGGTTGATAGCTGGGACGGCAGCTGCGGCACCACCCGCAGCTAAGAAGGGACTTTCTCCGTATTGTCGCATACTTCCGGCATGGTCAGGGTAGGGGGTGATCTCGGTTTCATCGCCAAGGTCTACTTGGGGGAGTGTTCCGCCGCCTGAGGGGTGGGAAACGACCCGATCGGGGTCAAAGTTGCCGTCGAACTCGTCTCGCCTTCTGCGACGACGTAAGCAGAAGAAGAGGAGCCCAAAGATGACGATTAAGGCGATACCACCGACGACGCCACCTACAATTGCACCGGTGTTTGATGAGTTGTTTGTAGTAGAAGGGCTTGTTGAGACAGGGATTGAGGTTGTCGTGGATATCTCCGTTGTGACAACGACTGTTGATCCGTAAGAATTTATTGAGCTAGTTGATGGGGTAAATAACTATGGAAGAAATGAGATAAGAGTGGACAAACGTAAGGGTGACGGGTACTGTAGTAGCGACGGATGTCATGGAGGTTGTGGTTGGAGTTGTACTAGTGGTGGAAGGGGTAGTTGAAGTTTGTCCATTGCTGGTCGTGGTTGCAGGTGTGGATGATGTAGGAGTTGTAGTTGGTGGTGATGATGATACTGGTGTTGATTGGGATGTCGATGTTGGTGTTGTCGACGTTGATGTTGGAGTGGTAGTAGTAGCTACAGATGATCAATTAGTGATGTTTGTACATTTGTTAGGATACGAAAGGGGAGAAGAAATACTTGGTGTTGTAGGGGTAGGAGTGGTAATAGGTGGAGTTGTTGTAGGCGACACTGTTGTTGCCGCGGGCGATGTCGTCGCCACTGGTCCAGACGACATGATGGCAAAAAGGAACAAATCGGATTTTGGAGTTGGAGCCTGTTTTAGGAGAGAGACTATAAAAGTATCATATGGAAAAACGTTTGCTCAAGAACTGCGCAGCCAACACGAGGAACAAGGTTTTTAACACGTAAACTTGCATTTATTCAGCACAACCATTCAATCTCCGACTTCATGTCAATGCCCGTGTCTCAAGTCTGCCATCCATGCCCGTCTCCATGCACATGTGGTACCATACCTTTTCTCCGTCTCATCTCGTAAAATCAAAACTTCGTTCCCCAGAATTAAGGTCCACATCTGATACCCTCGACCTGCCTTGCCTATTATTGCAGCCGCAGTTTCCACGTCGCGCACTACCGACGTCCCGTCTGTCCTTGTTGTCCCAATGTCGACTTCTCTCTTTCGATTCCACCACCGTGATTCTCACCGACACCCACGGCCCCAAGACCTCGTGCGAGTAAACATCCAAATAAACTAATTTCAGTCGGGTTTGCCCAAGCGTATTTAGAAACAACTCCTCAAATCCGTTTTTCCAACTATAAATTTCACCCCACATCGCTACATCATTCCCCCAACCCTCCGCTTTCTCCCCGCGAGAAGTTTCCAGAATGGGCATGATGTGTCCTGCTGACGTTCAGATAGTATCCAATAATCGGCTTCTGGATCGCTCACAGCTCTTCAAGTACGTACGTACTAACACGAGTAACAAGACGATATATCTTGCTCTCCCGCCAGGACCTACATCGTCGCGAACGAGCTGACGACATGTCGTTGATTCGATCAATTTGTGACTTGTCGCTTTGTGTGGGATACTTCTCGAGAAGAAGACACCACGGGCCATGATGTCACCGGGAGGACCACGGCATATCCTTTCCACAGGTACCCGCTGCGTATGCGCCAAGAAGGAAGTCAAGTAGTTTCATAGCATACAGGATCCTGGCTTCGTTATAGGTCTCCTTACTTGTAATCGATGAGTGGCCTTCCAATCGATGCCTGCATCCTCACGAAATAATACTTTTTGTCCACTTGCACAAGCTGCGACTCTCATCCTCCACGTCCCCTGATTTGGTAGAATATTTCGCAGGAGATAAGTAACACCGGCCTTCGCGGCCCTGTTTCCAGGTTCGTTGTTCCGACTAATTTTGCACGTCTTATGAGTGATATATGCGTGATAAACAATCACCCAGATACAATCGCAAAGGCAGGTGAATGTCTGAAGCGTGCACATGCCTTTGCCGTCAAGTACTTTGATAGCTAAAAAGGCAATACATCATCTGTACAAAGTTCAAACTCGTGGCTACTCTGAGCTCAATTAGGTAGTGCAGCAGATGTTGCTACTGTCCCGACCTTTGGCACCTCGTCAATAAGGCATGGTGGCATTGCACAAGCATCTTGAGGCCACATTCCGGCTTATCTTGTTGAGTCTTGCATTCACCGTCCTGATCGCTACTAAAAGACAAAGCAAATTCTCCTGCATTTCTACTGTTTCTGCTGTGATTGCATGAGCGGTAGTGGGCTTCGTTATATACACCACTCATTCACTCGTTGGGGAAGCGCCTATGAGTGAAATTCAATTATACTTGCAAAATCTATCTCTGGAAATTGACTCCTCGAGACTATCACGACGGAGTCACTTGCCTTCGTCTCACCCGAGCGCTGAGTCAGAGTAAGTACTAGTCCCGGTGGAAAAGTCTGTCAGTTACCAGATTCGCAGCAGGGCAGACATAGGGTGAGACCATATTTTCGTAACACGAAGGGCACTTGACATCTCTTGACGTTGACTTCCCATAACGCAGCTGCTTGATACTTACAAAAGACTCGGAGGGGCACCGCCGTGTAGGCAGTGCTATATTGTCTCAGACTCATGATGTCTTCATTTTTAATTTTTGGGACTGAAAATGTCTTTCACTCGCCAGGCGATCAACGATCAGTATGCTTGAATGTCCGTTTATGTATGAGATCTCCAGTCAGTGGTCGATCAGATGGTCATTTGGTCACGCTTACGAGATTCATATGGAATGATACGCGGTGCCCTCCCAGACCCTACTCCATGCAATAAACAATAAACTAATGATCGATACTGAAGTCCTCCATCTCTTGCGTCACATAAGTATTTCATACGCACGATGATAAGCATATAGTTACAACTGGAGTGTCAGATCTAATGACATATATACGGAATACAAGACAGTATGCAGATATTTCAAACAAGCACATCTTCGCCGTGTTCTCGAGAGCTTGGTTCCTCGTGCGCCGAGTCGGGTGCTTGCATCAACGACTGTAGATCCGAGCCGAACGTGAGGATCATGAAACTGGTACGAAGGTAATGTGTAGTGACTCACTTTCAAGTCACCAAACATGCTGGTGCGGTGCGGGAAAACGAGGAGGGTCGAGGACGTGCTTAGCGTCAAAGTTAGCCGTCAACAAAAGTAGCACGCCGAGGTTGAAGGGGACATGCGCATCCCACTCCTCGACTTGTGTCACCGAGTCGCACTACTCCCTTGGCATAGAGTAAGGCAAAATGTAAAATCCGATGTATTTCATAATAGGAACAATACGGACAAAAAGTGGAAACAGCAGCGGAGGTTTGGAAGATGTAATGTAGAACTTCACCTCTGAGTATCTTTGAGGCATATACTTCTGGCCTGTCAATAAGGCTTGTGTTTGGTGGCCTTCACAGTTTTTTATTGATGCCATCTGCGAAGTATAAAACACTGCATCGACACAAAAACGGACGGGATAAGAGGGTATTCACTCTGTCCAAATGGAGTGGATCCTGTTGGATTAATGCACGTACCCCTAGCTCGCAAAGACTAGAGCACACGTGCATGCACATGGCTCCGAATCATAGCTAGTCTGTATAACCTAACAAAACGAAAATATGCACCTATTTGAATCCCACCACGTCGACCTTTGATTAAACGAGGCACTGAACAAAATAATGTCGTCTTCAATGAAATACAGACAAAGACATATCAGCGTGTAAAGGGCATGGAAATACATTGATCATCGATCATTGGTAGAAGAGAGAGAACACCAGCTGCCTACAAATACAATGCATAACGGCCGGCAAATTCCGACCATTCTATTGCATCTTGCGACCTACCACCTACACGATGCCTTCCGATCGCAAGCAAGTTGTGGTACTCTATGCGGAGGCAAAGTTGCAAAAATCTATAGACTTACCAGGTAGTCTGACTGTCGCCAGAGCCAAGCAGGAGGGGATGGTGGCAATCAGGGATCACTTGAATACGATTTCCGGTGTACCGCCTGTCTCCCTAGACCCCGACTGTACCGATTTTTACCCAGGTACGTCACTATTACCACGTATTCATGATATATACAGTTCTGATCCTACTCGATCAGCTACAAAGGACGATAATAGCATCATACGCAGTCTGAAAGGTAATTTGACGATGGTCGTGTACCCGGAGCCTCCTCAAGGACAGCGCTTGACACCCTCGCCCTTTGTCGATGCTCTTCAATCTTCTGTCCATGAACTACGCGACGTGAAGGCTCAGCAAAATGCCGCGTTATTGATTAGAGAGGAGAGTGTCAAGTGTAATGTCAAACCAGGTGTTTTTCGTGGCCTTTAAGTTCGTCATCTGTCAGACTAATGTATTCTCAGCTGAAAATGACGTCCTTCTTCGTAGATTAGAGGCAATGGAAGAAAAAATTGGGCGTGACATGGCTGAGCTGAGGCGCGAAAATGCTGAGCTGAAGCACGACGTCAAAGAGCTTGCTGGGCTGAAGTTCAACATCGAAGAGCTGAGGCGGGAAAATGCTGGCCTGAAGCACGACATCAAAGAGCTCAGTGATAAAATGGATGAAAATGCTAGAGCTGTTTTGGGCGTTCGTTTTGTGTGTTTTTGTTGTCGGTTTTCACGCTCATGTTTGGGCATTACAGGATAAAGTCGCGATCAATGAGGTTCATCGGCAGGGTACTCCTTGACGTAGGGTCGCCATCAAGTGGTTGTCATATGTGGACACAAGGACTGTCAACCGTAGAAGATGATGCTTCAGGATTCCAATAACCCGTCCGAATATTGGAAGGCTGTTGGGCAGAATCGCTCAACTCTTCCGTTGCTCATTCGTTGTGGCCAGACCTCACGCAGAAATTGCAGCGCACTCTTCGACAGAGAAGGCTATTGCAGAGTATTCTGGCTCTGATCATTCTGAGGGATAGGACTGATAATTACCATTTTTCGTGCAGTTTACGATAGCTAACCACGATAAGTCTGCACAACAATTTTTAGATCTGTATCCTAGCGTTTGGAGGACTCGGTACCTGGAGTTATCCAATATAGGAAATGTGTCCCTGTAGTGCACGGATATCCTCTAGGCTTGCGCTCATCATGTCCCAGACACCTAAGAGGGTTTGTCTTACTGCCTAACGATTCTGACAAAGTACCGGTGAATACTGAAAAAATCGAGAAGCCTTGTGCATGTATGGCGTTACGGGAGGAGCGGATTACTGGTGCAGAGTTGTTGTCCTGGGTAAGATGTGGTTCCACAAGTTTGACGAGATGTCCACTGCGGAAATCAGGAAGTCGCTACTAGGATTCAAGTGGCTGGCGTGGAACGAGGACTAACACTAACCAAGTCGACAAAAAACGACAGAGTATACGAAAACAAGATAGCTGGAGCGCAAAAATATGTATCAGGGTCATTTGGACAACAGGATGAAAGAGAATCGCAGATCAACAACACGTGAATATGTACTAGACGACAGCAATACGACGTATAATTACACACCAATATGAACAAAAACCATCCTCTGCTCGAGAGGCACTTTCGTTTTCACCGAGTGCGTAGCACAGTTGAGTGCCCAGGCTGCCTTCGTGCAGTCCATGACACCACCATCCTTCAAGTCTCTGAACATGTACGTGTAGAAAGCTTCGACGACGTGTTTTGCGACAGAGTCGTCGACCTCCCACAGCGTGCCAACGACGCTCTTGAACCCCGAGAACTGGAGACCAGCTGCGAGGTGAATCACTTCGTCGGGCGTCTCCTCGTCGCCGACGGCAGTATGACAAGCAGATAAGAACGCGAACTCGGCCTGCGGAACATGTCTCTCCATGATATCGAGCAGCGTCAAATGTTCGTCCTTCATGACGAAATGGGAATCGTAAGGCTGCTTAGGGTCCTGCTTGCCATGACAAGCAAGGTGCACCCAGGTGTTGTGCTGCAAAGCTGAGAGTGCACCTGCTCGTGTGGCTTCGTCGCCAGAAATAGTAGTGCGGTTTGCTGTCACGGGGACGAGCTTATGGACAAGCTCGAGCTCGCTGTCGACTGCCAAGAGCGCCTTGCCTTTCCCTACACCCGGTTGACCCTGTCCAATCGCCACAAAGGACGGAGACACGCGCTTCTTCATCAACTGTCTAGATCTGATCAGAGCAGAAAGTGTCGGCGTGTAAGAGCAAATGTAGAGATCCTCTAGGCATGGCTCCTTCCCAGAACGATCCGCCTTTGTTTGAAACGGGTGAGCTGCATGGAGAGGAATGGACGTGAAAGCTGCAGTGGGACACAGCCAGATTCGAGAGCGGCGCTGCAGTTTGAGGATATGCTCGAGCACGTTGACGATGGGTAGCATGATCTGGTCCCATATTATCCGCGATAGAACTATGAGATCTGTCCTCGACTCTCCTGGATTCATTCGAGATGAAACTCGTATTGCCCTGGCGAAGCGGTCCTTGAGATTGGTCAGATCTGCAAGGGTGACAGACGGCAAAGGAACATGATGGGGGTCTCCTGACGTCGAGACGATGATGGCGCTGCATGAGGATTCACTTGCAATGAGGATGATGACCGGTCCCTGGCGCGCTGCCACTTGGAGGTCTTCATACAAAGGTGGAAGCAGGAATCGCGAGAACGCTGGAAGATTACGTATCTCAGCTACCGCAGCTTCCCATTGCCTTGTGAGTATCCTATACTCTGTTGCTTCCCGATCAGCAGCAACTCTGTCGGTGATGGTTGCAGAATTCCGTGCTGCACTGGAAATGAGTTTGCTCAGCTCTAGATAATTGCGCGCTAGTGTCGGTTTTGCTGACTCAAGGTCTTCGACTGGAGTCCTGAGTCGAGATGCCAGCGACCACTGCTGGCCACGGCCCTGCTCCACAAGTTCAACTGCCCGTGGTAGATTATCACGACGTATAGCACATGCGGCTGCATCCACAGGCAGTGATCTAGCATAATCGAAGGCAGCGGCAGCTTCGCGCCGTGAAGTTGCCGACGATCGTGTTGCCAAATGAGCATCCAGAAGCTCTAAAAGTGTCGAGTAAGCCTCCAGTGCGGATTCATGACCATGCTGCTCTGCTGCAGCAGCCCACTCATATGCCTGAATGATGCGGTTTGGAAAGCCATGAGTGGGATGTCGTGATGCGAGTCTGAAGTTGTCCACTGCAAGCGCTAGATCGGCAGGCTTATACTGCACGTTGTAACGAGACATATAAGCTTCCTGTAGCATGAAATATGAGTGGTATCTGTCTGGGTGGAGTGAATGCAAAGCCTCCAACGATTTTTGGCAAAGAAGGATGGCCTCCTCGACATCTTCATTCTTCTGAGTTTGCTCGAAACGAGAGCGGAGCACGGAGCTCAAATTGTAAAGAGTTTTATGGCGCTCTGGATGGTCAAGCTGCATTAACCGAAGGGTTTCGCGATATAAATCAATGGCCTCGTTAAGATCCTCCCTGACATGCGATTCGTCATATCTGGTGTCGAGCGCGAGGGCCAGGTTGTTAAGCGTGATGGCACGACGTTGATGCCCAGGTGGGCGCAACGTCAGTGCCTCACGATGGAGGCTGATGGCTCGGGTGATGTCATCAATGTCACCATGTGTGTTGAAATATTGGACGAGAACGCCCCCTAGGTTGTCTAATGAGAAATCACGATATCGGTGCCCAACAGGGCGCAGGTGCAACACTCCTTCATGCAAAGATATAGCCTCATCGAGGTCATTAGGTTTGCCTTGATGATTGAAGCGCGACGCGAGTGAAAACGCCAAGTTGTTCAAGTAGGAATCACGGCCAGTATGTCCCTCGGGGCACAGAGACACGGCTTCACGACCAAGCTGTATGCTTGTGTCAAGATCATCGATGCTGCCGTGCTGGTCAAAGCATGTTTGAAGTGCTTGTGCAAACTCGTTGAGGGCTCTGGGACGGAGTTGATGGCCTAGAGGACAGAGCTCGAGGACGACTCTTCGAATATGGATGCTTTCATCAGATGCGTCTATTGGAAGTTTGTTGCATCCGCCGATCACATAGTCTACACCATTCTTCCCTGCCGCGATGCTACGAAGGTACGTGCCCTCTGGACAGTGAGGCAGTAGTTCATGATAAAGTTGGGCGGCTTCCCAGATGTCGGCAGCGGTCCCTTTCTTCTTATGGCGCCAAATCAGCGCTTCAGTGAGATTATATAAAGATAAATGATGATCGGGATGGGGCTGCGGACGCAATGAAAGGGCGTCGCGGAAGAGGGAAGTGGTGGTGTCGATGTCTTCAAGATCATTCCGGATGTAGCCTTGGAGGTGAGCCCATGCGAGGTTGGTGAGAGCTGTTGCATGGTCTAGATGGCTGACCGGACACTGGTCCAGAACCGATTGAAAATGCTCTACAGCGTCGTTCAGGTGAGAAACTGTCTCGCTCGTCACATATGCGGCAAATTGTGCGTGGCCCGCGTCTGTGTCTCGACCAATCTCGCAGTCTGCGAGGGACTGCAGTTTGTGTTCTGTCAGTAAACGCTAACCGGACAAATACTAGCGTTGCTCACATCAACCAGTGCGTCGTCCCGATCGTCGCAAGCATGTACAATGGCGGCCTTCAGCTTGAGGGAAGGGTGGACACCTCGCACGGGTGGGAAGGATAAATCTACGAGACGTTAGTGTATGTGCATGAATGAGGAGCGAATCACTCACCAAATGGCTCGTCTCCATGATCAAGTAGCTCATCCCACGACATCTGAAGTTCGCCGATGACCTCTCCACCGCCTAGCATTCGACCAAGCTCAAAGGGCGCCCTGATCTCCACTGACAACGCATGCGAGGAGCGTGATGATCTATGAACCGATGGTCAGTTCTCGCATCGCGTCAGACAGTGTCAATGAACTTTACAGAGTGACAGAATTCCCCCACGTTACAAATTTATCAGATGATAAGACACTGATGGGTGATTTCCAGCACCTTTGGGAGTCGATATTGATGAATATGTAGATGCCAGCAGGAATGCGGCAGGAGGGGACTTGAAGATTCTTTCCGCTGATGACTGTGAATATTGTGTGACAATGATGACAGACACGAAGGTAATATAGAGGAACTTGCCTTCCAGTCTGATATATCGGCTTTCTGAGCTACCCCGCATGATGGTGATGAAGCAAATTGATGAGGATCGAGGATGGACTGAATGGGCTACGGAATTAGTGAGAAAGAAGGATGGGGGTAAAGATATGGGGAATGTGGATAGAGTTCAGCTGAGAGGGAGGTCGAGGGTTCAGGTCATGCTACACGTGTATTTCCACATTGTCCGGCACGATATAGACGCTGGTATGATTGTACTAAGCGCTGGGAATGGAGATCACCAACTGGTCTTCAGTGAAATGGCCGGCCGAGGTTGAAGGGGGGATGCGAGTCTCAGAGTGATGGGACTTGTATCGTACTACACAGTTAGCACACCAAGGCAAGATGTAAAATCGAGTGTATTTCGTATGGTAATGCGAACAATGTTAAAGCCACTGAAGAGCATCACGCTGTAAGAACCGAATGATTGTATACAACTCGTCCAATTGAGCTGATAACGAAGGGATTGATAATCTCGGCTGGAGAGAAAAGAATGTCCACTTGAAATGAAGAGGCCAGCATATACACAGCACAAACGCATGAATTGTGAGGTGGGTAAAATGTCGGTGAAGCGTGAAAATACACCACAATATCACGAAGTTTTCTGGTACATTCGCTCATCAGGCAATAGCGGTCCTCAAAGTTAAAATCGTAGAAATTTCAAGAGGTAAGAAATTTGCGACTTGCCAATAATTAGAACTCCGACAATGACAAATCAAGCTCATATCTTACCACCGCCCATCATCATCATACCTTACCGTGACCATCATATTGATAACGTTCTGCAACGACATCGGAAGATGCCTTGAGAATCGGATCGCAAAAAACTACTTCGTAGTCTGAAGCAAACGACAAATGACCTTACGGTTGCGCGATACATGGAGTTGATTGAATTTATGGTGGATCAGCTCCTCGAGGAGGGCTCTGACAATAGCTCTGATAAGGGATCGGATGGTGATAGTGGGTCAGATGTCAGCATACGGACTGCATCGCCAACATGGCCGGAGTCCCCAACGTCATCCGTCATATCCACATTGTCCATCAGCTCTCTAGTAACCTCGCTTTCGACAGCGTATTCTGATGTCCTATCACTCGATATCCCGGACATGTGCGATCAAGTGTTTACGCACTTTATTGATGCAATCGGGGCACTGCATGATGAAGTGGAGAAGTGTCGGGTACTTGACGTGCGTCCATCTCTGACTCGCGCACCGCAGTTACACCTGCTGCAAGAATGGGCGCTGCTCTCACCTGAAAAGTTTCGCCGCAAGCTTCGCGTTGATGCAGAGGTATTCAACAAACTCACAACGTTAATCCAAGCCCACCCCATTTTCCATAATAACTTGAATAATCCACAACTTCCTGTTGCTGTCCAGCTCGCAATCTTTCTCAATGGTGTCGGCCATTATGGCAATGCTGCGACTACCGAAGACATATCCGATTGGGCTGGAGTGTCCGTAGGGACCATCTACAACTGCTACAAGCAAGTCATGATCGCAATCTTGCAACTGCATGATCGCGCCATACATTTTGATCTGCTCGATCGTGAGGACCAGATTGAGCGAGAGTGGGCAAAAGCGTACGTGGAGCAGAAGACATGTCATGAGTGGCGCAGTGGTTTCCTTTGTGTAGATGGGACTCCGTCCCCTCTACATGAGAAGCCCAGTTGGCACGGCGAAGGGTTCTTTGACAAGAACTCTGACTACTCTCTAACAGCCCAGGTAAGTATCTACTATCGGCTCAGTGTGCAGCGCAGCAACTTACAATCCAAAAGGTCGTCATATTCCCTCATAATCTGTGTATCATTGACTATGTCATTGGCGTACCCAGGAGTCTTCACGACTCGAACATATTTGCACGAATGAGGGTCTCCCGGCATCCTGAGTCGTTTTTTGGTGCGGGAGAGTGGTTGTGGGCAGACTCGGTGTATGCTGCGCGAATTTGGTGTGTGCCACCATACAAATGGCCAGTGGGAGGGTCTTTGACGGCCGAGCAAAGGACATTCAATTATAACCTGTCAACAGTGAGCATCAGTACTAATATACTTTCGTCATCCTCACCCAGTGTCTAGGTCCACGTTCGTTCAGAGCACTTCTTCGGCTCTATCAAGGGCCGGTTCCAATCACTGCGGGAGCTTTGCATCCCAATCCAAAGCCAGAAGGACCTCGACTATGCGAACATGTGGATCCATTCGTGCTTCATTCTGCACAACTTAATTGTTGAAATTGAGGAAACAGAAAACCACAAAGACTCAAACATATGCTTCTATCAGCAAACTCAGAGATTGAGGCGAGCTGACGGTGACGGAGGAGAGGATGATCAGCAACAGGGTGGCGCAGTAGGTGATCAGACTTACATTGGAACTGTGGGGCAGGATTTTCATAACACATTAAAGACGCAGTTGCTTTCGTCGTTGGAGCAAAGGTAGTTAGTATTATATTAAATGTACTTGTACCTATACATATTCCTTTTGGCTCGCAAGGTCACACTTGAGATTTTCTCAAGAAAGGAGTGTTTTAGTGAGCTCTAGGAGGGGTCAGTAGCGCTTGAGATTGTCTCGAGAAAGGAGCGTTTTGGTGAGCTCTAGGAGGGGTCAGTTGTGCTTGAGATTTTCTCAAGAAAGGAGCGTTTTGGCG
Organism: Suillus hirtellus; assembly: GCA_016695485.1. Lineage (NCBI taxonomy): Eukaryota > Fungi > Basidiomycota > Agaricomycetes > Boletales > Suillaceae > Suillus > Suillus hirtellus. The sequence continues at coordinate 163,875 of MU172336.1, forward strand.
AGCTCTAGGAGGGGTCAGTTGTGCTTGAGATTTTCTC
>MU172336.1:176533-186765 GCA_016695485.1 Suillus hirtellus
ATCTTCCGATGTCGTTGCAGAACGTTATCAATATGATGGTCACGGTAAGGTATGATGATGATGGGCGGTGGTAAGATATGAGCTTGATTTGTCATTGTCGGAGTTCTAATTATTGGCAAGTCGCAAATTTCTTACCTCTTGAAATTTCTACGATTTTAACTTTGAGGACCACTAATGTAGGGAAGCCTTGAAGGTGATGGGAACATGGGGGTGAAGCGAATCACCAAATCTTAAGAAGAAAGGGAGAAAGGTTTCGGAAACATTTGCATGCTTGCATGGTTTTCGCATAGTGCCATGTGGTTTTCATTTAGACTAGCACACACCCATTCTGCCTTCGGCACAGATCGCAAAAAAAGAGCACTGCGCACTCTTTTTAAGCTCCCTGGCCTCAGCTTCATCCTAATAATTCTCAAGGCTCCTGATGAGCATTGTTCCTTCATCACAGGAAGCCAAGGAGGGCTGCACCCTCCTTTGGCTTCCTGGCCTCAGGCTGCATCCTAATAAAATTGTACATTTGGAATTATTTTGAAAATACATTTATAAGCATTTCAACAAAAAACTAAAAGTAAAATCTACCCCACCATGTAAAAGTACATAGTACATAAGATCAGTCAGTTCTACATTCTCTGAGCAGGATTTTGACAACAGTAAAAATACATTCTACTACACAACATAAAATTGCAAAATATGTAACAGTATCATTAAATGTATTTATTTTCCTGTTTTCCCCTGCATCCCATCTCCCATCTCCTGTGATGAGTTTTCTCAGACACATCCATCAAAGTACAACCAACTCAGGTGTACAGGGAACCCATACATAATATGTAATGTACATGAATTGTAAACTACTCTTATATACTGTAAAATATTAGTACTTTCAGTTGGGTTTCTACATGACCAAAATATTACAAAGTGCACAGCATGCTTTGTCAGTCTTGAGCTCTGAGTTGCCAGTGTTCCTCTAATCCAACATCCCATCTCCTGTCTCCTGTCTCCTGTCTCCTGTCTCCTGTCTCCTGTCTCCCATACTCCCAATCTCCCTGTTTCCCATTCCCATTCCCAATTTTCCTGTCTCCTCCTATCTCCTGTTCTCCAGTTATCAAGTCTCTACTTTCTCTATTTTTTATTTATTTTTTCACAACCATTTCTCATTCATTTCCTGTCACCATATATATTTGTTGTCCCCCTGTCTGTATCATATGTTGATCCATTTTTATTTTTGTTATTTACTGTATGTATGTACCATAAACAATAACAACAGTTGTGTTGAACAGTGCGCTCCAGCGGCAATTGAGTCGGCGCTCAAAAACACGTGACAAAGCCACATGAGTTTCCAAAAAGAGCTTCAAGCAAGGTAAGCAAAAACCATGTGGCTTTAAGCTCTTGCGTCCCACGTATGCGGCAAATTGTGCGTGGCCCGCGTCTGTGTCTCGAGCAATCTCGCAGTCTACGAGGAACTGCAGTTTGCGTTCTGTCAGCAAAAGCGAACAGGACAGGTGCCAGCGTCACTCACATCAAACAGTGCGTCGTCCTGATCGTCGCAAGCATGCACAATGGCAGCCTTCAGCTTAAGGGAAGGGCGGACACCTCGCACGGGTGAGAAGGATAAATCTACGAGACGTTAGTGTATGTGCATGAATGAGAAGCGAATCACTCACCAAATGGCTCGTCTCCATGATCAAGCAGCTCATCCCACGACATTTGAAGTTTGCCGATGACCTCTCCACCGCCTAGCATTCGACCGAGCTCAAAGGACGCCCTGATCTCCACTGACAACGCAGGTGAAGAGTGTGATGATCTACAAACCGACGATCAGTTCTCGCATCGCGTCAAAAAGTGTCCATGGACTTTACAGAGTGACAGTATCCCCCCAAGCTACAGATTCATCAGATGATAAGACACCGATGGCTGATTTCCAGCGCCTCCGGGAGTCGACATTGATGGATACGTAGATACCAGTAGGAATGCGCCAGGAGGGGAGCTGAAGATTCTTTCCGCTGATGACTGAAGATATTGTGTGAGGATGACAACAGATACGAAGGTGGTTCGGAGGGACTCGCCTTCCAGTCTGATATATCGACTTTCTGAGGTACCAGGCATGATGGTGGATGGAGCAAATTGATGAGGATCGAGGATGGGCTGAATGGGCCACGGAATCAGTGAGAAGGAAGGATGAGGGTAAATATATGGGGAATGTCGAGAGTTCAGCTGAGAGGGAGGTTGAGGGTTCAGGTCATGCTACACGTGTATTTCCACATTGTCGAGGGCTGTTCGGCACGATATAGACGCGAGTATGATTGCACTAAGCGCTGGGAAGGGAGATCACCGACCGGTCTTCAGTGAAAGTGGCCGGCCGAGGTCGAAAGGGGGATGCGAGTCTCAGAGTGATTGGACTTGCATCATACTACTCAGTCAGCACACCAAGGCAAGATATAGAATCGAGTGTATTTCGTATGGTAATGCGAACAACGTTTGGACCATTGAAGACGTCACGCTAAGAACTGAATGATGGTATACGACTAGTCCAATAACGAAGGGAGGATAATCTCGGCTAGACAGAGGAATGAGAAAAGAATGTCCACTTGGAAAGCGAGGATGCGACCTACTGTATGCTGCTCTGACCGCTGCCGGATTGCCCACAAATATGAAACCAAGCACTGTGGGATATATCATTGGCAGGCCAGCATATCATGTAGCTATATGGAAGCCATGAAGGTGATGGAAACATAGGGGTGCATGGCGAATCACCGAATATATACGGGGTGAAGATAGAATGCATCGACCTCATGGTTCGTGCAGGCGGCCACTTGGTTCTGCCAGGATGCCAATTCAAATTTCTATTTCAGTCTTGTTTATGTAACGCAACTGCCACCCTCACACCGACATCAACGTTTTGTAACACTTACTACATCATTTCACACTACGGTGTCCGCAATATTTAAGATAGGTTTTAATGTTATCCGGAATGCAAAGAACATTTTTGAAATTTAAACTAACATATACATGGGCACATAACTTCAAATTTTGGCAGTGTTTTGTGCAAAATCCAAAATCTAAAGCTTTGGCAGCTATTTTGGCACTGACCATATGTCACCGAAAATAAGAAATATTGTCAGATTTTGAGCATGTGCTTGAATTTAAAGTTTTACTATGATGTTCAACTTGGGACAATTACTTGAAGTTTGGTCCATGGTCACTATGTTAAGTTGTATCAAACAATTAGACCCTGCCAAAAATATCAAGTTCACAGCAGCAACAAAATGTGATGACAAAACTTCAAGTTTTGTCTTCAGATTAAATATATCACCCAATCATCGCCCACCCATTGCCTGCCCATTGCCCACTCACATGCCTGTAAAAATGCAAGAGATTAAATAAATATATTCATATTGAAAGCTATAACAATTGAGTCAGGAGAGTTATAGATATTGCTAGGTAGTTTCAGTCGCAAGATAAGGATAGAATCACAGTGTGACAGTCAGAAACCCTCCATTGTGCAAAGTGACTAATGACCCATGACACCTTGGCATTTTCAAGGCGAGTTTCAAAGTCTGTTGAGTACAATTTTGCCGGAAAATAAGGGTACATTGAGAAGGGATCAATGGTATGGTGATCTAGTGGGATATGTCACTGTACAGCAAACAATAACTCTCCTGTCAGTGTACTGTAAATGTATTTGATACTGGCGGTGACAGGGGTTAACGACCAATCTCTGCGAGGATAGAAGAAAATCTGGCTGTTGCCCAAGTGTGTAGATGCCTTACTGTAGATCACACCATCAAACTTGAGTGTAGCGCATAATACTGCTGTTTGTCATCTAATGAGAATATACAGGTCTTCAGGCACCGCACTAGTTGCTGCACAGTCAGCAACCTTGATGGCATCATTCATAGGATCTTCGGCAAGCTCATGGATAGAACTCATAGCGCTCTTATTGAATACTTGATCAAACAGGACCCCACACTCTTGAATAGCAGGTGGACAGTCTGGTTGGGCAAGCCAACAGCAAAGTCTTGCAGCTTTGATATAGGAAAGAAGCATTGTATTTTCAAGCTCCCCTAACAGGATTAAGTCTAACTTTCTTGTTTGTGCTTTGAAAGGACATACCAAATTTGTGATTGATAGGAATGCATTGTATAATTCCAATTAAATGTTCAAAAGGAAAAGACCACCACAAGTGAGCAGGCCCAAATAGGAGCAGATAATCATATATATGGAACGATGCATGGTGATTCAGTCACACCGAGAAGGTGGGATAAATTGTCTGCAACTTTCCAACATAAGCAGCGATATGCGAGCGATAGGCTTGAGCCCTTCTCGGTGTCATTGTTCGTGCACAAGCAAGATACACTGCACCAACTAATTCCATAGTGTGATCAAGGATAGTTTTGAGGCGAACAGCAATTTCGTCAGAAGAATGCAATGTACCAGCTCCCCACAAGCTCACAAGGGCGATGGGAAGATAGATTGTGATAAGGGATTACCACTCATCTGCATTAATTGTCCCAGCAGATGCCTCGCCAAAATTCTTGGGGATGGAACCAAGCCAAGTGGGGGTGGCCATATCATGGATGATGTTATGGATTCGATCAAGTACTTCTGCTGTCTCGAATGAACGAACTTTTCAAGGGGCTGCTAGAGGTTGTCCACGATGCTGTGAAGTGTGTGTTAGAGAAATTGATGGCAAGAAACATCACAGTGAAGAGCTTACCAAATCAACAAGAGCCTTGACATAGTCAATCTTCAGCGTTCTGCCAACTTTTTGGGGCATACAATGTAAAGAATTGCAGGCAAATCTCAATGGTCTGGAATTTTTATGAGACAGAGTGCTTTTTAGCTTGTCAAAGCATTCCTCCAGTTGATTATCATTGCCAGAACCTACATGAGATGTGAGGAGGATGCAAATCACAGATATCTGTGTTACCTCTTTGGCTGTCATTGTCCTGGGAGGTATTTCGCCAAAGTCACATGCAAATGCCAGGGAGGGCGATGTTGATGTGGTTGACTCTGAAGTTGAACCAAGAAGATGTTGGGTGTGGTGTTGGGCCAAGCCTTCCAATATGCAGTGCATCGGATCAATGACAAGTTGCCAGGAGGGGTCTGTTACAGTCACTACACTGCTGCATCATTTTCCTTTCGTCCCTGCAGGGTCATACATGTTCTATTCATTTCCGTCTTTCTTCTTTTCTTGACTCTTCACAGAACGCCTGGCAGACTATGCATGTATATCTTCTTCTTCTTCTTCTTCTTCTTCTTCTTCTTCTTCTTCTTCTTCTTCGTCTTGATCCCCATCTAGCTTCTAGACTCCCTCATGCCGACCATGAGGATACTCTTATCTCTGACTTCCATTGCTGTACTTTTACAAAGGACTCTTGGACTGGTCCGTGCACGATTCCTCATCTATTTAAACTCTAGCTACTTCTGTACTTTCTCCTTAACTTGAATCTACTCAGTTCTCCTCAATACTTCCTTAGGACCAAGGGATCCTATCAGATCTAGCTTCTTGTGAAGAAGACTAGCCATTATTCGATCACTTAGACAAAGTTCTACCTCTTGTCTAAGCTCCCTCTTGATACCATACATTTGATCTCCCTTTATTGGGATTGTTACGGAAGAACCATCTGAGTTCGTAACAGGGTCCCAGTATGGTAAGCGCCAGAGTTCAGAATAGTGCATGCCATGAGCCTTAAACAGTCTTCCACATTCAGAGGATGTAGCAGCATCTCTCCACTGCTCAGCATATTCTCACAATGTTACTTTGTTGCGAGGTTCCCACTTCTCAAAGTTGACTCTTCCATGGGTAGACTTATGATAACAATTGCACGCACTGCAATAGAAGTAACTGCCAACTCCAGCCATAGAAGCAATATGATGAGCAGTGGGGAGGTCACAGACAACAGGGGTGACAGTGCTATGAGTAAGCCGGCCATGGGGGTAACAAGCTGTTTTGGAGAACTTAATACTGCGCTGCCATGCATCTACCAAATCATTGATGAGGGGTCAGATGTAGTGGTTGAGGTTCTCCAGTGATGGCTGCTTCAGACCTGGGATGATACCTGCAACATACATATTCTCTGGCTTGTATCTGATATCCACCGGTAAATTTAAGCATGCCATAGAGATGATTCCACATGATGTACTGGCACTGCGGATATTCAGACCTTCCAGATTGAAAAAATCCACATGAAGAGCGAAGACATAGTGTCCCTCCTCTCCTCTATCAACAAAAAGTGAACCTGGCTGAGGACCATTGAACTGGCGGAGAAATTGAGCTTCAAAGGGGGTTTTGATGAAGGACAGATGGGGGGAATTGATGGAGTCCATCAGATTGTTGCATGCCTGATCCATCACAGCCTCAATATCTCTATGAGAGAGAAGACCAAACAGATAATCCTTGAAATCGTGGTACATGAAGGTCCTCCTGGGTCGGAAATTTCCATCAGCACCAACAAGCAAAGCCTCGCCACACTCGGTCATGAGCATGGGACAATGAGTGCACTGTTCAGGATATACTGGAGTCATCAAGCCTGGTGCATAAGTTGGTGGATATGTAGGTGCAATGGTAACTGCAGACAGCATACAGGACAATCTTTCCCTTGAGATGGAATCTGGCCTCGGTGCTTTCTGAGGTCATTGGGATCTGCTTTAGGATATTTGTGTGGGAGGAGTTGAGGCTGTTATCTGGTCTCCAGAATGCGAGAAATAGTATGACGGAAATGATCTTCATGATTAGATCATAACTACTCCTGCTGACCCCTATGATAACTCTGCATGCAATGCCAAGGAAGAGAACAATTTGAGTGATTTCATCTAACTCGTTCACTGGATCTTGCAGAAGGGTATCTACTGAGTGATAAGCAAAGAACTGTCATGATGATCCGCACACTCACTTACCAGTATTGATCTTGATGGGTGTATCATCGGATGGCTCGTGACTGCTGCACTGGGTTGCCAATATGTCTAGCTGCGATTTGATCGCCTTCTTTCATGCAATCATGATATTGGTCTGCTGAATGACGTTTTGCAGGGCTTTATGAAGTAAATGTAGTTCATGACCAATGTGATCAATGCGACAAGAATGCAGCAACAAGTGAAAGCATTACTGGATCTGAGACTCGATGTTGTCAAGGACAAAAAATGCCTTCATGGTGTGTCAATTGCATCCCTGTTTCAAGACAGGTACTGTGTCAGGTTTGAGCTCGACAGTACAAACTGTTGAGCTCAGAGAAATATTGACCGGTACATCCGTATCAAGGGTCAAGCGACGAAGATCATCAGCAATGATGGCAACTGATGACGTGTTGTCTGCGAAGGTGCATGCAGCAAGGTCAGTGGCAGGAAAATCTATGTCAATAATCACACTGTTACCTGCGGTGCATTCCACTTTTACACACAAGATATGAGACACGATTAAGTGTTCGGCCATGAGCACTCCTGTTGGTGTGCCTTTCTTGTCATATCTGCCTTTCTCAATGCACTCCTCGCAAAGGCATCGTTTGAGTGTTGCATGGGCTACAGGCATGGAGAATTGAGGGAGGTTGGTGATTGGGTGATTGGAAGTAGATCCTGGCATAGCGGGACTTAAATGAAAAAAAACAAGGGAAGAATGGAGCAACTCACAAACAAGGCATTGGAGACAAATGCCAATGACAAAGTACAAGGTGATTGCCTATATGGACACTATTCAGATGCATGACAAGGGATGATGGAACAATACATACCATAATCTAGATCTGACGAGACAAGCGCAACGGAATTCCAAGTGCCTAAGTGGTCACACAATCTGGTCGTATTGTCAGGAAAATTCCATGTTCGCAAATGTCGATGAGGAATGGTAAGCTCAACAGTACAAACTATCGAGCTCAGAGTGACAAAAGTATAAGAGAACATGAGCTCAACAGTACAAACGAAGAGCCAAGTGTACATTGATTGATTGGCCATATTGTTCTTTACCCAGGCTTGCCTTAAGTGGGTGACCAATTGGTCATTCATGTGTGCACCTACGTATGGTCTAGTGGAGGGTATTCTTAAGGATTATCCAAATCTGAACATGTCTCCGCATCGTCGGGCATCAAGTTGACTGGGTGGACACACAAGCAGAGCTCGCCCATCCAAACAGCTATGAATCCATCGAAAGAGTAGTGACATTGGAATGAGTGTATTGAGAGTGAGCTCGATAGTACAAACTATTGAACTTGAAGAGATCTGTGAATGATGATCTCGATGGTACAAAACCATTGAGCTCGAAAAATCAGGGGTAAGATAATACCACCACAACCATATGAAACAGTTGTAGTAGCAGTAAGGAGTAACTTGGGAACTTTGGCAAAATGTGAGATGGCGAGACAAACAGCTGCAAATAATATTATGTCAGCATTCTGATTTGAGATTAAGTTGCCCACCTAAAATGAGGTGGAAGGGGTCGGGGCGCTCAATGTTAGGATGAGCTCGATAGTACAAACTATAGGGCTCAGAGAGATCGGGGGGCTTGGAACTCAATGGTACAAACCACCAAGGTCAGAAACTCAAGGGGACGATACTACCACAACTGTACAAAACAGTTGTAGTAGCAGTCTATAGTAAAGGAGTAACTTGAGACTTTGCTGAAATTTCAGATTAGTATGACAAATAGTTACAAATACAATTATGTCATCATTGTAATTGACAATTACAATGATGACATAATTGTATTTGTAACTATTTGTCATGCATCTGAAATTTCGCCAAAGTCTCAAGTTACTCCTTTCCTATAGTCCGCTACTACAACTGTTTCATATGGTTGTAGTATCATCTTACCCTTGCAAACTAACACAGCAGTTTGTACTGTTGTGGTAGTCATTTCCTAAACCAACACAATGCTTTGTGGACTCTCCACTTGTCCCATCTATTGTTACCCTGGAGTTCAATATTTGGTGGCCACAGTGGTTTTGTGGAATGATCACACAATTTTATTGTCAAGCCTGGTACTTAAGCTTGGTCAGTCGGTCTCCTTCCTCTCTCTCTCCATCATCTCTAACTCATCAGTTTGTACCATTGTGATAGTCCTACTCCTACTACTCCTCCTTCTAACACATTGGTTTGTACCTCTGTGATAGTGCTTACTCTTCCTTGCTCTCAACACATTGGTTTGTACCTCTGTGATACTGTCTACAATCAATGCCATGCCTGGCCAACTCAACATCTTTGTGCATGAGGGGAAGATCTACACCTCCCTCAATGTATCTTCCCTTCCTGATGACATTCCTCATGAGCCAGTCTGGGACCCCCAGGATGATCACGACGCATCTCTGGACAACAGCACTTCACCCCTCACTACTCGCTGGGCGTATACAGCTTGTCCATGGTTTCCTCTTGTTCCCTTGAATCCTAGCTTCGACGGTCCCATATTTGAGTGTCTAAACCACTCAATGTTTTCCCTTTACATGGAGGTTGACAGCCAGGGGAAGCACCTTCTCCATTGCAACATTAGAGAAAAATGGTGCAAACTAGAGCAGAAGTTGCTCTGGTGCCAGGAGCTTTTGGGAGCTGGACTCCTAATTCCATGGGGCACTGTGCTTCCACACGCTCCCTCTCAATATGGGTACCTGAGGTCACACTAAGATTGTGGAATGCATTCCTACGTACGTGAACCTATCTTCAATCTCACCGTAACTGACGCATGTCTAGTAATCGCTGCTGCGTGCTTATGGCACATCATGAGCCATCTATATCATGGATCAACCTGTCCTTGGATGGCTCTTCTGATCGATAACCCCCGAAGCCCTATACTGGCCAAATGGGTCCACGAATTATTGTGTTTGTTTGTCAGAGATCTGTTGGCCAAAGTTCCATGCACCAGCGTCATCATATCATCTGTCCATTGCCCTTGGGAGCTACAGCTCCCTATATTCAAATGCTTCTCAATCCTGGTCTGGGTTCACTGCAAGTAGAACAACTCTGTGTTCGACACGAAGCTGCATCACTATAACCCATCTGTTACGAACTTGGGTGGTTCAATCAACAGTAGTTGCAAAAGAGCAACATCTGGTATGCTGAAGTCGTTGAGGTCACCTCTACAGAAGAGCAGAGGTTGCTAAGTCGAACGGTGGTTGACTATTATCGCAAATACAGGCAGAAGGGGTCTCAAGTCCTTCTGAAGGTACGGATTGTGGGGGTCTGGTAAACCAAGTATGAATTGGAATACTAGTTCTAGGGTCTGGTCTGAGTAAGACTAAAGTAAGGAACATCTACTT
>MU172336.1:186915-199315 GCA_016695485.1 Suillus hirtellus
TTCTTCTATCAGTACATGAGGCAACCATGAGGCTTGCCTTCTATCTTGATAACCATTAATAGACCTTCTAGGTCTATGTCGTCATATGGTATCATCGTGTTGTCATCGGTTCTCTGAAGTTCGCCGATGTTCTAGTTGTTATCTGTAAGCGTTCCAGAATGCTTACCTAAGCCTGGCAACTTCCGGCTTATCTTCTATTGTCATAAGGCCTGGATCGGCCTGTCTTCATCGTCATGGACCCAAGGTCCAGTTCTTCATCGTCATGGGCCTTCAGCCCGTCATCACTAGCTTTCCAAGCTAGGTGCGTATCTTCTACTTCGAGCTTACTGGGCTCGGTATGGTTCCTGTGTTCTATCATTGCCATGTGGTAGCAGAGGGCAGGTCAGTAGCTGGGGGCTCATGCCAGGTCATGTGACAGCTTACTGTAACAGTTACCATGTTCTTTCTTATCTCAATCCTTTAACCCAGCTGAACGAAATTACCAAATCTATGACAGAGAACTTCTTGCGATCATCTGTGCCCTAAAAGCATGGCAACACTATTTACTCAGTTCCCCTTTCCCTGTGACTGTACACACTGACCATAAAAATCTTCAATATTTCAGAGACGTTCAAGACTTAAACCGACAACAAGCACGTTGGCAGACATTCCTTTCTCAATTCAAACTTCGCATTCAACATGTACCAGGAAAAGACTTAATCATTCCTGATTTATTATCTCATAGAATGGATCACCTTCCAGTCAACTCAGATGAAAAAGACAATATTTCCATTCAACTCCTTCCAGACTCTTGGTTCATTACAATCATTGACACTTCTCTTACGGACAGATTACACATTTCCTCCGCTATTGACCCTATAGTACAAACAGCACTTAAGGCACTCACAGACCCAAAAACCCCACCTCCACTCTGATCGGCTCTTTCTGACTGGAAATTGAGCAACGAAATTCTCTTATATAAAGGACTTACTTACATACCCCCAGGCGATATCTGCCACAAACTTACCTCCCTACATCACAATTCCCCTACCACAGGACACCCTGGATGTTTCAAAACCCAGGAACTCCTATCTCGCGACTACTGGTGGCCAGGCTTAGCCACCTTCATCAAGAACTTTGTCAAAGGATGCAGCATCTGTCAACAGAACAAAGTCAACATGCACCCTTCTAATCCTCCCCTTATTCCTATTCCTCCCCCTATCTCCAACCGACCCTTCGCTCATTGCTCAGTTGATCTCATCACAGACTTACCCCTTTCCGATGGCTTCGACTCTATCATGGTCATGGTTGACCACAGACTTTCGAAGGGGGTAGTTTTCACTCCTTGCCTCAAGACTATTGACTCCAAAGGAGTCACAAACATTTTCTTTTCTAAGATTTTCTCTAGATATGGACTTTACAATAAAATTATCTCAGACCATGGTCCTCAATTCGCTTCCAGCTTTCAACTCGAACTTAGAAAACTCCTCAGTTATAAGAACTCCCTTTCCACCGCCTTCCACCCACAGAGTGATGGAGAGACAGAATGAGTCAACCAAGAACTTGAAATCTATCTCTGGATCTTCTGCACTAATGACCAAACTGGTTGGGCTGCCATGCTTCCTCTCGCCAAATTCGTGCATAACTCTCGTCATCACTCCACATGTGGCACTTCACCATTCTATCTTATGATGGGCTATCACCCGAAACATCTTCCTGATTCACATCCTAAATCCGACATTCCTAATATTGAACAACATCTATCTATGCTAAATAAAGCACACAATGAAGCGCTAGCCGCTCATGAACTTGCACATAACACTATGCGTCAACGAATCACATCTAAATTCATACCATTCTCTATAGGTGACAAGGTATGGCTAGAAGCCAAAAACCTTCATCTCGGATATCCTAATTGGAAGTTGGCTCCGAAATGTGAAGGACCATTCACTATCCTCCAAGTCCTTTCACCAGTCACGTATAAGTTAAAACTCCCATCTCAATGGCACATTCACCCTGTATTCCATGCCACCCTTCTATCTCCCTATAAAAAAATGATGTTCATGGTCCCAATTTCATTAAACCCTCACCTGACATTGTCAACAGAGAAGAAGAACATGAAGTAGAAGCTATTATTGGTCATCGCAGTTCATCATCCAGACGGTCTTACCATGTCAAATGGAAAGGATTCCCGAGTTCCAAGAATGAATGGTTGACGGAGAAGCAATTGGGTAACACATCAGACATTCTTTCTCACTATAAACGATCGCATTGTCTCTAATATTTTGTAGTAATCTGGGCTTACTACCCTTAAAACAGGGGTAATGTTACAGTTCTATTATTTTTCACTTCTTCACACTCTTCACATTTCACACTTCACATCATCACATGCTGACTTATCATTCTATAACATTCTATCACATTCTATCATATGATTCTCATTCTCCTTTTTCCTATTCACTACTCATATTCAAGCTCTGCTTCAATACTCTTATATATACCTCACTTTCTATGACTTACATCTTTAACTTGACCTATGCAGACCAGGGCCTGCAATCTAGCTTTCTTCTCACTCAAACTTTGACTTTGACTTTTGAATGTAAAGACGTCTAAACAACACTGAGCATAACAGCTAGCACTACATAGCCTTGGCTTTGATAACCTCCCCTCAGCCCTCATTGGCATTTCACAGGATGCTGTCCCATTTGGACAAATGCTCACCATCAACGGCAAGACTCACTTTGACGACAAGTTATCGGAAGAGGAGGTTGATTTCATTTGTGGGATGTATTATGTATACACAAGTAAGTTTTCTTAATTCACATTGACCCACAGTGCACTCAAATTTGAATCATCAGACAATGGATGCATAGAGAAGTTGTCTTGGTGGCCTAGGCCGCAGGCCTGGGCTGGGTCAGGGTCAGATGTGGGGTTCTGGTCTGCTTGATGCAAAAGCTGGTTCCAGACACACCTTGAAAACATCTGACAAGGTGTTTCTCGTCGCCGTGATTCATCCAACAACAATGGTCCAGTGAACAACACACATTGGAAACATGGACTCAAATTCAATGGAGTGATGAAGAAATTCAAGAAGAATCTTGATGCAGCATGTTCTGACTTTCTTACTACCAAAGCAAGTGGTAAGCTATCTTTTTTGTTGTTCAATGTGCAGCTCTGATGTCCTCTTAGCATTCATGGACAATTAGATTATTTTGTGTCACTACTGTACTGTACTATTAGAATATTAGAATACATGGGTACGGGGGAACACATATGACAAAACATGTCCAACATAGGGTCTGCGACCCAAAAGGACTTAATCTGATGCAAAAAAAATTGTACTATTATAGAATACATGTATACCAAAAGCATATGACAAAACATGTCCAACATGGGGTCTGTGACCCTAAAGGACTTATTCTGATGTGAAAAAAATTGTACAAGTTTTCTTCAAATGAACAGAACTCTACTCATGCACTCATAAGTGGGTGATGAGCAGGCGATTGTTGGGCGATTAATTTCATCTGGAGACAAAACTTGATGTTTTATGTTCACATGTCATATCCCATAATATCCACGCTTCTCTTCCAGACTTCAGACCCTTAGATCCGATCTGGTTCAATGCATAAATCCGCTTCCATTCCGATATAGATAAGCTTCCTATTTCATTTCCTGTTCATATAACGTTAAACACAGCCTATTCAGTATTTCCTTCTTTCCATTGTTTCAGTTATATCTATTACCAGTATGATTACTGATCCGTTTACCTATGTTTATTTCCAACTTGCGATTGTTAACCTTTGCATATGCTTTCTACATAGCCTCGGATACTGCTTACTGATCTTTTTGTTATGCCTACTAGTATATAAACTCGTGTATATGTCCTGTAGCACATGTTTCAGTCATGTTACTACATAGAACCCAGGCTCTGGACATGCAAAAAGGCTGTAGAATCCATGCCAGCCAGTCACTGGCCGGTAGACATAGAATCAGTGCTGGCCAGTCTGTCTAGGAATTCTAGTAATAGCATTGACAAGCATATTGCAATCACTGTATGATATGCAGAACCTGTGCTGGCCAGATTGTATAGTATATTAGTACAGGATGAGCTTATTGTGTAATCTATATATCTAGTTATGACTATAGAAAATGCTCAGCCTGTATGTCCTGAGGTGACATAGAAGGGTAATGGCCAGGACTTAAGGACTAGTCATATACCTAGACTACTAATATATGCTACTGCAAATAACTTAGGGTGACCTGGTCAGCTTGTCGGTGGGCCATGTGGAGCAATGACAGCCAGTGTATGGTGTATAAAAAAGTATTGGGCCTGGCCAATGTGCCTATTGCCCACATAGAGGGATGGTAGCCAGGATGTGAGAAGCTGGCCCAGCCAGCACGGTGGCTATGTGGCCTACACCCATGGCTGGCCATTTTGTGTAGTAGCCTTGGCCAACTGGTCTATGCCCACATATAGGGATGGTGGCCTGGATGTTATAAATTTAAAGGTGGCATGGCCAGCATGGGTTTTACATAGGCTACAGACCAGACAGGCCATTCAGTGTACTATAGAATAGACTTACCTGGCCAGTTTGCCCATGCCACCTTTAGATTTATAACCTCCTGGCCGCCATCCCTATACGTGGGCCATAGGCCAGTCAGCCAGGTCTAATAATTTTCTACACTAGATAAGGTAGTCTATTCTATGGTACATTAGCCTTGGCCAACTGGTCTATGGCCTACGTAGAGGGATGGTGGCCTGGTGGTTATAAATTTAAAGGTGGCATGGCCAGCATGGGTTTTACATGGCCCACAGACAAGTCTGGCCATACAATAATGTTCTACACTACATAATGGTAGTCTATTCTATGATACATCATATAGCCAGACTTGTCTGTAGGCCATGTAAAACCCATGCTGGCCATGTCACCTTTAAATTTATAACATCCTGGCCACCATCCCTATATGTAGCACAAAGGCATGTTGGCCAGCCCTAATGATTTTCTTGTAAGCTCAAGTATTATAAATGATAGACAACACTATACACCACACACTGGAGGCCAGGGTAGTTTATTCCAAAGTACACTGAATGGCCAGTTTGGCTTGTAGAGACCAGTTGGCCAGGTCTAATAATTTTCTACACTAAGTAAGGTAGTCTAGTCTAGAGTACACTGAATGGCCAGTTTGGCCTGTAGCCCATGTAGAAGCCATGCTGGCCATACCACCTGTAGATTTATAACATCCCGGCCGCCATCCCCCTACATGGGCCATAGGCAAGTCAGCCAGGGCTAATAATTTTCTACACTGACTGGCCAGCCATGATTGTGGACCACATAGCCAATGTGCTGGCTGGGTCAGCTTCAGATATATCTATATCATGTCGACATTTGTATATTAAGACAAAGTATGATACCTAAGAGAATAATGACCAATGTGTTCTCTATTTAACAGCTCTGAAGACAATACACAAATATTTGACTAAAGAATATTCTTCCTAGAGGGTTGCCTAGATCTGGTGGACCGATGAATTGGTTCCTCTTCAAACCTGGCCTTCTTAGTCTTCACTGAGGAAGTCTGGTTTCTCACCCTTTTCTTCCCTTTGGATTTGCCTCCCTCATTGTCCTTCTCCACCTCCTGCATCTGCACATCCAAATCTCCTGTCACCTCCTCCTGCTCATCATCCTGGTCCTGATCCTTCTCCTTCTCTTCCTTGTCCTCATCCTTATCCTCTTCCTCTTCCTCATCCTCATCCTCATCCTCTTCCTCTTCCTGGTCCTGGTCCTTGTCCTCACCACCAACTTCCTCCATTTCCCCCTGATTACTGTCATACAAGTTACCTGATGTAGCCTTCATCGCCAACTCAATGAGGCCTACAATGGAGCTTGCAGCATCACTTATTGCTCTGTCCACCTTAATCATACATTGGAGGTCCATGATTGAACTGGCCAAGTAGGAGGGGGTACCAGGTAGGGCCTCGTCTTCTTCATACTCTATGACTCGTTTGCAGTCTCTCAAAATCAAACCTAGGCCCAAGACCACTAGGGCAGCTGAGTCCGAAGACCTGATTGGGGCTTTTGTCAATAGCTCCAAGCTGGCCATCACCATGTCCTGTGACCTGTGCAGATCCTCAGGAAGGTAAGACTCTCCACAATGTCAATCAACCCATGGAGGTAAGTCAAGCTCCTCTTGTGGTGTCGGCTAGTAAATGAGCGATGATCAATATATTCCCAAGATTAATAATAATACACTTACAATTTTTTCCATCATGTTAGCCAGATCCTTGACTGCATCTACGAGCTCCAGGTAAGAGCTATCAGTGCTGAGAGCATCTAAAAATTCAAAATGACGGTCAAGTGAAACCTTAGCTGGCAATGCTACAGCTAAAGTAGCACCCAGTTCAGCCAGACTATGCTGTTCTTCATCAGAGGTAACTTCGTCATATGGTTTCTGTTACAAACTCGGGTGGTTCAACCGACAGTAGTTGCAAAAGAGCGATGTCTGGTATGCCAGAGTCATTGAGGTCGCCTCTACAGAAGAGCAGAGGTTGCTAAGTCGAATGGTGGTTGACTATTATCGCAAATACAGGCAGAAGGGGTCTCAAGTCCTTCTGAAGGTATGGATCGTGGTGGTCTGGTAAACCAAGTAGATTGGAATACTAGTTCTAGGGTCTGGTCTGAGTAAGACTAAAGTAAGGAACATCTACTTGAGTCTTCTGACTTATATAAGTCTACTCTATCGTATCTAAGCTCAGCTTGTAGCTGGGTTCTAATCTGCTTATCTATTGAGTCAGAGATAACCTACATGAGGTCAGACTTCTATCTGCTGCGGCCCTTCCGCAGTTCTTCTATCAGTACATGAGGCAACCATGAGGCTTGCCTTCTATCTTGATAACCATTAATAGACCTTCTAGGTCTATGTCGTCATATGGTATCATGTCGTCATCAGTTCTCCAAGGTTCGCCGATGTTCTAGTCATTATTCATAAGCGTTCCAGAACACTTACCTAAGCCCAGCATCTTCCGGCTTATCTTCTATTCATCATAAGGCCTAGAGGCCTGTCTTCGTCATCATGGACCTATGGTCCAGTTCTTCATCATCATGGGCCTTCGGCCCATCATTACTAGCTTTCCGGGCTAGGTGCGTATCTTCTTCTTCAAGGCTAGGCTCGGTATGTTTCCCGTGTTCTATCATTGCCGTGTGGTGGCAGAGGGCAGGTTGGTAGCTGGGGGCTCATGCCAGGGTTACTGTAACAGTTTCACCTTCCTAGAACTTGCTTTGTCCCTTTTACTGCATTTCATGTCCAATGGTCTTGCCTTGATAAAGGAGACAAGCCTCTTGTTTGCCGCACTGCGACTCTCCCAATAGCTCCAGATGACACTGATATCCTTTGATCTCATGTGAGAGGGGTCACAGATGAGAAGATTATCTGGAACTGAACTAGCTGCCAAATATTGTGACAGACAAGGAGTGATGGTATGCCAGGGCACAGGCTTACTACTGCCTGTGAAAACTTCTACAGAAGCAAACCCAATCAGCAAGCATATAGTAAATTCATGATGAAGACACCTACTGTATGCAGCATGAAAAATCATATGTACAAGTTCTTGTTGATCCTTGAGTCTGATACCATCGCAAGAAGGAAGTTGGGCATAGCCTTCATCGTCCAAAATGAGTTCAGGTAATCCATGTTCCTCCTCATCCTGTTCGTCTTGATCAGCTGTTGGGTCTATTGATTTATAGTCAATTAATGTTTATAAAATGAAGTGATAGTAACCATACAAAATTTGCCCTTCGCCCACTCAGCAAAGAACTCAAACCCAGTTGAAGTCCACTCTTTGATACCATCTGAGCCGACAGAGAAACTTTTTTTGACATTTCTAGGCTGAGATTCATGTCTAGAGGAGTATAGTTTAGTAGTTTTGAGATACATAAACAACCTAATACTCACAAGGTGACATTCAATATCTGATTTGCTTGTTTTTTGTGACTGACAAGCATCACGACATGGCAACCCATAGTTCAACGGAGTTGTTCAGAAAAATCTTCAAGGACTTTCTTGAGATTATTCTTATGATACCTGCCAGCTGATGTCAGATTTGAAATGTTAACAAAAAAATTTCACTGAGCTCACATAACCTGGCTTTCTTCTGGTGCCCCCTCTGTGTTCCACTTCTCTCATGCATAATCAACTTCTTTCTTCTGTGTCAATGACATTTGGTTGAACCATTCTCGCGCATGACGAGTACGAAACTTGATGGGATCCTTCACACCTTTTCTTGCCTGCTCTGCCTTGTCAAATTCATCCATTTCTTGTTTAAATAATCTCTGAGCCACATCCCAGTCGGTCAGCATTTTCTTATAGAAAGCAGCTTCCTTTGGACAGGCACTAATCTCCCTTGCCTTTGCAGCTCCTTCCTCATCAGATTCTTTGTCGTCAATTTTTTGTCCATAGTATTTCTTGATTGCCTGCAAGTAGTGTATTAATAGACCTGTCAAATATTCTGACATCAGTAAAAATAATACCTTCTTCAAAGAACTTGGCAAAGGCACTTGTTCGCCTTGTTCCTTGTGAGCTGCAACTATGGCCTTTTTAATTTTCTTGATCACACAAGACTGCTCTGACTTTGAATCTTTGGCAGCCAAGAACTTGGATTTATAACCAACAAGGATGACTCTGAAGCTACTGGTCCAGTCTGAAGACATAGTTATATGACTGGAAGGTATTGTTTAAAAAAAGTAATGCTGTGGATTAACAGTACTAGGATGTCTAAATGGTAAGAGTGCAGCTGGCCGGTGATCTCAGTCAAAAGATTTTGATCAACAAACATGTTGCATTGATCATGTGATCGCGTTTAAGTCATGTGATCATGATTTAGGATGTCTGAAGGTAATTCAGACATCCTAAATCACGATCACATGACTTAAACATGATCACATGATCAATGCAACATGTTTGTTGATCAAAATCTTTTGACTGAGATCACCGGCCAGCCATTTAAGTCAAGTGATCATGATTGACTCATGTTTCAAACTTCATGATTTGAGAGCACATCAAAATAGATTCAGTACTGTAGACATATGACAAGAGACATGTAGATATAAGACATGAAGGGCAAGGCCTACAGGGCAAGTTGGATCCAAGACAACTGAGCTGATTTACCATGTGTAAGAACTCTTGTCAAATTCTCCGGTTGATGAAACTCGAAGGACTGGGTGCAATTCTGATTTGTACATTCAAAAAAATAAACCTTGTGATGGTTTACCAAAGTCCATGAGTCAACCCACCCACATGTGGGGCATTGAACAGGCAGGTACTGCCCCCAAGGGTGAAACACAGTATGGGTCCATGCGAACTAGGTGACGTTCAATGAGTCGGAATTCTTCACCAGCAATAAAATGTCGGAGTGCTGACCCAAGTTGAGAGAGTAAGTCAGCATAAGAGGGAATGTGTGGCTGATAGAGAATCGCTCAATGATGATGCACTTGATGAATGCAAGAAGGAGATGTGTGGTGAAGCTTGGCTGGAAACATACTGCATTGAAGGCTACAGTAGCTGAAAGTTGATGTCTAGTATAACCACATTAAGTCAGACACAAGACCAATCAAGAATAGCTTACTTGAGTACTGAGGTCTTCAAGTTTGCAAAGCTCTCGGAGTTGTTGACAATAGCGCTGCAACAGAATAGCCATAGGTACGATTCAACAGCAAGGTTGATGAGATCCTTGAAAGGACCAAGCACGATGTCCAGAAACTTTGTTTCAGACGGTCAGTACATGTGCGAAAATAAATGAACAAACTTACAGTATTGACTGGAGTAGCAATATAAATTTTCTTCTTGCCCTCATAGCCTACAAAGGGGTCGCTGAAGGTATTGTCAGTATGGTCAGAGATCCCAAAGATAATGCGTTTCCAACCACCAGGGAAAGCCAAGAGTTCAAGGACAAGTTTGTCAACCATAGAATAAAACTTGATGATCTTTGAATCAGAGCCAACGTCAAAGGTGACCTCATGAAAAACAATTCCACCGTTAGGAAAATAAGGCACAAGAAAATCGTGTGCAAGTTTGAAAGGGCCACCCATCACGTCATTGTCGATGAGGTTGAGATGGATGAACAGCACAGTTTCGGCTGAAACCTGTGCTTGGTGAGACAACTTGAGCGCCCCATGGATCTGAAGGAAGGTGTTGAAAACGGGCTTCCCATCATGGTAAAATCCCTGTAGTCGATATATGTATGATTGAATCAATACAACAAGAATAAAATGAAAACAAAGGTTAGAAACTCACAAAGTAAGGACTCTTGTGGTGGCGGCCATGATATTGCGCCAGGACATGGCATGAAATGCACACGAATTTGACACCAACTTCAGAAATAATGTCCTGGTGACATGGCATGATCTGCAAGCAGTGGGAGCACATAGTGCATGGACAGGAGTCGCACATATACAAGTAGTGCTCGTCCACTGATCTGTCATGACAGATGAGACAGAACTGTAGGTAGATGTAGATAGTTGCGGTTAGTTGAAATGTTAAAGAAAAAGAACTTTGATTATGCACATTGTTATGATCCGTTCTCTCCTCCTCGATCCTCACAGTCCCCACTTCTACCCTTGAAATGGTCGAAACAGCACCAGGTAGGTTGAGGGTGACACAAGGCGCATCACCACCAGTCGACTTCTTGCAGGTTTGTTTGGTTCAAGGGGGCATGGCATAGTCGTGGATGCTGATATGCCAGCTGCTGCTGGGTAAACGCGCAAGGCAGAAACAATGGTAACAAGGTGAGAACAATGGTATAGTATTAGTATTGAGACTACAAATGGTAGATGTGCTGGACTTGCAAGTTCACAAATTTGCGACACAAATACATCCAAACAACAAACAATACCAAATAGACACGTGGTTCAAAGTTCAAAGTTCAAATGCACTGTTGACTTTGCTCTTTCCACCCATCTTCCTACTAAACACCTTTTCCTTTCTCATTATTCTATGATACGCGCTAATTCTATGGTACCCTTTGGGTCCTTGCAGGGCTGCAGCCTGCAAGGATCCAAAGGATCTACCATAATGCTAACTTTCATGCTTGGTAAGTTTTTCCTTTGTTGTATACCATTTACTAATGTTTCTCTCTACAGAACTTAGTGTTAGGTAAGTCCTTCATTCCGTTCACCACACGCTGATCTCACTCTCTAGTTTTCTGGAGTCTTTGTGTGAAGTATGTGTATTGGCGTCTGGGTGTGTCACTAGTAAGTCTTTTCATTCAGTTCACCATGTGCTAACGTTTTCTCTCTCTAGTGTTTTATATTAGTGTTGTACTTTGCGTCTGTCTGGCATTGTGACTTAGCATCTGGGGTTGCTTTCAGGTAAGTCTTTCGTTCTGTTCACTGCACGCTAATATATATAAATATCTACAGTTGTCTTTGTATCTAGTGCCTGGAAGTCTCTGGTAAGTTTTTCATTCCATTCACCATGCACTAACACTATTTCTTTCTCTAGTGTATTATCTTTGTATTTGTACTCTGGAGGACTTTCATGTGGTGCATGCCACTTGTGAGTGGCTCCTGCTATTGATTCTGGGGGACTTTTATGCGGTGCATGCCACTTGTGAGTGGCTCCTGCTGTTGATTCTGGGGGACTTTCATGCGGTGCATGCCACTTGTGAGTGGCTCCTGCTCATTCCCAGTGCATGTTCTTGTTAGTGGCTCCTTACTTTAATGTTAAGTAAGGCAATTGTTTCTCATTCAATTGTAAGTCACGTCTGACTCCACAGACATTTTCTTGCTGATGAGTCTTACAGGATGTTGTCGTGATATAACTTTCAAAGCTAAGTGCTTTACTTTGATTATAATTATATCTAATTGTTCGGCAGGGTCATAATCTTTATGTAGACTTTCTTAGAGTGTATGGCTTTGGTGAGGAGGGCCCCCTCATCAAAGTCGTACACTTCTCTTTATTTTTCTATTTTTCGTTGTATTATGAACACTGTAGTAATGGATACTTATGTACTGCATTTCTCGCTATAATATTGCGCACCTCAGATACTCGTTTTTTTGCTGCTGTGAAAAGTCATGTGATCATGGAAATATACTTTATGCACCAACACAACTAGACTGGCAACATGAAGTCCAACCATAGGTGGAGGTTTAGAACTGTGGTGTAGATACTTACAGTAAGTTTGGGATCCCTGTGGCGACGCCCATCTGACCAACATACAATAAGAGTGTGTGCCCTACCATTGGGAAGGTTCTGGTAAACATTGATGTAACTCTTGCTGGTCTAGTTACATCAATGTTTACCAGAACCTTCCCAATGGTAGGGCGTGAAGTCCAACCATAGGTGAAGGTTTAGAACTGTGGAGTGGATACTTACAGTAAGCTTGGGATCCCTGTAGCGATGCCCATCTGACCAACATACAATAAGAGTGTGC